>CM037088.1:96191999-96764775 GCA_020916435.1 Oxytropis ochrocephala | reverse complement strand
GAATCTTGCTGAAACCCCTAAATTAACATTTTCTTTGTGTATTTTTCGGATCTGATTTTTTAGTTTTTTTGGATGTATTTTTTAGTGTTTTGGACTTTTGGACTCTTAATAGCTTTTAATTTGTAAATTAAACTAAATACAATCTTTTTTGACATTTTGGACTTATTTGACTCTTAAACACTTTTAAATTGTAAATTAAACTAAATTGAATTTTTGACATTTTGGATTGTATATATGCTTAAATAAATTAAATAAGAATAATAATAATAATAATAATAAAAGTCGGGCCAAATACAAAAGCGAGCAGGCGGACTTGACAACTACTACGCTAAAACTAGACCAAAATAAAAAGAAATGGGTGTGTTAACTAAAAACCCCAAAAATTAACTTTCGAATCGCATTATTAAGTCCGAATTTAAAACCAAATTTTGAGAAAAATGACTTTAGGTAGACGCACAACTACGTGCGACCAAAGCCCAAATCACGAAGACTAAATTGAAGAGCATACGAAAAGATCGATCATTCGGTAATGCGTGCCTAATTTAAACAACGGTATTTTGATTAAGTTGAGCAGGGAGATTGAGATTAGTTCGGGTTGATAGCAGGGCGCTATACTAATAATTCTCATAATCATGCGACTCGAAACACGCCCCTTACTAAAAATAAGCGACTAAAACAAGGAAAGAAAGGCGGACAAAATTGGGACAATTGCCATCTTTATTAATATTTTACTAGAAAGTCTTTGAGCTCTAGAACTTTCATAGTAGAAATAGGAATAAAGATAAGATAAACGCTAATTTTGTCAGTTTAAAGAGAAGTGGAAGGTTTGAGAGATAAGAGGAGTGGTTAACACTTGGCGCGTGTAGAGAGTTGAATGAAGGAGGTCAGCAAGGACACAGAAGGAGCACTAAGGCTCACGAAGGACCACTTCCGAGAGTGCGGAATTTGCGCTAAGCCTTAATTGAAGGGCCGTCGTGAGTGCGAAGGAGGCGCAATTAGCTCACGGTACTAATTAAGCGGTCTGAGGGCCTTTTATATTTCGAGCGGCCATGAGGAGTCAAGATCGGATCAGCGATATGTTGACCATGAAGGGCGTCCAGCGTGTCTTAGGTGACACTGGTGACTAGTGCGAAGGACCACTCGGGAGTGCGAAGGTCCGTCGGGCTCGACTCAGACGTTGCGACTGGGCCCGCTTAGGGGCCGAAGGAGGCGTAGTGCTCTGAAGGACCGCTCGCGAGTGCGAGGATCTCGGTGATGTTATATAGTGTGGCATTATATTTGGATGCCCCTAGTGAAGTGCGTGCTTGAGTGAAACCTTTAATAATGCAATGCATGGCATATGAGTGTATTGTAAAGTATTTGATGAATGGTATTTGGCGGGATGATGCATGAGATGTGGAATGATATTTTTCTTGCTCTTTCACGATTATTTTTTTGGCGGTCTTTTTTTGGTAGTTACATCAACTCTTGGGATTCTGGTGTGAGATATGAAGTCATCTTGTATATTTGTATCAGCGAGATTGACATCTTTGGGGCGTGTTGTGATTCATTTGAAGTGATTGTAGGTGCATTTGTTCATTTTTGCATTGCTTTTATGAGAGATCATATATCCTTCTGTGACTTTCAAGAATTTAAGTAATGATCGTAATGCTTATGATTATGGCACATGTTTCACAATTCGGTATCATTTACCAAAAACATCATTTCAAAATGAGGAGAATGAAAGAGAATGAAAAGTGTTTGATATTAATATTGGAAAGCCAAGTATGCGAAGGCTGCTTGATTGAAAGATTACATCGATAACGAATTGAAAGAAAGCGAGAAAAACTAGAATACTAAGTAGATTAGTTGGTAGCTAATGTCTTTTGAAATAACATTGTCGGATGTCCATATTCACGCCTTTGACCAATCATCATTCAACTTTGAGAAATGTTATGCGCCTCGATATTTTGGTCCAAGCTTGGCCCTAATTTTTGCACGAATCGCCCTTTTGGGTTTTCAATCCATCGTCGCTCTAACTTTTACTTCTAAAGGCACGCCCTTCCGGGTTTTCGACCTGTGAGCTTATTCTTGCTTTAGCTCATTTTCTCTTTTTCTATATAATTTCTTTAGGCATAGTATTTCTTGACTGCATCGAAATTGATTGGGAGATGGAAGTCTTCACCATCCATATTTGTGAGAACTAGGGATCCTCAGGAGAATGACTTCTTCACCACGTAAGGCCCCTCGTAGTTCGAGGTCCATTTCCCCACGTGAATCCTTTTGGATAGGTAAGATCTTCTTGAGCACCAAGTCCCCCTCTTGAAATTGTCTAGGGACCGGACCTTTTCTCGTAGGCTCTCTTCATCCTTTGTTGATACAAGCGCCCGTGACACAATGCTGACCAACCTCTTCTCATCGATGAGGTTCAATTGATCTAAGCGAGCTGAACCCATCCGCTCTTCTAATTTTGTCTCCATTAGTACCCGCGGTGAGGTATTTCGACTTCGATGGGTGAAATCTTTGCTTCCATTCCATACACTAGTAGAGAGCGGAGTTGCCACACTGTCGAAGTGCGGGTGAGGTTCAGTACCCATGTAAAGCAAAAGGGAGCATTTCTTTGAAAGTCACTACCATCTTACGCACAATCTTCTTGATGTTCTTATTTGCGCTTATTGCCCCATTCATCTTTGGCCGTGCATGGGGAGGAGTTATGGTGTTGTATCTTGAAGTCGTCGCGACAACTCTTTCATCATTTTGTTGTTCAAGTTGGTCCCATTATCCGTGATGATTACTGTTTGGGAGGCGTAACGGCAGATCGGATCTCTTTTTATGAATTTGACCACCACACAGACCTTGTCACACTTGTATAGAGAAGCGGCTCCAACCCATTTGGTGAAATAATCGATAAGAACTAGTATGAAGCGGTGCCGTTTGATGCTTTAGGTTCGATTGGGCGATGACATCCATTCCCCACATTGAAAGCCCGCGGGGGCGGCGAGCGTTGAGAAGGCGGCGGTACATGGATGTTGTCGGCATAGATTTGACATTTGTGGCATTTCCTCGCATAAGCTGAAACAATCTGTTTTCCATTGTTGACCGATGCTTGACCCTCGAGATCTTTCTTGCCATAGTATTCCAGATTAGAATGAGTTAGAAGGATCCTCATGGACATCTTTCATGATTCTTTCGCTTCTTCTTGTGCTACACATCCGAGGAGGACCATATCATGATTCCTTTTGTAGAGCACTTCACCATTCAAAAGAAACCCATTGATAACCTTTTAGTGTTCTCTTATCATTTTACGAGGCACTTTAGGAGGATATTCTGCTTTGTGATATAATGTTTGATGTCGTAATACCAAGGTTCTTTGTCGGGTTCTTCTTCGATTGCATGGCAATGATGTCTTTGGGAGCTCACGATTTTGTATCTTCAAGAATGTGAGACTTCACGTTATCCATGATATTGAACATCGGCGACAAAGTTGCTAAGCGTCGACTAACCGATTTTCTTCAGGGAAATAGTGAAAAGAGACTTCCTCAAATTGCTCGACCATTTCTAGGATGTGATCGTGATAGGATTAGTTTGGAATCTCTTGTTTCCCAATCGCCTCTTAGTTGATGGATGACTAAAGCCGAGTCCCCGTATACATCGAGTCTTTTAACATTCATTTGCACCGAGAAAAACTCGCTGTTTGGGTTTCTCAATGTACAATGTGGAAAAATTATGGAGCGCCACCAATATTTTAATTTACGACCAAAACATTGAAAAAGGTCTTTTGAACAAAGGCGGATGGTCTTTGAAAACTAGAGATATGGGTTGAGGGTCGACGATTACGTGCGGGAAGGTGTTAGCACCAGCGCGTCCTCTCTGAGAGAGGAACCTTTAATTAAGTGTGTGGTTTTAACGTTTGATTTGAAAAATACCTAGATTTGCCTATTTATTTCTTATTTAAGGATAAATGGAAAAACTTAATGAGAAATTTTATTTTTGGCGGCAGCGAGAGTTAGCCTCTCGGCTCCTACGTATCTCCGGGTGCGATGGAGAATTCAAAGCTACGTAGTTCTTGGTTGTCATGAAAAGGGTTTTGTTTTTATCTTTTTAGTGAGTTTTGAAATAGAATGCAGTATTTCGAATGATTAAACTAACAAAGGTTATGGGTAACCACCGCTAAGTACTCTTGAAAATGAGAGTCACTACCATCAGTCGAGGGCGAACAAAGGTTACGATTGTTGTTAGTAGCGACTTCGTTTTATTTGTTCTTTTGAAAATGATTTTGAAAAAAGATTGATTGGCACGAATGATCAAACTACTTGAGAGGTTATGGGTGATCACCGCTTTATTGTTCTTTTAGGAAAAGCCATTGCCACCAATGCCTAGGCGAACAAAGGTTACGATTAGCCACTAGCAACAATGGGTTTGAAAATAATTCTTTTCGTTTGTTTTATGAAAATGACTTTTGTTTATTGCGCTTGGCGAGCGAGACTCACTCCTACATTATCCCGAATGGGAATCAAAGCGGCGTAGTTCTAACTCGAGGATGAAAATGTTTTGAAAAGGGTTTTGGAAGGGGAAGAGCTTTCATAATGACCAAGCAAGCAAAGGCTTTGAGTGATCATTACTAATAACTCTTGATAAGCGTTCATGACAATCAAACAAGCCAAGGCTTTGGGTGATAGTCACTAATAACTTGCATTAATTAGAAAAGAGTTTGAAAGATTTTTGGGAAAGGGTGAAGTTATTATCAATGGTGGCTACAAAACTCAAGCACATTCAATAATCAAGTAATCACGCATATGTTGAATGTTAACTAAGACTAAACATGCCAATCGATCAAAAGATCCACTTATCAAGGATGCAAGGTAAAGTTCTCAAAACAAATGTGTGTGTGTGAGGAGAAGTGCATTTACCCTAATGACTCTATGCTACAACAGGCATGTAGGCTTACGTCTTCATTAGGAGGTCATACACGTTGAGGGAATGGCACACAGTTAAGTCAAGACAATTTAAGTAGCATCGAAAACAAGTAAACAATTGATCATAGGCATAAAATGATCTTAGTTAAATTAATGACATGTGAGCAACGATTTCTTAATAACATGAACAAAGAGGAATTACATCAAGGCTAAGGTAAATCTATCCTTTACAATACCTCACGAACCCTAAACCCTAAACACACAATCTCATTTGTTATTCACTAAGAAATTAAAAGGGGAAGACTGAATCACATAGAGCAATCCTCTCACTTTGAGAAAAGTACACTAGGCACTAGTGAGAATCAACTACTTTATCATCAACAACTAAAATAATATTTAACACCAAAAATGAAATACTAGCAACAATATTAAACATCGGCAAGCAAAGAACAACGATAAAATCAACTTGAAAATATTCTTAATCATAAGTATGTGAACCAAAATGAAACATAGGTCCACATTTTATTAAAAAACACAAGTTGTAATCAAAAGTATGGGGGGTGTTATTAGCAAACAAATGTCAAAAAAAACTTAAAGAGAAGAAAAAAAAAAAGAAAAAGCCCATCTGATTTGTGAATCAACCAACAACAAATAAAACAAAAAAAAAAATAACTAAGCTTAAAGCGTTCCATTTCATTCATGAGAAGAGGAAAAACGGATGCGAGAGAGAGAAGAGAGAGAGAGAGAGCGAAGCAGAGAAGGAGAAAGGAAGAGAGAAGCGCGCGTGAGAGAAAGAGAGAGAGCGGACGAGAGAAAGAGAGGGCGATGCGACAGCGTTCTCGGTGGTGGCTTGATGAGCGGAGGCGGCGGCGGTGGTTACGATGGTGTAGTGGTCTTGAAGGGTGACAGAGGTCGGGAGGCGTGGTGGTGTTTATGTGGAAGGAAAGGTGGTGGTCTTTGGTGGTGGTGAGATGGTTGTCGTGTTGAAGATGGAGGAGAGCTTGTGTTGCTGTATTCTGTTTTGCGTATATGTTGCTGTGTTCTGTTTTATGTTTGTTTTTTTTTTGTTCTCAATGTCCCCTCCTCTTCATCTTTGGTGAAGGTGTAGTAAGCGAGAAGGATTAGGTGGGTGTGGTGCTTATGCAGTGCAATGGTGAAGAGGGAATGATGAAGGCTTAGTATATGTGTCTTTGCGTTTGTTGTGTTTGTGTTCTCTTTGTTTGAGTTTTTTTCTTTGTTTTTCCCCCTCCTTCAATGTGCTCTGCGTTGCTGTTCTTATAGTGGGGTTTTGGTGTGGTGTAGGTGTGGGTGAAGAGCAGTGGATAGCTGGTGGGAGACCAACAACAGCAGCAGCAACAAGGACATTTTTCTAAAAAAGTTCAAAGCTAGGAGACATAGATAAATGACAATGAAACTCATTCTCAAAATGCCACAATGGGCGAGAGCGACAAGCATGGGCAATGATGGCTCCTGTTTGTGTTTTTTATTTGTTTTGATTTTATGTACTATTTTGTCCCTATGTGTAAAGTGAAGTTGACTTCTATTGCCTTGTAAAAAAAAAAAAGCGATATTATGCTTAAGAAAAACATTTTAAAAGCGATTTTGATTATGTTTATTTACATTTTCCTTTTTCTTGACAATAATAATTAATTGAACTAATAACAACAATTATAACAAGGTAATGAGCAATGAAAAAAATCAGCGCGAGAAGCGAACACATGCGGGCAATGAGAATCACGTGTACACGATTAGACATAATAATTTGCACAAAGAAATCCAAAGCGAGCACGCGATTTGAAATAATACTTTACGACGATGAGAAAACAAGATGGACAATTGATGACAAGCGCAGCTTGAACACATGCGTGTAGTCGGCGCCTACATGATGCATATATTTTGGGGTTTTACGAAGGCGAGAAAAATACTTACTAAAATTGGGTATTTACAAAAACACAATTTTATTTGATCTTCAACGAGTCGGACAAAATTGGGGTATGACACATTTCCACTCGAGGGCGCTTTGAATGCCTAGAGTACATGCTTCATACTCAAAGTGATATTGTTGGTGCAATAGAAACTCGATCTGGTTGTGAATGGTATGAAGCGATTATGCGGGGAGATTAACACGGCCCCTACTCGTACCCCACATATTTGAAGCAAGTCAAATGACATGGTCCACCTTTCATCGCTGAAACTTCTATTCTTCAACGAGGCCATTATATCCTCATCGGGAAATCACCTTTGCATTGATTGGTAGTCTTCAATGGGTTGATGTGCCAAGTATTCGACCAATGTCGCCTTTGATTGCTTTACGAGTGGCGTATAAAAGATCGTATTCGGACGATAGCATTTGCCGGTGAGCAATTCTCCTGTGAGTGCGGGTTTTTGAAGATGTACTTGATCGGGTCCATTTTAGACACCAACCAAGTCGTGTGGCTTAGCATGTCTTTGCCTTAGTCGACGTTCAGCCGAGGCTAAAGCACAACACATTTTCTCCAACAATGAGTATCACGGTCTCGCACTCTGTGAACTTTTTGCTCGGATAGTAGATATCATATTCTTTCTTCCGGATTCATCTGTTGTCCAAGCACACTGACCCGTCGAGTTGTCTAGAAGCTAGTAAGTACATGATGAGAAGTGCGCACGCACAGTGGCATTAAGATTGGCGGGTTACGGAGATACCTCTTGATTTTCTCAAAGGCTTCTTGTGGTTGTCATTCCACTTTGCCTCTTGGTTCTTGCACAATAGCTTGAAGATTGGCTCTGAAGTAGATGTTAGTTGGGATATGAACACGGAAATGTAATTCAATCTCAGAAACCCACAAACCTCCTTCTCTCGATTTTAGGCGTCGGCATTTCAAGAATTGCTCGTACTTTGGCGGATCCACCTCTATTCCTCTCGGTGACTATGAATCCTAACAACTTCCACGATCTTACTCCAAAAGTGCATTTGGCGGGATTTAGTCACGAGCTGAACCTCTTAGGCGTTCGAAAGAGTTTATGCAGATTAATAATATGCTCTTCATCGATTTTGGATTTTGCAATCATATCATCCACATAGACCTCTATTTCTTTATGCATCATATCGTGGAATAGTGCTACCATTGCTCTCGGTATGTGGCACCAGCGTTCTTCAACCCAGAATGGCATAACTTTGTAAATGAAGGTCCCAGTAGAGTGATGAAGGTGGTTTCTCCATATCTTGAGGAGCCATCTTGATACGATTATATCTAGAATATCCATCCATAAAGGAGAAGAGAGTGTTGCGCTATGCTATCTACGATGCACGTCAATGTGAGGCAAGGAAAGTCATCCTTAGTGGCTGGCTGTTCAAATCCGATGAGTCGACACACATTCGAACCTTCCCATCTTTCTTCGGGTGGGACAATATTAGCTACCCATTGAGGATACTTGGACAACGCTAGAAACCCGGCATCAAATTGCTTCGACCTCGTCCACGATTTTTAATGACATTTACGGCTTCATCCTTCTCGATTTTCTGTTTCAGCGGTGGGCATTCGGGCTTCAGCGGTAGTTTATGTTCGACTATGTTGGTGTCTAGTCCGGGCATGTCTTTGTATGTCCATGCAAAAGCGTCGGCATAGTCAAATAAGAGCTTAACCAATTTCTCACGCTCGGCATGTCGGCATTGTAGTTCGATCTTAATCTCCTTTTTGTCTTCATACGTACCCAAGTTGATTGTCTCAATTGATTCCTCGTGGGGTGAATCACTTTGTCCTCTTGTTCCATCATTCTCATTAACTCTGGAGGGTTTCCAGTCATTTTCAACATCTTCTTGGTTTGATTAATGGGATGATCAAAGTTATGATATGGGTTCCGACATTGTTATTTTCAAGGACAAAATTTTTAGATCTGCATTAGCGAAAATTGTGGAATGAAAGCAGGTGGAAGAAAGAAGCGGCGAATAAATAAGCGAAGAAAATTATTGAAGAATTCAAAAGCGTTATTTTATTGATACTTGATCTTGAATAAAACATGTGTGCCCTTATTGAGTTGTCCTAAGGCCTTGGCGAGCAGCAGGATTTGCATTGAGAAAAATTACTTTGAATTGAAAACTACGGGGAAAATCGACAATCTCCGGTTCTTTAGCCTTTCATCTGCGGGGCCAAGCGCGTGAGGTCGATGATCCGTCCCCGCACTTGGATCATCCTCAACTGTAGCAATCTGGTTAGGATTTAGAATTCCTGCGCTTCGAAAGCTTTGGTTGATATCACAAATGAGCAACTTCTTCACATTTGGTTCTCTGCCTTCGAGCTTTGCCATTCTCTTCTCTTTCTTTTCCTTGTAGAACCTATTCTTATCATTGCGACCAGGCGTTATCCTATCCATATCCGTTCTTGTTGTCGAGACAATTGGATCGTGTCCCGAATCCTTTGCTCGATCTTCCCTAAGCCACTTCCAACCTTGAACCATTGGTGAGCATGACCTTAGCAACCATCATGGCGGCCTTGGACAATCTTGGTTTAGGCATCGGGGTTCCTTTTCCAACAAAGGTGGTGTTGGCGATTTCCGGGGCTTGGAAAGCGGTTTGAATGATTCTTGGTTGCCTCGATGTAGCGGGCGGAGGATGACTTGTTGACGGCGGCTCCTCTTCCCCAAAAACCACTACCAATTTGCCATTCACAATAAACTTGAGCTTACGGTGTAAAGAGGATGGAGCGACTCGGCGAGAATGGATCCATGGCCTCCCAGGAGAGCGGTATAGGAGGAGGATGTCCATGACTTGGAAGACCACTATGAAGAGTTACGGACTGCACTGCATGAGGCAACTCCATCTCTCCAATGACTTCTCTCTTTGAACCATCAAAGGCTCTCACTAGTGTGAAATTTGGGCTTCATATAGGAACAATCCCGCGTCTAGCCTTTCCATAGTGGATTTAGGCGGGACATTGGGGGCGAGCCATTGTCGATAAGCACTCGGCGAGCATACTCCCCACATTTCACGAGAAATATGTAAGGCCTTGTTGTGCCCTCTTCCTTCTCACGGGATCTCATCGTGCTGTAAAAGTGAGGTAGTTGCTTGCAATGATATTCCCTACTATCCCGTCTGGTGGCAAGCGGTGATGTCTTGAGCGGCGTGTGCCTCATTGAGTACTTTCATTAAGCGCGGCCACGGTGAGCTTCGGAGTTGAGTAGCGAGGATAGCAAAGATATCTTGGCAGGAGTGTGGTTTAGTTGGTCCACCACTGGGTACTCGCTCTGTCTCATGAGCTTTAAGAACTCACTGGCTTCCTGCTCGGACAACACCTTATTGCTTGTGCTTCCATCAGTAAACCCAGGCTCTTTGTTTTTGCCTTTGCGGGCTTTTTCTTCCTCTTCTCTTGACTTTTCCCACCGAGTTCTTGGGAGTATAGATCGCCCACCGGGTCATACCGCTAGTTCTGAGATATTAGTGACATCGGGGTTGCTTGGAAACCCTTTCACTTGAACTTGAACATCGTAGTTCCAGGGGACCGCCTTGGTACTTTTGAAAGGGAAAGGAGCTGGCACTTGATAGTGATGGGCCTTGGCATAGCCAGTGCCAATTTCGTGTCTGTTTTGTAGCGAATCTCTAGTGGTTGTTGGATATTGCTTGAGTGGAGAGTATACACACTTTCTCCTTCTTCGGAACCCATCTGCACTATGTTCTAGTCTAGTAGGCCTTGAAGGACTGTTTGAATGATTCACAAACTCCAATGCGGTGAGGTCGATTACCACGATTTTGTTGGTGCATCCTCGCATGATGATTCCAAAATGACACTGATTGAGCATGTACGATATCCAAAGGTGTCTTGATGTCTTCCACCTTCGATCAAGAATTCCCCTCCAACAAAGATTAATGAGATGAATTTGCATGCCCCATTAGCGGGTTTGTAGGCCACATTCGGACCGTCTTCTTTGAAGTTCAACATCTTGGAGTCGATTAGCTCTTGTACCACATGTTTAAATGCCTTGCAGTTTTCGGATGAATGACCTAATGCCCCGGCGTGGAATCCACAGCGTTAGAATCATAACCTCTTGGGAAAAGGAGGTGGAGTGGTCTCATCGGTCGGGAGTGATTAGGTTATTGTTAATGAGGTGGTTGAAGAAGTCTGTGTGAGACATGGGTATGGGGTCAAAGTTGATGTGTTTTCTTTACAGGTAGTTTTGGGTTCTGTAATTTTGGTAGGGAGGTGGAGCTTGTGGTGTTTAGGCGAGGAAATTGAAAGGTTGGTGAAGCGGTTGTTGTAGGGGCTTTGTGATGGCATTTGTTTCTCCTTCTTTCTTTTGGGATATCCAGAGAAAGGCTTTTTACAGTTGTAGGTTCTGTGGAGCTATGGGCAATTTTTCCATTTTTCATTGCACTTTCTATCCCACTCCCCTATGGTAACCATGTCCGAGAAATTTGAAGATACTCCTCCGATCAACTTGTTAAAGTAGGGTGATGGAAGAGTCTCCATGAACATAGCCACCATTTCTTTTTCTAACTTGAGGCGGTGCTACTGTAAGCTAACCTCTCGGTATTTGGGCATATTCCTTGAATGACTCATTGTCTCTTTTGGTCATGTTCGAGCTACGTCCGGTCAGAGCCATATCAATGTTATATTTATCTTTGCGCCTTAAGAAAGCGTCGGCTAGGTCTTTCGGCCACCGAATGTTAGTGCGCTCCAATTGCATATACCTACGACGATCTTTGCTCGGCTAAAGCGTCTGGAAGTAGTGAATCGAAGTTTGTCATTGCGCGCAAAGCCCGAGCCATCTTTCTGCGATACATGATCGGTGGCTACGAGGACAAAGTTGCTCCTCGATATTTGTCGAAGTCGGCACTTTGAATTTATGAGGATGATCACATTGGGAGCGAGGCATAGGTCATATGCATCCCCTGCTCCCACATTGGATCCTTCCACAGCTCTTAGGCACGCTCCTCAGTATTTGCGACTTATCTTTTGCTTGAGGATCTTGATTTGGTAGCCATGAGGAAGGCCACCCGCGTTGTGGTAGGGATGAGGAAGCTGGAACCACGACAGGGCGAGTATGATTCTTGAAGTCAGGTTCGAGGATTTGAGAAAGTCCCTGGGTAGTGCCAGAGGTCTTGTGTTGAACTTGTTCCGTCTCATCAGCAACATTGTTTCGTGCTATTTCATCTTGATACTGTGCAACAAACCCATAAGTAACTCCTTCATAGACAGCATCTGTTGTTGGAGGCGTGTAACCCTGTGGTAAACCCCATTGAGGCCATTGCACACCACGGCGTTGGGGATAGAGTTATGAGGGCGGGATACGTTTGTGATGCAGTTCCGGTGTTTCAGTGAAACCCCTTCTTCGTCGTTCTTCTTGGCAAGAAGCTCCATCATTTTGGCCATTTGGTCTTTCAAGCCCAGCATTTCCGTCATCTGCTCCTTCAGCTTCTCAATCTCATCCTTTAGTGCCTGGTTGTCTTGAATTTCAGCCATCTTTTTTGCTTGGGAGCGGGTCCAATAACGATGTGGATGAACCAGTTTGCCCTTTTTTCTGTTTTTTCAAAATGCATGACGTGAGTATGAGTATGCATGAATTGTGAATGTATGAATGAATGCATCGCGCGGGAATTGTAAGCCATTATTTCGACAAATAAAACGCAAACTTAGATCAAAAACTAAAGGAGTTCATTCATTAATAAAATGTGAAAACATAATGTTTGATAATCAGACAACTACATTCAAGCTCTTTTCCTTTTCTTATCATCAGGCACACGCGCCTTAATTTGGAGTACTTCAATAAGATTCTTGCAAAATTTAACAAATCTAACAACTTTAGTTGGAGTGTTTTCTCTAGTCATAACGAGTTTGGTGCTTTGGGCGCTCTGGAACTTCTACGATAGCTTCATTGCCCGATCCGGCTAAGCATGAGAACCTCTCTTTCGGTATGTGCAATGATCATCCAACTTCAAGTATTGGGTTTGGCGAGTGAGGTCATCTTGATCTCTCTTTGCAAAGCAACTCATAGTATTCGCGAAACTCTTTGCCTCGGTGGTATTCTGAGCTGTTGTTGTAGGCGCTTTTGACATTCTTCAAGCCTTTCTAGCACTACACCCTTAGCCTTCCTTTCAACCCCAAGTTTGCTCTCGTACTCATGGCTGACTCCTTCCAAGTGAGCTTTCATTCTTTCTAGTTGACCTCACAAATCCTTCTCATTTATTACGGATGCGCTTAGTTGTGCTTCAAATGTATAGGCTTTGTCAATAGCTCTATCTCTATCTTGGTTACGTGCTTAGAGTTCATCATTAGCGCCTTTGAGACAGATTTTGTACATCGAGAGAGTTTTTTTGTTGCCGCGCTCAACCCCTCAACATATTCAGCGATGCGCTTGTCTTTGAGGCATTCTCTTTGCCATGAAACTCCTCTTCTCTTGAAAGCTCTCTCCAGCCCAGAGCTCGTAGTTCAGCTCTCTCTTGTTGATTTTGCAAGGCGTTCTTGAGTTTCTCGGCTTCCTCATTAAGGATAGGGGTAGGTTCGAGAATTTACGGCTCGATTGGAAGTGCAAGGCGGAAGGGTAGTTTGACCTCTTGGACTTTGAGTTGAACCCATTGAAGGTAACTTTCCCTACATTAGTTCCCTGCGACCCGATTCAAGGCGACCTTTCTTGAGTACTCTGTCCCATGCTCGTGATTCTTCTCAACATACTAAGATCTTGAACCTCTTTTATCGATCTGAGAAGGAGGTCAAAGATTGCATTGGAGAAGCGGATGCAACATCGGATAACCAAGTTGTCTTAAGGCAAGTGCATGATTGTAATTGATGCAACCCATAGTTCCTATGAGAGGACATTTGGGAAACCCTCACATTAGTAAATAAACTCATTTGTGTCTCGAGCAAGAGGAACACCATGTTATGTCGTTTCCCACGAGGTGGTGATGTATTGCTTCCACTCAGATTTGCTTTTAGCTTGATGTGATAGTTACTCTTGAAGATGTGAGAGACAGAACCAACGATACAACACATGTAGGCAACATATGAGCACACACGCTTTCTTGTCATGGCGGTCATGGAGGCGTAATATATGTCGGCCAAGGATAAGCGAGGTAGGATTACGTCCTCGAGTTTTGAAGGCCAGAAAGACCTCAATGGCAGTGTAGTCAACAAAGTCAGGAACATAGGGAAACAAAACGATCCCATAGATAAGGAGTGCTAGTACATCACCGAAGGCAACCCAATCATTTTTACCAGCTAAAATCGAAGTTATTTCTTCCAGGTATTCTCTAGGTAGACCTTCCATTTTCTCTTTTACCACTACTTCCTTGATGCATTGATTTTGAGGATGTCGGCCAAACCTTTAACCCAAGAGTTGTTTTCAGCATATCGGTAGGGCTTATTGTTCTCAGCGGGGAATTGCAGAATCTGTTCGAACTCTTCCAAGGTTGGTTGGAAAGTGAAGCACCGAAGTTGTGGATCATAGAACTGGGCTAGAGCAGTAAGGGCCTCTGCTTGCACGTTGATCTTTAGGAGACTCAGAATATTCCCATATTTGTTGGAGAAGGAATCACGTCGTCCTGACGGCATCTTGTCGCTTAGGTCAAGCAAGCTTTTTAGGTCTGGTTGTTTGATTTTCAACTTCACAGTTTTCTTGATGCTTTGATCCATTTTTTTGTCGAAAAAGGCTTACAATTCCCTGTCAGCGAATTAAAACAATGCATGTAAAAAAAAATGTATGAAATGTGATATATTTTTCGTATGCATGTGATACATATTTTTTTGTATATTTTTTTTCATATGATGCAAAGAAAAAATGCATGTGGTCTATTTTGTGGAAAAAATAAAAATTTGATTTTTCTTGATTTTTGATTTTTGTTTGTAAAACGGCATGCACTAATGTTTGTTTTGAATGCAAAGGGTGTTAAGCTCCTTTGTGAACCTAGGAAGGTATCTTATGGAGTGGGTCTAAAGTTTCCTCTAGAGTGAACCTCACAAGGATGGTCCTAAAGGATCCTACACATGGTTCCTAGAGCCAAGGACCTGATCAAAAACAACGACCCAGACAATAGGGCAAGCTATTAGAAGGGATAGCATCCTCAAAAGGAATCAAACTCTAGGTGAGATTTTCGTGACCACCCAACGAGGCGTGCGTCCATGAGCCATCACTACACAATCTCGTTCTAACTTAGGTTTATGCTCGAGTCCGGGTAGAGGACTTTTCTCACGTGTGTGAAGTGTAGAAGTCTCTGGTGTGTGTAGGAGCAATTTAAAATAAACCCAAAGTGCAAAACAAACATACATACAAGTATCGTCTTCTACCCTAGGGTTTACACAAATAAATAACATAATTATCTAAAGCAAATAAATAAAAGAAAAGGGTAAAAATGAATTAATCCTAAATTATTTAGACTAGGTTTTGACTCTCTAAAAATAAATAAATCCCGAGTGAAGTCGCCATTGAGCGGCCAGAAAAATCCGGAAAGGATTCTTGAAAGGTTCTAAGAAGCGCCACCAGAAATTTTAGTTTAAGGGCAAATCAGGAAAATCCCTTTAAGTTTTAGGGCGAGGCATTGTTAGGGTTCGGGAGTCGTTATGTGTGGGGAAGGTATTAGCACTTGCGACATCCTATTGTCTAATTAATTTAAGATTTATTTAATAATTACCCTCTTATTTGTAGAAAAAAAGACTTATTTAGGTTTTTGGTTTTAGTGCTTGACAAAGGGTTGAATCTTGCTCCTACGTGCCTCCGGATGCAATGGAGGAATCAAAGCCACGTAGTTCTTCTGAAAAAGTTTGTGGGTTGGTGTGTTTTTAGTGTAGGGGTCCTACGATTCTTTGAAGCTATCTGACTCATTTGATTCTAGGGCCGCCAGACTAACCCGATTGTACAACCGACTTAGTCCCTACTTTTTGAAAATAATTTTAGAGTTTTTGAAAGAAATTGATTTGGTGTGAGGTGGGTCCGTTTTAGAATAGGTATTCTAGAACTCTGAATTGCACAACCCATTATTTTTCTAGCACGCTGACTAACCGGTTGTACAACCGACTTAATCCCCTATTTTTAGGAAAAATGGTTTATTCATATTTATTAAGTTTTGAGGGTTCTTGAATGTACAACTCATTGGCCTAAAATGATGACTAACAGGTTGTACAGCCGAGCTTATTTGTTTATTTTTAGAAAAGTAATTTATTCGTATTTGTTAAGTTTTGGGGTTCTTGATTTATGCTGACTCATTGGCCCAAAAATAATGACTAAACGGTGCATTACAACCGACTTAGCCATTTATTTAATTTGCGAGAAAAATTATTTACGTTTGAGTTGGAAAAGAATTAAAAGCGAAACAAGCAGAGTGCAGTTGTAAATTTGGGTTTTATTAATAGCAGGGTGTTGTATAATTAATTGGAGGTGCAAAAGGAAAGCCCGGTTCGCATAGGAGGGCCCGGTATCTGGCCTGGGCTTAATTGGAGGAGAGTGCGCTCGTAAATAAGGGGTGTGATTAGTATTAAGAATACAAAAATAAATTAAAATAAAAAACTAAAAGGAGGCGATATATAAGCATAACCTTAAGAAATGGAACCCTAAGAAAAGCGACCCACCCTCCCCCTTTACTTCAAAGTGCATGCTAGCTAGAGAGAGAGAGATAGAATCCTGGCGGAAATCTCGTCCTAATCCACGGTGAGGAGAGATCGGAGGCGAGGAACTCGCCGGTTTCTGGGAGTGAGAGAGAGAGCGGTGAGGAGGGAAAAGGATGGCCGGTTTCGGTGTTGGGTGGTTATGGAGGTGGCGCCGTGAAGGGGATCCGTGGCGAGAGCATGGTAAGCTTTGATTCATCTCCTCTGTTCTTCCTTGTATCTTTTTTTTTTTTTTTTTCGTTTCCTTCTCTTTTCATTCACGGTTCTACTAGTTTCGATGTGGGTTTTTGGTTTTTAGGTTCGTAGAGGTTTCGGTTTGGGCGAGATAATGACGACCGTGATGGTTTTTGTGGTTTTGGATCGGTTTAGGAGTCTCGCTGGGAAAGCTCGGAGAGAAGGTGAATGGAGGGTCACCGTCATGGGAGAAAGGCAAGCAGAGGTTAGTTTTTGGTTCTTTTTGGCTCATCTGCATTTTTTTAAGCTTTCTCTGGAGTGCAGTTCTCTTCTACTTATTTTGCTCCTCTCCTTATTCGGTTTTTGGCTTTGTTTTTATGTTTTCTAGTCTCACGAGTATAGTTTTTACAAAAAAACACTTTGATCTGAAATTCTGACAAGCAAAACTAGTTTTTAAGCATTATTTCGGGACAAGCAGAATATTAAATGAGAACAAAAGCGCGATGCGAAAAACTAATCCTATGATATCTACATTTTTAACAAACCATATGTGCATAAAAAGGAATTTAAGTTTTGAATACCAACCTACAACTCAGCTTACATTTTAGTTTCCTTGTGTATCTGTTTGAATGATCGTAACCCACTTTAGTATTCTGCTTTGTATTTGCACGACCGCTTACTCCTTTCGTGCTTTAAATCTCAAAAAGTTTGAAGCAGAGTGTTTAGTGGATTAGGGTTTGAGTGTGAAACTCTAATCTTTTTTTGGTGATTTTATGATCTCCATACGCCTTGATTTACGTGTGTTTGGTTGTTATTGAATTTGTTTATTTATAGTAAAATACTAGGTTAAGGCATTTATTATTTTTAACGAGGCTTTGACCTATTTGAGTTGGAACCGGGCCCAACAGCAGTGCGACAACTTGGAATCTTGCTAGAAACCTAAATTGTTGTTTCTTTGTGTATTTTCGGATCGATTTTTTTGGGTTTTTTGGATGTATTTTTAGTGTTTTTGGACTTTTTGGACTCTTAATAGCTTTTAATTTGTAAATTAAACTAAATACAATCTTTTTTGACATTTTTGGACTTATTTGACTCTTAAACACTTTTAAATTGTAAATTAAACTAAATTGAATTTTTGACATTTTTGATTGTATATATGCTTAAATAAATTAAATAAGAATAAAAATAATAATAATAATAATAAAAGTCGGGCCAAATACAAAAGCGAGCAGTAGGACTTGACAACTACGCTAAAACTAGACCAAAATAAAAGAAATGGGTGTGTTAACTAAAACCCCAAAATTAACTCGGAATCGCATTATTAAGTGCGAATTTAAACCAAATTTTGAGAAAAATGACTTTAGGTAGACACGCTTACGTCACGACCAAACCCAAATCGAAGACTAAATTGAAGAGCATACGAAAATATCGATCATTCGCGTGCGTGCCTAATTTAAACAAGCTGTATTTTGATTAAGTTGAGCGGGGAGATTGAGATTGGTTGGGTTGGTAGCAGAGGCGCTATACTAATAACTCTCGTAATCATGCGACTCGAAACACGCCCTTACTAAAAAATAAGCGACTAAAACAAGGGAAAGAAGGCGGACAAAATTTGGGTATAACAAAGGGGACTAACAATGGCTTCGGATGAGGCGCATCGGCTAACAAGCACCTTGGAAATAAACATGAAGCACATTACACAACGTAATAGGCGGAACCCCTTGAAAGAAGTCGGTCTATCACCTTTGGGAATAAGGACTAGAAGAGTTTCCGCTTTAGGATCAAAGTGGCTGTTTCAAAAGCATTAGGACAAACCTCCCAGCATCATCACCAATTGTTTCCCAATACATTTTAAAGAAAATGGGTTGAAAACCATCCGACCCTGAGCATTATAAGATTTCATGGACATAAGAGCGAGGTGCACCACATCCTTTATGATGAGGAAGCATAAGTGGTGATGCGCCTTGATTTTATTAAAATTTAATTTGAGTGATTTGGTAGAATGATTGAAGAAATTGGAGGTTTATTGGTGTGAAACCATGGTAGAAATGATTAAAATTGATGTTCATAGGTGGTTGTCGAGTTAGAAATCGGTCCACGGTTGTGTGGCGTTTCGATGCTGGCGTGCGGCGCGTATGTGGCGCCTCCGCGCGTCCTACGCTCAAGGTTCCTGTCGGTTGGCGCGCAGTCGCGCGTATATGGCGCGCGCGTAGTCATCGATCCATAAGGTCCCCACATGCTCATTGGGCGCCTTGTCGCGCGTGAAGTGGTTTCGTCGCGCGCGCGATTCCTGCGTTCACTTTACTGTTGGCGCGCTTTTGTCGCGCGTGAAGTGGCGTGCGCCGCGCGCGATCGCTTCACATATATTGCGTTTAGCGCGATTTGGGTCATTTTCACCTTTTCACTCCTCACGAGCATAACTTTGTCTCTAGAGCTCCGTTTTTAGCCTTGATTTTTGTTGCGTTCTCTTCGTATCGCAAAGGGCTTCGATAGGGAGCAGTTCCTGAGTTATAAACCAAGAGTGAGAAGAGAAGAGGGAGAGATAGCACAAGGAGAAGAGAAGGAGAAGAGGAGAAAGGGGAAGGGAGATCGTGTTGCAGTGGTTCTTGGAGTTTCGCGGGAGGTTTTCGTATTCGGCAAAACTCTAAGGTAAGGGTGGGGTTCTTTCACTATAATGGGGTATATGATGGGTGTTATGTGGGGGAACTAGGACGTATGATCTTCTTGATTGAATTGGATGCTTGTATGATGTTTGATGAAATGCTCATGTGATGTTTGATTGAGTTTGATGCCCATATGATGCTTGACTGAAGTGATGCCTATGAGATGTTTGATGAAATGCCTATATGAAGTTTGATGCCTAGATAATGCTTAATTGAATTTGATGCCTATAAGTTGTTTGATGGAATGCCTAAATAACTTGTTGATGTGTGTGTTTCGCCCAGAGTGGCTGTGTTGCCACCAGGCGCCAGTTTTCTATGTTTTGTGCTGTATGGTTCAATGTTGTGACCTGGTGATGTCGTCGTTTTATGTACATGAAGTGTTTGGTGAATTGATTATATGTGTTGAATCTATGTGCTGATAATTTTGAGTGAATACACTTGAGGATGTTGTGATATGGTGAAAAATCAATTAAAGTTGCTTGTTGAGTCAATAGGCGCCGTTAGGCGCCATTCGTGTGGAGTTTGTGTTGCGCGAGCGCTTGATGTCTTTGCCGTGTTGCGTCTGGCGCCAATTGTTGTCTTTATTTGGCGCTGTGTGTGTGTGCTGTGTTGCCAGCTTGGCGCCAAGTTTGTGTCTGTGCGCGCCACAGGATGCGGTGTTGCCCTGGCGCCAATTTTGCGTGTTGCGTTACGTGCAGCTCGGGCGCGATTTTCTCTTGTGTTGCGCCCGATGTTGCATTTTTGTCTTTGCTGTAGGTGTTGTGTTGCGGTGTGATGCTACTGGCGCCCAATCGAGGCTGCCGGTGTATGTGTTACTGTTGTGTTGTTTCTGGCGCCAATCTGTCTTTGCCGTGTCAATAGTGTGTCGTATTAACCAAAGGTGATGTACATGCAAGCATAATTGCATTGTTGTGAAAGGTAATGATGTGGAATTTGAGTGCCTCACATTAATGGCCAATATTTGAAAGGTGATGTGTGCTGTGTTGCCTTTAGGTGCCATGTTACGTGTGATGTTGCGCCCCAGTATGTCATTGTGTTTCTTCCGGGCGCCACTTTTTCTTTGTTTTAGGCGCCTCATTTGGTACATCCTATAGGCGTTGGTGTATTTTGGTGTTGGTATTTGTTGAAGTTGCCGTTAAATGTTAGATTGTCTTATTGGTGTGTTTGGTGTTCTCTTATTGGTATTGGTGTGGTTGGTGTTTGCCTATTGGTATTGGTGTGTTTGGTGTTCTCTTATTGGCGTTGGTGTTTGGTGCTTTTGGTGATAGTGATGATGTATAAGCGGGCGATGTGCCTCTTTTAATGAATGAACTTGGTGATGATGCCCATAGTGGCTAAATTTATTAGTGATGTTATATACAGGTGATGTGCCTATTTTATTGGCTAAGGTGATAGGTGATGGGTCTATGACCATTTGTTGTTGTTGGTGTTGTTGTGTCAATTACGACCATGATTGTTGATTGTCTACGGTGCATTGTTCATGGCGTCGCATGCAACTCATGTGCATTATTTGGTGTATAAGGCTTGGCCTTTGAGCTATGCTCAAAATTGGTGATATAAGGCTTGGCCTTGAGCTATACTCAAACTTGGTGATGAATGGTACCACATGCATATGCACTGTTATAACGCCCCAAAATAATTCAAGTATTTATTTGATTAATTTAATTAGGTGTCATAGTGGTTAGTTATATTAAAAGGATAATAGGGTGTTTAATATAACTAAGAGGTGTTGGGTAGTAAATAAGGAGTGGTGATTTAATTATGTCGGGAGTGGTTGAAGTAAAAGAGGAGGTGCAAAAAAGCCCAACACTAAAGCCCAAAATGCAAGCCCAATTTAGTGTCTTAGAAAAGAAAGAAAAGGAAAGAAGAGAAGGATAGGGGAAAGAAAAAGGAACAGCGGTGAAAGAGAAAGAGAGGCGAGAGGGAAAGAGGAAGGGAGGCGTGGAAGAAGGGAGAAGAAGTGAGGAGATCTTCTCCATTTTAGCTCTAGGCAAGGTGTTGCGTTAAAAACACACTTAGAGCAAGTGTACTCTTTTTTGAAGTAGTATAAAAGATTATCGTGTCCACGAGGATTAATTAACAAGTACTAAACTAGTCAAGATTATATATTGTTTAGCGAAGCGAATAGTTTGAGTGATGTAGAAACTAAAATAAAAAGAAATAAATAACGATAATTAAAATACAAGTTTAATAAATGGTGAGAGACAGAGTCACGGTTTCACTTGCAAGCTTGATTCCCTATGTCTAATTCTACTGAATTCCCTTTTTTTATTTAATTACCAATCCCTTTACTAAAACTATTAATCCGTTTGGTCATTCGCGATTAATATTCTTTTTCCTAAATTAACCCCGTTTGGTCATGCAAGAATTTAAATTCGGGAAAAGCATAAAGAGCAAAAAGGTTGAATGATTGGAAGACTAAATTATGGTTTGGTCATGCCTAATTATAGTCCCAATTATCCTATAGGTCCACCAACTAATTGCGATGCGGTCATTGATCGATCAACTAATTGATTATAAACATGCAAAAGGTAGCTAATCCTAATCATGTGATAAAAACAATAGGACAATACCAATTAAAATAAAAATTGGGAATTCAAGGTATAAATTAAAACATAAAAGGTCTCTAATCAAGCAAGATCCACCTAAGACCCTAGAAGAGGATTTAGGTATCCATAGGTATCAAGAACAATAAAATAGAAATTAGAGTCATGAATTACGAGAAATAAAAATAACCCGGAAATTAGAGAAATTATTATTCGAGTCTTGATCTCTTTTACTGCTCGAGCTCTCTCACGATGTCAAGAAGCGGGTACCCAAATCTTCCCTCTCTCACTCGCGTTTAGTTCACGTCGGTCTTCCTCTCTTTTTGTTCTCAATGTCCCGTGCGGCTACTGTATATGATGAGTCTCCCCAAGTTGATCACGCACACCACGTGATAATTCTTCTTCTTTTTTTTCACATATATAAAATATTTAAATATCATATATATATATATATATATATATATATTATTTTCTTTCTTTTTATCTTTTCTTTCTTTCTGCAAAATAAAAAGCAAATTAAGTCAGTAATTTATATAATTAGTAATAATTGCTCTAAAAATGACTCAAAAATATCTCTAAAAATACACTAAATTGGGGTTTATCACAAGGGGCTTTTGGTACCATTCTTTTCCATTTTTCCTCCTCTTTCTATTAGCGTAAATTTCATCACCTAATTTCTTCTTGTTTTCGTTTTGCCATTGTCGAAGCTTGAAGCTCAAAGGGAGGAAAAATAGAGATTTTAAAAACAATTGTGGGCATAGGAGCTATTGATTTCGTTTGGAGGTGTTATTCCTAAGGTTAGGGGGCTCTCTTTTCATTCATAATAGGTTATATGATGAGTATTCTATGTGGGTTAGGTTTTAGGATAGTTAATTGATTGATTTATGTGTTATTTGTCTTGGTTGGTGTTGTGTTGAACTCAATTTGATGAACCCATGTTACTTGTTGTTAAAATGAACTTGATATGAACTATGTGGATGTGGTGTTTGATGTATTGTTTCAATGAAAGTGAGTATGAAATTATGATAGTTGTGAAGGTTTGATAAATTAATTATTGGTGAATTGGTGTTGAAATTGGAGTTGAGGCATTGTGCCACTATTGTGTTGTTTATGTGTGTTGGTGAATTTGTGTTGAATTGGAGTGTGAGGCATTGTGCCGTGATTATAATTGGTTCGGGTGATTGATCATGATGAGTTTTACTTGCTTATGGTTTTGTGCGTTTCGAAACTGTTTGGTCTTTTTGAAACTGGTATTGTTTGGTCGATTCAAAAATTATGTGGCTGAGTGTTTTCGAAAATAGACTTAAAGCCGGTCGTTTTGGCACTAGTTTCGTTCAATTTGGAGTTGTGTAGCTCCAGTTATGAGTCTCAAAAGTCGGGTCAAATTTCTAGATTCAAACTGTGAGTAGGTTCGGTTTTTGCAGGTTTTATGTCTTCAAATGAACTCCGTTTTGAACGATTCTTTTTCCATTAGAAACTATACTCAAATTGCTTTTGTTCGGGCTAAGGTTTTGTCCCATTTGGTCAAGTTTAAGTTAGTTTAGAGTGAAATGAAGTGGGAGGACAGAATCTGTCCAGTCTGGGAACTGTCGGGCTGTTTCTAAATAACTGTACTAATTGGCTCATTGTTTTGAAACTTTAAAGATATATTCAGAAACTACACATCCGTGGCTTTCCGACGAGTGGTCTTTTGTAATTTTTCGATGTCGTTAGCTATTTTAAATAATCCGCCGAAGTAGGTGTACTGCTGTAGGAATCCAGCATTTGTGCGGGTGTTGCCCAATGTCGGTGACTTAAATAGTCTATTTAATTGGTGTCGGTGTAATTGGTGAATTAATTGCTAGCCTTAGAGCTATAATTTGAGGTGTGTGAATTGGTGATGTGCTAATGGTGAAATTAATTATTTGGTGAGCAGAGGCTTCGGCCTATTTGGTGTGCAGAGGCTTCGGCCTATTCGGTGAGTGCCCTCAAGGCTTATTTTGGTGATGGGTCTATGTGGTGTATGGAAATCACATACACTTGTGTGCAAGTATACACTGTTCCAAAACAAGTAGTAAAAAGATCGAACCCACAGAGATTGAATTAAAATAAATATAAAGTAATAAAGTGTAAAGTAACAAAGTAACAAAATAATTTTGGTTTTTGTTTGATGATCACAACTAAGTTAGAAAGCAAAGTAAAAATGTTGATAGTGTAAAAGAGAAAAGCTAGTTGGAATGTTTTCATCAAGTAATTTACTTATAAGTGTTTGATGCAGTATTTGATGCAGCTGCACTTAATGCTGTTGCATTAGCTATATGCCTTTCGGTCACTTTCTTCAGAGTATCATTACCAGCTCTTATGATCCTTGTTCTATGCAGTAAAGAAAGGGGTGTTAGTGCCAATCTTGCCTCCTAACAATTATCCAATTTGCTTAAATAAATTCACTCTTGTATTTTAAGTACCCACAATTATCCTATGGACTATACTATCCTATCTCTAGGACTTAGCATGGTTTTCACAAAGTTTTCTTTATGTAAAACACTCACTCATATTAGTTCTTGAGTTCTTAATTGTAAGCCATTTACGGTCATTTACAAATCTTACTTATTCTAAGTGATCAAGTTCAAAATAAGTTTGGAAAGATTATCAAGCAAGAACTAAAGTACAAACATACATACATGCATCATACTTACTTAAAAGCTCATTAAATGATTAGAACATTCCAACTAAGAAATGTTTAGCTAACAAGAGACATTGCAAGATATATATAAACTGAATAGGCCATGTTTATATATATAGAAATCACAAAAGAGAACAACAAGAGAAAAGTTACAAATGTTGTAAACCTTTGTATGAAATCTTCTAGCAATGCACTAGCATTACTCCTTAGCACTATACAAACACTATGAAAATGAGTTAAGGAGGATTTATGAATTCCTTCCTCTTCCTCTAAAAATATAAAAACTAACTATGTATATTGAAATTTTGATCTAACTTATGGATTGTGATATATTTCCAAATGAAGATGTGAGGTCCTTTTATAGCCTTCAAGTGAGGTGCTTCCTTTCTTCATGTTGAAGTAATCTTGAGTGGATCATAGTTGTAGTTGCTTTTCAGAGGTTTATCCCATGTTGAAATCTTTGACTAATGACATAGGGCGGTTCCATGGTGATAGAACATGTGTCCCTATGTTGGTGACTCTTCAAAACTATGCCTATAGCTATGTGTGAATGGTAGGCGCCTACTATACAAGGTGGGATGGCATCAGAGAACCAGGCAGGAGGTCATCACTTGCAAGTGGATGCATATGAAACATGCTGCTTATTCACCAAGTAGTGCGATTTGATGCGGGATCGGTCTGCGGGAGCATTCATGATTAGCATTGAGATCGCTGCTCGAACAAAACATCAAACATACCACAATATATCCAAAATGGCCTAATAATAACTATAACCATTCAAATCACTCAAGTTATCATATATCACATAAAATACTATATAAACTCTTTATTATTACTTGAAAGAGAGCAAATACTAAGTTTAAACATATGAAATACTCTATATAAAATAGAGTTATCACTATGACCTCTAGTTGGGTGATGGTGAATTAATTAATAGCAATGATGAGTCTATTAATTTTTGGTGATGATGCTTATTGCAATGTGGTGAATATGGTGTGTATGGTGCATTGTTCATGGCGTCACATAAACCATATGCATTTATTGGTGAGCAGAAGGCTTCGGCCTTATTGGTGATGTGCCCTCAAGGCTTATTTGGGTGATGGATCCACATGCATGGCCCGTGGAGTTTGGGTTGCATTTCATGCATTAATCATGCATTCAGTGATATTTCTTGGAGTTTGTGGATTCAATGTTATATGATATGGTTGTGAATTGGTGCTTCTAGTTGCCTTCCCTAGTATAATGCTTATCCTATTTGCTATTATTTATGTAAAGAGACTCACCCTCTTTGCTTTTATGTTGCTTCTCATGTCGGCGTCGCGCGGTGATAGCGATTGGAGGTTCTTCTACCTTCTTTTTGGTGCAGTAGAGTCATGCTCGTCACGTAGCATAGGGGCGTAGTAGTTTATGTTTTATTGGCTTGATTTTGTTTCACTCTTTACTTTGTGATGTAAAAGAGTCAATATTATTATTTTGAGATATTCCATTTGCGAGATTTTCATTATGGTTGTGATGTCTTTGGGACAGTGTATTTGAGGCTCGTCCCGACTTTATGTGGTATGTATCAATGACATTATCTATGTGAGCATGTATTTGATGTTAGCTCGTTTTGAAGTAAATGTGACACTCGCTTTCAATTGTGTGAAAAGTTTTTGAAAACTCTGATTTTATTAATTAAATAGTAGTCTATTAGAAGGGGGTGTTACATTAGTGGTATCAGAGCAGTTCGGTTTGTCCGACCAAGTTGTCCAGTTCAATTCGGCCTGTCCTTCTGGCCGGTGAGTTGTGTGTCTGTCATGTTGTGTTGTGTGCTGTGGATCTATGTGTGATTGAAATATGTAACTGTTGGTTGTAGCATTGATTTTGGTTGTTTGCGACTGTTGTTTGTATCATTAAGATATGTGTGATTAAAAGAGTTCTAACGACGTCAAAGGAGTGAGAGTCGTGACGACGCCTTCGCACTCTAGACTGCGTTAAAAGTCTTTTAAGGTGGTAGTTATAAATTTGAAAGAAAGTAGTTTTGTGACCTTAATTAATTGGTTGCATGAGTAGGAGGGACTGATCACCCCAACAACTCATCCCCAATGAAAGAGGCGACAATAACTCATGGTTATTATTAATTTTGGATATATGTACCAATTTTAATTTGATTGATTGCTTGATTAGTTTTGTTGGAATCTGGAAAGTACGTTTACATAACCTAACCTTGGTGAATTATATACTTGACAATATATGAAGGATAGCTTGTGGAATAGTTCTTTACACTTGATTGACGTCTTTGCTAAGGGTTGATTGTACCTGTGATGTATACGAGTTTAAGTTTGACTTGTGCTTAACTGTTTCGAAGTTAGTATGCTAAAATGAAATGTTGTGTAATGTTATACTCAATTAAGGTTGCATAACTTGAAGTTTCGACATTTTCAGTGTTTCAATTTGGCTTGTTTCGTGAGCATGATGTGATTTGTCAAAATTAAATGATTAACTTTCCTTACCTTCTGAGTTTATGTCGGAAATTAAATTTTGAGTTAATAAGTAGTTGTTTATGTGGTTGCATGCTCGAGTGATAGTAAGGTTGGGGTTCGCATATAGTCTCATTTTTGGCAAAACTGTGAGTTCTATGGTTTTCAAAAAAAAAACGGTACTTGGAAATTTTGTGCTATTGGGAATGAATGTGATGTCAAACTAGTGTTGAATTCTGTTCCCAAGTTGTTTTAGGATTTTTATTTCAAAATGTGACATGACTTCGGCTTTTGGACCGATTAGGTTGTGGTTTGATGTTGTTTGAAAATGATGAGGTTTTACATTAATTGCATGGTTAGATGAGTTAGAATCTTTATGGTATGTGAAGGTGAGTCCGATAATGACTGTCAAGGTTTTAGGAACAAATGTATACAATTTTAAGTGCCTTCTGACTGTGAACTACAATTGTGTAATTTTTGTTCGTTCTTATGACTTAACGTTGGCCTTTGTTGTTGCTATTATTATTATTATTTGTCACTTCTTGATTTGTTTTACGTGGCTTCTAAATCTAATGATGAAACTGTGCAACGAGACCTTTTGTGCACTTCTATTACTTGATTAGTTTTCTTTGCTAAATGTTGACAAGGGTATTTAATTTCATTTGTTTAAACTAATATCAAGTCTTGTATCAAAGCAATTGTTTTATAATGCATGTGTTGGTTGTGTTTCTTTTGTGATATGAAATCAGTTCAATTTGGTAGAATTATATGTTCCATGTTATTTCTAGGGAAGTTGAAAAATCGCATGTTAGCCAATCCCTTGGAATAAAGAGATCGAAGATGATGCCTACATGTTTAATCTTTTCGGACTTGTGTGTTTAATTTGTTTGCATGATTGGTTATGCTTATGTGTTTTCTGCGTGCGTGTGTTCTTTGGGAGCGAGGATTAATTAAATCTTGTTATAATTTTCGTGTCCTCAATGAACTTTAGTAGTGTTTTGTGCTTAGAAATGAAAGCGATTGTTATACAACTCGGAGTGGAAACGATGTCGAATCAATGTCTTAGGTTGAGACTCATGGAAACCGGTAAAGCTATGCATACTTTTGCGAACTTTCTAAAAATGTTGTTTTTATAAAACTCGGCGTAGAATTATTAGTAATGGTGGCTGAATTATGATGGTTGTTTGTGTTGTTGAATTCCTTTGTTTTGAGATGTTCGACATGGGTTGATATTTGATGATCGAGAGCGTTTTATTAATTGAACAATTATGTGGTTTGTCATTTCGAAAACTTGATTGAATGCTTGATAATTTGCCAGCGATTTGGTTGCATTTGGAGTTGTAGGACTCGAGTTATAGGTGAAACAAGTTAGGTTAAAATTGGGAACAATGCGGACATAGGGTCGGTGTTTTGGTTATCTGCGTTTTCAAAGAGCTCATTTTCAAAGAATCCAATTTCTTTGAAAACTTGACAGATTTGCCTCACTTTATGCACAAGTTTCATGCAATTTGATTGAGTTTTGGTCATTATAGAACTGCTTGAATTTGAAGGATGTAAAGCGCATCTTTTGAAACTAGTATGTGTGTTTTGTTTTTTTTTGAAGACTGTACTTGTTAGATACTTTTCTTCAAAAGCTGAACTTAGAAATTATAAATAGACCCATAGGGCTTTCCAACAAGTATTTATTTGTCAAAATCCGATGTCGTTTACTATTTTAATTAATTCGCCAAAGTAGGCGCAGGGTTATAGAATTTTTTGCACCTGAGTTTAGGTAGATTAGTTTGAACGTTGAATAAGAACGATTAATTTGTTGAATAGGTTGAAGTTGAACCTTGTTGTTGTCGTCGTGTTAACTGTTGATGTTAATGTTGTTGGGTATATGATAAATTGGTGATGTTGGTGATGTTGGTGATGTTGTATCAATTGTTGAAGATTGGTGTTGTTGTGTTAATTGCGGTTGTTGGGCCTCTGGTCATGGTTGTTGTTGTCTCTGGTGTCGCATGCGTTTGCATTCTGTTGAATATGAAAATAAAAGTGACGATATAGGCATTCGTGTCTAAAAGTGACGATATAGACATTTGTGTCTAAAAGTGACGATGTAGACCTAGTGTCTCAAAGCGACGACGAGGGTTTTGCCCTACTTAATTGGTAATGATGCCACGAGTTGGCTATTTTATGGTGATGGTTTGGTGACGGGAGCTCTGCTCCAATTTTTGTGTCTTGGGTGAACCTTAAATGGTGTTTGGGTAGTCGGGTAGGATTTTGATAACCTACAAGTTAGAATACCTATTTGGGGAGTAAGAGTGTAGAGAAGGGCATGTGGCCTGTTACTTAGTGTACGATAGATTATGGATGAGGACGGTTAGAGGTGATAAGAAGGTTGGATATTGTTTTCGTGAGTTTGACGAGGATTTTCGAGGACGAAAATATTCTAAGTGGGCAAGAGTTGTAACGCCCCAAAATAATTCAAGTATTTATTTGATTAATTTAATTAGGTGTCATAGTGGTTAGTTATATTAAAAGGATAATAGGGTGTTTAATATAACTAAGAGGTGTTGGGTAGTAAATAAGGAGTGGTGATTTAATTATGTCAGGGAGTGGTTGAAGTAAAAGAGGGAGGTGCAAAAAGGGCCCAACACTAGAGCCCAAAATGCAAGCCCAATTTAGTGTCTTAGAAAAGAAAGAAAAGGAAAGAAGAGAAGGATAGGGAAAAGAAAGAGGAACACGACAGTGAGAAAGAGAAAGAGAACCGAGAGGGAAAGAGGAAGGGGAGGCGTGGAAGAAGGGAGAAGAAGTGAGGAGATCTTCTCTATTTTAGCTCTAGGCAAGGGGCTTTTGGTACCATTCTTTTCCATTTTTCCTCCTCTTTCCATTAGCGTAAATTTCATCACCTAATTTCTTCTTGTTTTCGTTTTGCCATTGTCGAAGCTTGAAGCTCAAAGGGAGGAAAAATAGAGATTTTAAAACCAATTGTGGGCATAGGAGCTGTTGATTTCGTTTGGAGGTGTTATTCCTAAGGTTAGGGGGCTCTCTTTTCATTCATAATAGGTTATATGATGAGTATTCTATGTGGGTTAGGTTTTAGGATAGTTAATTGATTGATTTATGTGTTATTTGTCTTGGTTAGTGTTGTGTTGAACTCAATTTGATGAACCCATGTTTCTTGTTGTTAAAATGAACTTGATATGAACTATGTGGATGTGGTGTTTGATGTATTGTTTCAATGAAAGTGAGTATGAAATTATGATAGTTGTGAAGGTTTGATAAATTAATTATTGGTGAATTGGTGTTGAAATTGGAGTTGAGGCATTGTGCCACTATTGTGTTGTTTATGTGTGTTGGTGAATTTGTGTTGAATTGGAGTGTGAGGCATTGTGCCGTGATTATAATTGGTTCGGGTGATTGATCATGATGAGTTTTACTTGCTTATGGTTTTGTGCGTTTCGAAGGCGCTTTTGGTCTTTTTGAAAGCGGTATTGTTTGGTCGATTCAAAAATTATGTGGTGAGTGTTTTCGAAAAATAGACTTAAAGCCGGTCGTTTTGGCACTAGTTTCGTTCAAATGAAAATAGACTTTTGCAGGTTTTATGTCTTCAAATGAACTCCGTTTTGAACGATTCTTTTTCCATTAGAAACTATACTCAAATTGCTTTTGTTCGGGCTAAGGTTTTGTCCCATTTGGTCAAGTTTAAGTTAGTTTAGAGTGAAATGAAGTGGGAGGGACAGAATCATCCCGATCTGGGAACTGTCGGGCTGTTTCTAAATAACTGTACTAATTGGCTCATTGTTTTGAAACTTTAAAGATATATTCAGAAACTACACATCCGTGGCTTTCCGACGAGTGGTCTTTTGTAATTTTTCGATGTCGTTAGCTATTTTAAATAATCCGAAGAAGTAGGTGTCTTCTTTGTAGGAATCCGGCATTTGTGCGGGTGTTGCCCAATGTCGGTGACTTAAATAGTCTATTTAATTGGTGTCGGTGTAATTGGTGAATTAATTGCTAGCCTTAGAGCTATAATTTGAGGTGTGTGAATTGGTGATGTGCTAATGGTGAAATTAATTATTTGGTGAGCAGAGGCTTCGGCCTATTTGGTGTGCAAGGCTTCGGCCTATTCGGTGAGTGCCCTCAACACAGGCTTAGCCACAAACTGTCACCTAAGGACCAAAACAACACACACTTAGACACAAACTGTCACCTAGGGACCAAAACAACACATCAATTGCCAACACATCACCTAAGGACTAAAACAACTCCATCAGGACTACAACAGCACCTAAGGCTTTCAAAAGAGGAATCGATTCATAGCTACTTGTTTTCAAAAGAGGAATCAATTCATAGCTCTCATTTTTAAAGAGGGAAATCGATTCAATGCTTCATTTCTAAAGAGAGGAATCGATTCCTTGCTTCTATTTTTTGACGAGGGAAATCGATTCTTGCCTTCATTTCTAAAGGAATGAATCGATTCCTTGCTTTCATTACTAAAGGGGGAATCGAATCTTGCCTTCATTTCTAAAGGAATGAATCGATTTCTAGCTTTGTTTTAAGGAAGGAAATCGATTTCTGGCTTCTATTTAGAGCCCAGAATCGATTTCCAAGTTTCATTTTTGGAGGAAAACCATCGATTCTTTAAACTCACTATTACATAAATCATCCAGAGACAACCAAATCAACCAATTTTTCCCAAAACCAATCATCAACAACAATCCAAAAGCACATTGTGATCATACCAACAACTTCAATACGCATTTTAAACATCAATAACACATCAAACACGAAATCAACACATTATAAACCCTAACACTAGCAAGCAACTCGATGTTCATACTATTCACAATCTCAATCAATCAAATTTAACATCAAATACTAACAACAACGATCCTAAGACTCACATACAACCTATTATACTCTCTATTATAAGGTGAGACTCCCTTACCTTATATGAACAAGTAGAAAAGTCCTTCTCGCAGAGTCACCTACAAAACCTCAAAGAATGAGCTCCTTCGCCTTCCTTTTCCCTCAGTGCGATGCAAACCCTCTCCTTTTCTCTCCCTAGATGCGCCGTTCTCTTCTCTCTTTTCCTTTCTCTCTTCTTACGTTTCTTTCTTTCTTTCTTTCACAAATGATGCGAATTGCATCACTCCCTAATGCCTAGGAGCCTAAGTCAATGGGCTTGGGCTCTTGGGCCATTCCATACCACTCCGGAATTACCGATTACTACTCCCTTCAATTAAAATAAAACAACACTTTAATAATTTAACATAACTAAATAATGCAACCCTTTAAATAATTTAATCAAATAATTAATTAAATCATTTAGGGTGTTACAACTCTCCCCCACTTAGGAAATTTCGTCCTCGAAATTCATACCTGAGTCAAATAACTCTGGATAAGACTCCCGCATCCTACTCTCCAGCTCCCAAGTCATGCTCTCACCAGCAGCTCCCAACCACACTACCTTGACCAAAGCAATGTCTTTCCCTCTCAGCACCTTCACTTCTCTATCATCAATCCTCACTGGCATAGTCTCCCCAGTGAGGTTCTCACGTACCTCCACATCATCCATGTGAATCACATGAGACGGGTCTGGAATATACTTCCGAAGGTGTGACACGTGGAACACGTCGTGCAAGTTCGAAAGATTAGGTGGCAAGGCCACCCTATAAGCAACCTTTCCAACCCTCTCAGTGATCTGGTACGGTCCAATAAATCTAGGAGTCAACTTCTTTGCTTTGATTGCCATGACACGGTCATAGGCGTGACCCTCAAAAATACATGTTCACCAGCCTGAAATTCTAAGTCTTTCCTCCTCCTATCATGGTAACTTTTCTGCCGACTCTGTGACTCTTTCATTTTTTCTCTGATCAACTTCACCTTCTCTGTAGTCTCCCTAACCAATTCAGGTCCAAGAACAACACTCTCACCGGACTCATGCCAACACAACGGAGTCCTACACCTCCGACCATACAGTGCCTCGAAAGGAGCCATCCCTATACTCGAATGGTAGCTGTTGTTGTAAGTGAATTCAATCAGTGGAAGATGTGTATCCCACGCACCTCCCTGCTCTAGAACACATGACCTCAATAAGTCCTCCAATGACTGAATGGTTCTCTCTGTCTGTCCATCAGTCTGAGGATGATAAGCTGAACTCAACCTCAATCTGGACCCCAATGCCTCTTGCAAGCTCCTCCAAAAGTCAGAAGTAAACCTAGGGTCTCTATCAGATACGATACTCTTCGGGACCCCATGCAGCTTCACAATCACCTGAATGTAAATCTCAGCCAACCTCGACACCGGATAAGTGATGTTGATAGGAATGAAATGAGCAAACTTAGTCAACCTATCCACAATCACCCAAATAGAGTCAAATCCCCTCACAGTGTTTGGCAACCCAGTCACAAAATCCATGGAAATGCTATCCCACTTCCATTTTGGAACCTCTAATGGTTGCATCAACCCTGCAGGCTTCTGGTGCTTAATATTTGACTTCTGGCAAGTCAAACATGCATATACAAACTGTGCTACATCTTTCTTCATACCAGGCCACCAGAACAACTTTTTCAAGTCATGGTACATCTTCGTAGCACCTGGATGAATACTCAACTTGCTCCTATGGCTCTCCTCAAGTATCATTTTCTTCAACTCAGCATCATCAGGAACACAAATTCTGTCCCTGAATTTCAATACACCCTAGGAATCTAATCTGAAATCCCCATCCACAGCCTGATCACCCGCAACCAACAAATCCACCAGCTTCACATCCGACACGGGCGTCTCGGATACTAGCCAAGAAGTCATTACCAATCTTCAGCATACCCAATCTAACACTCTGAGGTGTTACTTCACAAACCAGGCTCATATCACGGAATTGCTTAATCAACTCCAACTCCTTCACCATCATTGGCGACATATGCAAAGTCTTCCGACTTAAAGCATCACCACACGACATTAGCTTTGGGATGATAGTTCAAGCCGAAATCATAGTCCTTGGCAGGCTCTAACCAACGTCTCTGTCTCATATTCGGCTCCTTACGATCAAACAAGTATCTCAAACTCTTGTGGTCACCGAATACCTCAAATCTAGTGCCATACAAATAGTGCCTCCAAATCTTCAAAGACAAATACAATAGCGACCAACTCTAAATCATGAGTAGGATAGTTCTTCTCATGTGTCCTCAACTGTCCGGATGCATAAGCAACTACCTTCCCATCTCGCATCAAAACACCTCCCAAACCCATCTTGGAAGCATCACAATATACCACAAGCGGTTGATCCAAGACAGCAACACTAACACTGGAGATGTTGTCAACCTCTTCTTCAACTCTTGGAAGCTCTCTTCACACTTGGCATCCCACACAAAAGCTCTTCCTTACACGTCAATTGAGTCAGCGGAAGGGCTAGCTTAGAAACCCTCGATGAACCTCCCGTAGTAACCACCAAACCCAAGAAACTCCCGATCTCGATCCACGGACTTTGGGCTCTCCCCACTGCAAAGATCGCATCAACCTTGGTTGGGTCTACATGACTATACCATCACCGAAATAATATGACCCAAGAAGCTTACCTCATTCAGCCAGAATTCACACTTTGACAATTTAGCATAAAGCTTCTTCTCTTTCAACACCTCTAGCACCAATCTCAAGTGCTCTGCATGCTCCTCTTCAGACTTAGAGTAAACCAGAATATCATCTATGAAAACCACCACAAACCGATCCAAGTAGCTATGGAAGATACGGTTCATGTACTCCATAAACACCCCTGGTGCATTGGTGACACCAAACAACATTACAAAATACTCATAGTGCCCATATCTAGTTCTGAATGCTGTCTTCTGGATATCTTCATCTTTCACTTTGATCTAGTGATATCCTGACCTCAAATAAATCTTGCTAAACACCTTAGCACCTACCAGCTGGTCCATCAGATCATCAATTCTCGGAAGAGGGTACTTATTCTTGGTTGTTACCTTATTCAGCTGCCTATAATCCACACAAAGACGCATACTCCCATCCTTCTTCTTCACTAACAAAACCGGAGCTCCCCATGGTGACACACTAGGCCTCACAAATTTCTTCTCAAGTAGCTCTTCTAGCTACTTCTTCAATGTAGACAACTCAGAGGCTGACATCCGGTACGGTGCCATAGACACAGGCCTAGTACCAGGTACTAGATCAATCGTAAACTCCACTTCCCTCTCTGGCGGAATACTAGGAACCTCATCAGGGAACACTTCGGGAAACTCACGCACCACCTGCAACCCTTCAACTAAGCTTGATTCTCAGCAGACAATGTCGCATCAAAGCAAACAAATGAACTCCCTCCTTCATTACCTTATGCAACTGACCAGACTTGCCACACTTAAAACACACAAGGTTAGCGGGAGCATCTCCCCCACTAGATATCTCTGTTACAGACATGTTTCCTTGCTTCAGTTCAAGGAATTCAGTCTCCTTCTTTCCCTTAACATCCTCTGGAAAATACTTCCTCAAAAATTCCCTACGGAATACAGCCCAAGTGATTTCTTCATTAGCAGTCTCTAACCTTTGCCTGACTTCCAACCACCAGTCATCAGCTTCTTTTGCCAGCGTGTGAGTACCATACCTGACCTTCTGAGCATCATTACAGTCCATGACCCGGAAAATCCTCTCAATTTCCTTCAGCCACGCAAGAGCACCATTGGGATTATACTTGCCCTTGAAGGTAGGCGGATTCTCTCTCTGGAAGGTCGCCAAACTTCGAGACCCAACATTCTCACCTACATTCGGCTGGTTCCCAACAGCCTAAGCCATAGCTTGCAGAGCAGCAACAAGAGCAACATCGTTTCCCCCAGCCATTTCAACTTAGCACTTAAGCACACAAAAAGAAATTTAGCACTAATCTAACCATTCTTAACTGCCATAAGACACTATGACAGGACGACTCGGCCGGACAGACCGAACTGCTATGATACCACTAATGTAACACCCCATTTCTACCCGGCAATTTATATTAAAAATCAGAGTTTAAAAATTCTTTTCCACATGGAGTGCTACACTCGACTCAGCTCAAAACAACAACAATTATAACACAAATGCTTTATTAAGCAAATATAATACGCAACAACATCATAGGATGGAATTTCTCAAAACTTTATTAAACAAATCCACGCACTAGGAAATAATCAGCATATACTACGCAACGAAAAATAGAAACAGTTCCAAAGAGACAAAACACGGTCTCATCCACAATATAAAATCATCAAGTATAATAGTTAAACAGTGAAATGACAGAATAACTATAATCCTATCCCATCCCCTAGGTGCTACGATCGAGCGCATCGACTCGTGGAAGTGAAGGGACTAAGCCTTCACTCATGGCTACCTGTGGTAAACAACAACAGAAAGGGGTGAGTCTCAAACCACATAATAGAGACTATAAAAAGCAGTATATTTAAATCATAGTATCACATACATATAGACATACAGCAACATTATTCGTATTAATCAACAACCAACAACACACATGCCTTCTATGAGAATGTATGCAATGCAGTCATGCATGTGGTACCATTTGCCCCCATGGCATCATCATCAATCAATTGAGTCCCCATGACTCACGGCCCCGTGGCCTCATCATCACAATATAAGCGTCGCGCGACCGGTAAGATAATGTATCACAATATAAACGTCGCGACCGCAGCCGAATGTATCACAATATAAATATCGCGACCGCAGCCGAATGTATGCACGAGACTCCATGAACATGCTACACACAATTACACATCATCAATATCATTTCTCACCTCATTGTTAATTTCCATGTTAGCCCCCATGGCTCATGCCCCCATGGCATCATCACATCTTAGCCCCCATGGCTCATGCCCCACTGGCATCATCATCACTCATGTCCCAAGGACCAATCACAACTAGAGGACTCAGCCTCACTCAAGGACCTAAAACACCCTTTAGGACCAAAACACCACTTAGGGACCAATCTGTCACCTTTAGGATCAAAACATCACCTAGGGACTAAAACAGCACACCTAGGACCAAACTGTCATCAATAACACATCAAACACGAAATCAACACATTATAAACCCTAACACTAGCAAGCAACTCGATGTTCATACTATTCACAATCTCAATCAATCAAATTTAACATCAAATACTAACAACAACGATCCTAAGACTCACATACAACCTATTATACTCTCTATTATAAGGTGAGACTCCCCTTACCTTATATGAACCGTAGAAAAGTCCTTCTCGCAGAGTCACCTACAAAACCTCAGCAACAGAGCTCCTTCGCCTTCCTTTTCCCTTGGTGCGATGCAAACCCTCTCCTTTTCTCCCTAGATGCGCCGTTCTCTTCTCTCTTTTCCTTTCTCTCTTCTTACGTTTCTTTCTTTCTTTCTTTCACAAATGATGCGAATTGCATCACTCCCTAATGCCTAGGAGCCTAAGTCAATGGGCTTGGGCTCTTGGGCCATTCCATACCACTCCGGAATTACCGATTACTACTCCCTTCAATTAAAATAAAACAACACTTTAATAATTTAACATAACTAAATAATGCAACCCTTTAAATAATTTAATCAAATAATTAATTAAATCATTTAGGGTGTTACAAAGTTGATGTAGAAAACGCCGTCCGAGGCTCCAAAACAAACACAAGATCAAGACTATAGCTACGGAGAAACTCCTTCATGTGAGTCTTGCTACCCCTATTGGCAAAGCCAAACACGTTCCAAGAAAGAATTTTTAAGTCGTTGTGATTCATTGATAACCGAATAGAATTACGAACACTAGCGAACAAGATTAACCCTACAACATTCCCGGGGTTTCATCAACCATATCTTTCATATCATATTGGTTTGATAGCATTACCAACTGCATCCCATCCTCCCCAACATCACCCTCCATCCTTGGTGGGTCAGGTGGTTTACGGTGTTGTAAGGTGGAGTTGGGAGAACTAGAAGTGTCCATGTCTACGGCGAGTTGACGTTGAGAAGGCGAAGGCACCACCAAATTAGGTACATCCGTTTGAGTCACGAGGCCGCGGACCACTAATTGGTTAGGAGCATCAATGGGCAATGGGATTTTCTTTGTGGGTCCATCTTTAATAATAATACATGTTACCTTGGTCTTGGGATCAATGGAAGTGGAAGGCATGTCATGGCGCTGCCTTTTCTTTTGTTTTGTCCATAATTTACCTCCTAGACTTGATGTTTCTCCCTCATTAGTAATGGGCCCCGCCGTGTACCCCACATCAGGGTGAAGAATAATGGCCTGATTATTTGATTCAGTCTCATGCGATTCCAATGCAGCAAAGGAGTTGGTCAACGCCGTTTTTTTCATTCCATGACTAGACCCACATGTGACATTAAATTTCCCACATTCCTTGGGAGCCGGTTTTTCTCCACAATCAACGCCTCATGATGTAGAGGGCCCCACTCTGATAGCTGCCCATTATTATCTTGATTTGTAACAGCTTCACCACCTTTTCTCGGCGGAATTTGCGCGCCCTGGGTTACCTCAACGACGACAACCTGATCTTCCGCCGGAGCAACAACGGCCGGGGAAGGTTCTATCATTTTTTTCGCGCAGGTCCGGCCAACATGGCTATACAAGCCACATTCCTTGCACAATAAATGGAGCCCTTCATACTGAACGTTGAACCACCGATTCCGAAACCAAACTTTCCCCACCACAGGCTCATCAAGATTTATTTCAACACATACACGAGCAAACTTCCCACGCGATGCATCAATAGTACGAATATCCACCTTCACCGATTTGCCGACCGCTGCACCCAGAGCCAGAAGCACAATCTCATCATAGTATTCCAACCCAAGAAAAGGAAAGCGAATCCACACCATTGTTGTCTTTATCTTGATCTCTGAAGCAATAAAGTCTGGTGTCCAAGGCCTCACCGCGTCGTAGTGATCAAAAATCATCCAAGGTCCGTCACTAATAACCTTCTCCCTATCTGCTGCCATGTCAAACTTGACCAGAAAGTAGCCACTTCCAATGTCTATCATATCCATTCCACCTGCCAATCTCCAAGTAGTACGAAGCCGTTCCTTCATAGTAAGGTATCCCAATGTCTTCCCCAGCAAAGTAACAATTACAGCGTCCTTCCATGGTGTCCACAGCTCCTCCAGCATACTCTCAGCAATATAACATCTCGGTTTCAGTCGATCCACATCTTCAAACTCGATCTTGAACAGATTTTTTGCCAATAAGTCAACTTTCTCCCTCCTTGGCAGAGGTTCCTGTGCCCCTAAGAATTTGTCCCGAAAGCTTACACGTTGTGGTCGCTGACCACCGCCCCCGTTCGGAGGTTTCACCGGTGGCGGGGGAGCGCCAGCGTGAGTCGTGTACACGTTGTTCTCGTTCATACTTTTCCTCAGAGTACAAGAGATATCAGAAGAGAATTGAAAGCGTAACTTTAAATACACTTGATTTATTAAAACTTTTATTTATTATTATCATTATTGTTGTATTTTTGTTTTTGTTTTGTCATGCTTTGTTTTGCTTAATTTGTTTTTGCATCAGTTTTAGTTATTATTCCCCATTGTTTTTTTGTTTCTTTTTCATTTTTTTAATAAGATTTTTGTTTCATTAAAAAATCAACAAGCACAAAGTTATTTTATCATCTGTTAGACCAAAGGAAGTGTATGAGGATCAAAGGGCTCTCAAATTCAAGATAGAGTTGGAAAAGAAAGAAGTGAATGAAAAGAAGAATGAAAAGAAAAGTGCAGAGTGAGAAAACTTGTGTAGGCCGAGAGCTAGTGATGAGGGAGAAAAATAAAGAAACTTGAGGGAAAAGAAGAAATGATATATAGTAGATAGCTTCTTGAGAGAAACGGAAGCCAAAAGAGCTTTATTGTTAAGAAAACCATTTTTTGCTATAATGATTTATGATTGTCTACTAACTCTCTTAAATTGTCAAGTTGTGTTAATAAAATCTTGAAGGAATGGGGATGTTTTCATAGAGATGATTGGTCAAAGGAGGCTTGCAAGGACACTCTTGGTTTGAACCCTTGCAACTTTGAGCTCTCTTGTCTTGTGTAACAGATAACTCTCATTTTGTGAGTGATGAGGAGAACATCAGAAGGCTCAACTTGGTTTGGAGTCTTTGCGAAAACAAAGTAAGCCCTCATTTGCCATAAACTTCATTCCAAGAAAGGTAAATTTAGACCTTATGATGTCAGTTTTTGTTTTGTACCGTGTTGTTGTTAGATTAAATCCAATACTGCAGTTGGTAGTACTCTTGTTGGGTCGGATCTCAGTGTGTTAAAGTCAAGTTGGGGTAACTGTAAAGCCACTCCGACGCTCAAATCAGTATTGAGAATTGAAGAGTGTGTAGGAAATGAATAATGTGTACCTTTGTGGCTATGTGAGCCACTATTTATAGGTATCCTTGCTAGCTCTGAGCCGTTGAATCGATCGGGTGCATCTGAGCCGTTAATGCGTGATAAGAGGGCTTTTGGACATGGATCTTCGCTATTGAACCGACCCAGTGCCCATTGGCCATGTGGACCTCGTGGCCCGATGCGGAATACAAGGTCTTGGGTGATCCATGTCCGATTTGCTTAATGGGTCTCAGAGTGATCCGAACAATTTCAAAAGGTATAAATTTTTACCAATCTTTAAAATCTCTTTCTTTGAAAATGAATATGTTGGTTTGCTGAATATACAAAAAGTGTTATTGTGTTTTTTTTAATAGAGAGGGGAAAAAAAGCCCAGGAGAGAATTACACAACAACTAGTCTAGGAGTAAGGACTCCATTAGCATATTAGCTACAAATCGCTTAATACAATCAAGGGTGGGAAAAGTGATACAATGGGTGTTAGCAGTGAAGGAACAATCCAACTTCGCGAGCCCATTAGTAGTCTGATTGGCTTCCCTAAAAATGTGAGTTATATTGACGACCCAATCCCTAGTGAGAAGTTGATGGATACGACGAGAGACATTTTGACCCTGCGCATTACCATTACCAGAGCTCTTTAATCTAGCCACCATAGCTTGAGAATCGATGGAGATCACCAGGTGAGAAAACCCAAGCTCAGTAGCAAGACAAAGACCTTCAAGCACACCCCCAAAGCTCTGCTATGAAAGCATTGGCAACATCAAGCTTCTTAGCAAACCCTAGAATCCATTTACCATGGCATTCCCTAAAAACACCACCACAGGCCGAAACGGGAGGGGAATTGATGAAGGCACCATCGCAGTTGAGAGAAACCCACCCAGGATCTAGAGGAATCCACTTGATGTTGATGGAGCAGGGTGAGCGACAGATAGGGTTACTGGTGCTGGTGTTCTTAGGGAAATAATTGTTGACATAGCTCGGAATAACCTCCGTGGCATTGAAAGGTCTTCTGAAGTCTTGGTCATGTTCGTCACGATTACGCCAAAGCCAGATGTGGTAGCACACACTAGCACAAATGGAAGGCCAAGGGTGCTTGTGATCTTCGAGCGTGGAGAGATTGAAGTTGAGGAGAACCCAGTTCTTCAAGTCAGCACTGAAAAAGCTATTAACATGACGAGAAGGGAGAAGAGATAGCCAGATTACGGAAGCTTTGGAGCAGTCACGAAGGGCATGGAGCATAGTTTCACATTGAGTGGTACAATGTCATAACTCTATTTTATATAGAGTTATTCATACATTTAAGCTTAGATTATTGTTTATTTTCAAGTAAATTAATATGTAAATATGGCTTATTAATAAAGAACAACATTTCAAGGATTCAAATGGATTATAATATTGAATTAAGCAAAATTCACATGTCTTGGTATGTTTGATGTTTTGTTCAGTGCAGCTACTTCAGTTGTGCCAACACTGTCTGCATCAAGAGTACCTACACTGCCTACACCTGCTACTGCTACACCAACACCATGAACCAAAACATCCAAGGACCAATTTGATGCTTCAACACTTGACATGTGACATCATGCTTAGTCATGGAGAGTAGATCCACTTGCATATTTCGGCGACTTCAAGTGGAGGATTTCTTTAAGGGAGCCATTCATTTAAGGCCATTTGGCATTTCACCATTGGACCACCCCATGTGATAAGATGTGAAAGACCAACTTGCTCATAGAGGACCAGCAGATTAACCATGGTTACTGATCTCAGTTACAAATTGGCGCCAAAGGAAACCCTCCAAGGGAGGAAAGCTCACTTGCCTATAAATAGAGACCATCTCTTCACTTGAAAATAACCATTCATCCAAGTTCTTAAAGGATCGCTTATTTTTCTTCATTTGTAATTTAGTTTCAGTTTTTATTTAAGTTTATGAAGAGAATGAAGGTAAGGAGGTGCTTGACAACCACTCCATTCACTTCTACTTGGAGGAAACTTGTGTAAGGCATCATATTGTACTTTAACTTTGGAAGCTCGTGCAAAAGATCTCCCCTTTGTGTTATCTCTATCCTTTTGAGTTCTTTTGTAATATTACTCATTTGATTATGTGAATAGTGTAGACACACTAAGTGTACACTCTAAACTCTACAAAGCTTTACATAATCCCTGTGGGTTCGACTTTTTCTTATCATTATATTACTTGTGTGACTATGTATACTTGCATACTATTTTCCACACCACAATGCTTGCAATTAGGGTTTGATCCATTCCATCTACTACACAAGGCTTTGGTAGGGAGTCTACCATGGGCAATTTTCCAAATAAAGCAACGGATACGTTCTGGACCATCAATTTTCCAAAGAGTTTTCCACGCAAGGTCGGGCTCAAGAGTATTAAAGCCACCGATTAGGACAAGAGGAACCGACTATGGAGAACAAGCCATTCTTAGAGCTAACCCAAAGGCGTCTATCGGACCATCATCCAACTTAGGAGTGGAGTGTCCATAATAAGCTTCGTTGAGCATCGGTATGATATCTTTGACTAACTCCAAGTTCCAATTACCTGCTTGAGTGTTGATATTTGAAACTGTAAACTTAGTAATTATCTGAGATATGATCGATAACAGTGCTCAATCTAGTAGATTGATCAAGCCAAATGTCATCCAAGTTAGAAATTTCATCCCAATTTCTAGCTATGCTTTTCCAAATAAAAGAGTCAGTGGGTTTGAGAATAGCCTCCCCCATGTTAATAGAGTTCCTGCCATATTTACCTTTCAATACTTTACACCAGAGGCTGTTATCCCCATTTCTGATAGCCCAACCCATTTTCATACTACAAGCCTTGTTCATTAGGACAGGTTTCTAATGCCAAGCCCACCGCTATGCTTAGGAAGGGCAAAGGTTTGCCAATTAACCATGTGGAATTTCATGTGTTGGGCATCCCCGTATGAAATTTCTTTGAAGCTGCTGGATTTCATTGAGACAAGCTTTAGGGATAGGAATTAATGGCCATCATTGAGTAGATTGGTATAGCTTGTATAACATCTTTAGAGAGAGTTACTCTGCCAGCAAATGAAAGATGGTTTGCTTTCCACCCATTTAACTTGTTTTTAACTTTATCAATCACTACAAGAAATTTGGGATTTACCGGCGGTCGGAATCCGCCGGTAATGACAAAAAGCCGCCGGAAAACTGTCATTATCGGCAGATTTTTTCCGCCGGTTATCTGCCGTTAAAACCGTCGTATGTAATGTTTACCGGCGGTTTAATTACAAACCGGCGGAATAAACGCAAAACCGGCGGACTTCTTTAATAGCGGCAGATTCTGTGGTTTCCGACGGAAAAATTGCATTTACCAGCGGATTAGTCATTACCGGCGGCTATCCGTGCTTTCCGGCGGTATTTTAGTACTTTCCGGCGGTTTTTTTGTGGATTCCGGCGGCTTTTGTGCTATTACCGGCGGAATTTATTCTTAATTTTAAAAAAAAATCCAAAAAAAACCGCTTGTAAATGCAGTTACCGGCGGATTTCGTTTATATTATTTTTTAAATAAAATTCGATGCAGTCATGGAAACAATTAGAAAATCCGCTGGTAGTTTTCCGGCTGTGTAGGAATCCACCGGTAATTGACCTCATAACCGCCGGTTTATTACCGGCTCACGAATCCGCTGGTATTTTCCAAAATCCGCCGGTAATACACCGGCGGTTTAAGTTCGCTGGAAAACTTCCGCCGCTATATCTCGAAATTCTTGTAGTGAATGAGGTATTGGAAGTCATCTCTCCTAAGGGCTCTGCCCATGAGAGGGATACCCAAATACTTGCCAAGTTGATTGGTTTCCCTGAAACCAGAAACTCTATGAATCATTCTCCTAATTCTGCGAGCAACATTCTTAGAGAACATAATGTTGGACTTCTCCATGCTGACCAACTGACTCGACATAGTGCAAAAGGAGTTACGAGTGGTGTGCACACTCTTGAAGCACTTCTCAGTGGCCTTACCAAAGAGGAGCAGATCATCAGCAAACAAGAGGTGGGAGACAGCTGGGCCACTTCTCCCAGCTTTAATGGGGTCCAGTCACCTTTGTCAACAACATCAAGAATAAAATGAGTTAGTTTGTCCATGCAAAGCACAAAAATAAGTGTTATTGTGTTTCACCTACTTGGAACATTTGATGACTCTTCAAAATTTTCATTTGATCCCAATGGAAAGGAAAATTACTTTCAAGTTAGTGATTTGCTTTATTCTTTTGATGTAGAAGATGGAGAATATAACTCGTGGGTGAGTTCTCCTAATAAAGGAGGGGAAACTGATGACCTACAAAAGAAAAGAGGTTCAATTACTAGGAGCGAGCAAGGCTCAAAAGAGCCCATCGGATCGATTCTGCACATGAACAATGAATGATAGGGTTTTTTCTTTTGTACCCCCACCCTCTCCCCTTAAACCCCCACCCACGCTGAAATCCCCAAAATGCCCTTCAAAAAATCTTTTTTTTTCACTAATTTAAACCCATCGTATATATCTTTTTTGTGGCCTATATACGATGGGTAAAATTTTGACATCGTATATATGTTCATTGTGCGTATATACGATTGATGCGTTTTAAGTCAATCGTATATACGCAAAATGACCTTATATACGATGAGTTAAAAATACCCATCGTATATATGTCCCAAAAGAGATATATACGATGGGCTTTGGTTTTGTTAGCAGTTATGATTTTATTACCAGTTATAATTTGAAGTCTCGCGATTTGATTAACATCAGCGATGCACGTAGTGCTATTAGATAAAAAACGCGTATAATTACAAAAATGCGATATAGTATATATACACGTGTAATACAAAATATGTGTGAATCTATCTACAAGCCGTCAATAGAATCATCGGCTAAATCTATACATCTAGACGCATCCTTCGTGAGTGAGAGGCGCGCGGGAGGACACATAGGCGCCATAGGGTAAAAGCGTCCAGGCATACGGATGCAACCATGAAGCGAGACTCGTGCGTAGTCTTTGGTACCCTTTGTGGGGCAATAGGAGGCAACGGACAAGTGGGAGAGATTGAAAGATTCAACCAAGTGTACATTTTGCTTATTCGTAGCAGATATGATTTTCAACTTAGATGAAGCTGTAAGTGCCTCTCAAAGGCGATAAGTGAAATTCATAGGTAAAGAAAATCGAACCAATGCAACATTATACTGGTTGCAACCATATACCCCATCTCGAGCAAATCAAACCACTTTGACTCGGTGACGTCCGTATGACTAGATAGTTAAAGCTTTGCGAAGCTCTAACGATCGGTTCTTCCCAAACATGTCGAATACAAGGTTTCCACGTCCTTTGTTTCTGAATCAAAGCTTGCCTAATCGAGGCCAGGAGTCCTCACCCATGTCAAGTCCAACCCCGATCATTCTAAAACCGCGATTACCGTCACCTTCAACATCAACAATTTTTTCAACATAGTTGCGCACGTGTCTTTGGAACAAACGGTAAGTGGATTTTAGTCTCGGTGCTCGTGATAATACTCTAGAAGCACCACGAGATAATTTGGTTGACCATTTGTGTAGGAATTTTGGAAGCCCGGATTCTTGATGCATTTTACCCTCTCATCCACGTGCTCCCACCCGGAAGGATCACGCTTAGCATCAAAAATTTCCCTTTTTCTTCTTTGGTGCACCTTTCGTTCGACTTTTGATTTAGGTGCAACCATAGAAGAAGTAGAAGGAAAGCTATCTCATTCATTTGCCTCTTAATAAGAAACTTCTCCTCCTCACTCACTTTATTAAATCTTGCCAAGATAGCATCAAACGGTAAGAAATATCGCATCCGGATGATTTATCACGAGTGGATTTATCATCTATTGCATCCAAACTCAATTGTTTCGGTGATCATCAACAACGATGAAGCGGAATAGAATTGCGGAAGCATGAAAAATACCTATCTCACAAGCACAAGGAAGTAGATGTGTCTTCCTTTGAATGCTGCAAACACCGCCTTTGTCGTGATCCAACCCCGATTTCGACCTTTCAAACTCATTAACCATGTGTCTCATGCGGATAAAGAAACAAGTCCTTGAAGATTTTTAAACAAAGTGGAATATTGGACTTGACTTCAATTCTCATTGATGCTTCGTTGAAAAGACCCGATAATTTGATCAAAATGTATTGCCGACATGTCATCAATAGATATCAAACATTTTGATAAATCACCCTTAGAAGTCTTCAATCGTCTTTTCAAAGACCAATGCAAGGATTCCGCTCTCAAATATGTCCACGTGTCAAAAAAATCGAGTAACGGATAGAAATAATAAACAAGTGTCAAAGAATTTTAATCGGCGAAAAAAATATGTCCACGTGTCAAAAAAATCGAGTAACGGATAGAAATAATAAACAAGTGTCAAAGAATTTTAATCGATTTAAAAAAATATGTCCACGTGTCAAAAAAATCGATTAACGGATAGAAATAATAAACAAGTGTCAAAGAATTTTAATCGATTTAAAAAAATATGTCCACGTGTCAAAAAAAAAATCGATTAACGGATAGAAATAATAAACAAGTGTCAAAGAATTTTAATCGATGAAAAAAAATATGTCCACGTGTCAAAAAAAATCGATTAACGGATAGAAATAATAAACAAGTGTCAAAGAATTTTAATCGATGAAAAAAAATATGTCCACGTGTCAAAAAAAATCGATTAACGGATAGAAATACCTGTTGGTTGTCGAATTCCCCAAGTGTGGGATCGGTTAGTCCATCTTTGAGATAAATCGCTCCTTATGCGGTGTCAACCATGTGTCGTGCACGTATTTAATGAGAGCAGGTTTATCAGAGCAAGCAGCCTCAAAAAACTTCAGATTAGATAGATAGTGTGACTCATCAACAGAATCAATAATCCATAGCCAGAGAGATTCGACCTCCTCCCGTCTATCCTTGTGAACCAACTCCTTAATCTTGGCTTTGACATTTTTTGTAACATGCCAATGACACAATAAATTTGTAGCAGCGGGGAAAGACATCAAGAATAGCGGACATCTGGTAGAGATCTCATGTCATCAAGAAAACACGAGGATGAATAGAATGCAACTCACATATACCTCGCAAATTGCTCCAATACCCAAGAAAAATGAATAGCAAGCTCCTGCCCAATATAAGCAAATGCAACGTGGAAGCTTATCTCAGTGTTTGTGACTCCCACAATCTGTAGAAGAGGCAAATTATATCTGTTGGTCTTGTAGGTTGAGTCAAGAATGAGAACTTTGGGAAACAACTCGAGCAACTTTATAGAAGTGGGATGAGCCCACATGATATCATCGACGACATCAGTTGCGGAATCTTTCTAGACCAACATAGATAATTATGGGATTCAATCAATCTCAACACCTCACGAATGTCCGTTCTAGGACCCTCTTTGTAGACCAGGTGTTTGTGTTTGCTATAAACTTGACGAAGACTAGTCACATTCTCCGGATCTAGCTTCTTCAAAGCGATAATAGTAGCTTTGGTCCGACATCAAGATCCGCATGCTCGTTAACGAGCCTTTTGCGCCTGCATGCACGCCCAAATAAACAAGTACCAACGGAAGTTTTGAGCAACTCGTGCGTGTGTCTACCACATTTAACCGTGACACACCAACCCCCACGGCCTAAAGGTGCAAGTAGCTTTCAATCTAAAAGGATGACCTCTCCTTTTAGAACCGAAAACCCTTGAATCATTAGTAAACCCGCCTTGTTTGTCGTGACCAAAAACAACCTTATCTCGCCTTCCTCTTTCCATTTGCTTTCTCGGATCTCACAATAACAACAACTACCCCGATAGTTCTACCAATGACTTTGGCCCACTCCTCCACGACTGTCGTGTAGAAAATATCTACAAAATATATAACTTACTAAGTGTTCCCGGGTGTATTAGCAAACACGAGGATCGCCAACAAAGAATTGGACTCGCGCCCACCCCATCTCGTCGGCCCATACACGCCGCTTGGAGCGCATTCGCCGGCGAAATCTTCGCATAACGGGTCGGACATCATCAGATATATCGCCATTCGCACATGGCATCGTGCACGTTCTCTAACCTTGTGCTATCCGCCCGGCGACCTCTCACTAGATCGTCGGAGTGTCTTTGCGAGTACCACCCGAGGTGCTCAACGCGTGAAGCAGGACCGGTCCTTTCAACCCTCTCAACGACCGCCCATCGAGGCGAAGCAACAAACACTTCAACACTTCATTGGTCAAGGTACGATCAATTGGCGACCACGGTGGGAGGCCCGCGGCGCTATCCTACCTCTCTTATGGCTCCACGCGGCCCGCCCCGCACGCGGGCCACTTCTCGACTCAATCCTCCGGCGTAAACCGGCGAAGAGACGGAAGGCGTGGCGGGCCGCATGATCCATGAATCTCAAGGACTTCCACGACAAGAACCTTACAGGCACAACGGCCGTGGACCGGTCCTCCAGCCAGATCCATCCGGCCGTTCTCGGAGACCTACCGCCCGAGCCGATTGAAGCGGGCATCCGAGAACCTCTGCGGACCATGTTACTCAAGTCGTTTTGCGAGATCTTGCAAAACAAGAATCAAGTGATCGCGGATCGAGATGCACTCATCTCCCGGTATGAAAGAGGTTCGATTCGGCCGCGCGCGTGCGAAGACGGAGAACCTTCACCGCCGCCGGCCGCGCGAAGACACCGCCTCCCCCTCGCAGGAGCATTTCACGCCGAGAGAGCACTACCCATCATTCTCCGGCGGAAGAAGCGCGGTGGCACGCAGTCGCCCCGAGCAGAAGCAGCGTAGACGCCGTTCAATGTCCGTTGACTATGAAGATTCCGGCCTACGAAATCCCCGACACCGCCGCCGCCCACGAGATACTCCTCTAATGAGTCGTCCGGTCACGTCGGTCGAGAAGCGAGATCTTGGGATTCTCGTGAAGAAGAGCCGGAAGAGTACTGAAATGGAAGAATTAGGGGCGCCGCGATCGGCCTAGGAGAGGCCAAAGCGAGCGGCCCAGAAGGCCTCCTCAGCTACCGCCAACCGGCCCATCTGGAGGATTCTATGGAATGCCGGGCAACGAGGCATGCCTCGCAATGCAACCCTTTGGGTCGAACGGCATTCAGAATGAACATGGCCCGTTCTCAAGGGAGATCAGGCGTTATAAGATTCCGAGAGATCTCCGCAAGCCGCCCAACCTCAACAAGTTTGACGGCCGAGGTGATCCAGACAAGCATCTCCGTTACTTCAATAATTACTGCTGCTACAGGGAATTGGGACCGACCATGAAATGCAGGCTTTTTCCCCAGTCGTTGGACGGCCGAGCATTGGAATGGTGGGAGTCTTTGCGGCCCAATACCATCTCCTCGTGGGACGACCTGATTAGAATATTCTTGTCTCACTACACTGCAAACCGCCAATATCTGGTATGAAGAATACTTGGACTCGTTGTTCAAGGAGATAATGAGACGCGTTGAGACAAAGTACATCGGCCGGTTTAACATCGAGGTCGAGTTCATTCGTGACTTGTCGACAAGGACAAGTCGAAATATCGAAGCGGGGTATTCGACCAGGACCACCGATTCGTTGAAGAGTTTACATTGAATCATTACCGGGATCTCACCACTTCCCGACAAGGGCTAACGTCCACATGCGGTATGAAGAAACTGGCAAGAAGAAAGGCCGTCCGCGCACGCGACCTAAAGAAGAAAAACAAGCAAGCCGGCCAAAGGGCATGAAGGTCGCCGCGACAATCGGCCCGACTTTCGAGACAAAAAGTTCGATCATCGCGACTCGACTCAACACCTCCATTGCGCAGATCTGGCCGAGTGTCGAATAATGAGTTTGTGGGAGTTAAGCGGCCTGAACCACTCGTGCTCAAGAAGGGGGCACGACCGACCAAAAGATACCGCCGCTACCACAAGAGTAAGGGCACGATACCAACGATCAGTATGGCCCTTTAAAGATGACATCAAGAGCCGATCCGAAAAGGCAAGTTGGGAAAGTATGCGAGGTCGGAGGAAGGCGACCGACCTCAAGAAAAGCCGAAAGAAGCCGATCCAGACAGAGGAAAGGGGGGCCGCCATAGAAGGCACCCAAAACAAGGATCGATCGAAGATCGTGACACTTCGGCGATCAGAGGCCGTAATGTTGCGATGGTTATTCATGGTGGAAACCCCACGGATCGCAGGAATCTAATAAAGCCACTAAGAGAAAGTGGGACGAATTGTTAATGGTTGCATCCACCTCGGCACCACCACCGGTCTCGGCGAGCACCTCCCATCTCGTTCGATGATAGCGACTGCACGACGGCAAACCTAATAGCTATGTTCCACGTAATCGAGGCGGTTATGGCAAACACGTAAGTGCGAGAGAATCACGGTCGATCAAGGTAGCTCTACCGATATAATGTTTGAAGGCTTGATCGACAAGATAAAGGTTGATCGGCGAGATAATTCCCAGGCCGAGCCTACTCCTCTAACAGGTTCAATGGGGTGACGACCTATCCGCTGGGAACGATCGAGGTGATGGTCACGTTTGGTGGCGATGACGGGGATAGTACTGCATCACGGGACCCGGTCGGGACGGCGTTCCTTGTACTCCCCATCAAATCCGCTATCAATGTATTATTGGTAGGCCGACTTTGGGTAAGCTAGAGGCCGTTACATCGGCGGTGCATCTAAAAATGAAATTCTATAGCAAGGACGACCAAGTAGTTACCACGGCGGCCGACCTTGAATCAAGAAGAAGAAGCCACGCCTATACCAAGAAATATGTGGCGAGGTAGATCGTGGCCCGAACGTTCAAAGCACTAGTGAAGGCCATCAAGTCAATGTCGCTTGATTTGGATGCTCGGTATGATCCGGATAAGCGACCCGTAAGACAATGATGGTGATTTGGCTCGAGAACCAAGCACAGTGATAAGACCCGAGCCTCATGGAGAGTTGGAAGGCGTTCAACCGGGTGACGACCCATCCAAAAGCGGTGAAGCTTCGTGAGCGACCTACCGAGAGCAAGTGAAGCAAGATCTTGTGCGATTGCTTAAGAGACTATGCCGACTGTTTGCGTGGCGGTGCATCGGACATGCCGGCATCCCTATCGAAGTGGCACGCCATCAACTTTCCGTCGATGAAGGGGTCGGGCCGGTCGCTCAAAGAAGACGTGCTCGAGCGAGGAAAAATCTCGCCGCCAAGGCCGTTGAGGACCTCATAAAGGCCAATTTTATAGAAGAGATCAAATACACGACCGGGCCGCCCAACGTCGTCTTTGGTTAAAAAGAAGAATGGAAAATGGAGGATGTGTGTGGACTATACCGATCTAAGCGGGGCATGCCGAAGGATGCCTTTCCTGTGCCCAACATTGACAAGTCGTAGTCGATGGTGCCTCGCTACAAACTCGCGTCGCTTTCGGATGCTTACTCGGATACAATCGGATCACGATGTATCCGCCCGATCGGCACAAGACGGCCTTCATGACCGATCGGGAAATTTTCAAGATAAGGTGATGCCCGCCCGGTCAAGAACGGCTGGAGCGACCTACCGGCGGATGATGAACAAGATTTTTAAAAGACGGTCGGTCGCATCTCGAGGTGTATACGGACGACATGATCATTAAAAGTGTAGCCGACCAAGATCACGTGAGCGACCTCAGAGAAGTATTTGAAGAAGCTAGGAGGAACTCACTTAGACTTAATCCTGAAAAGTGTACCTTTGGAGTGAGGCGGCGGCCGATTCTTGGGTTTTCACCAGTGAAAGAGGATGAAGCAAACCACGAAAAGTGTGTAGGCGATCGCCGATATGAGGCCGCCCACAAAAAAAAAAGAAATACAACGATTAAATGGTATGGTGGCCGCTCTATCCGATTCATCCCCAAAGCGGCTCGCAAGTCGCTTCCATCTGTTTAGGATCAAGAAGGAAGTGGATTTTGAGTGGGACCGAGCAATGCCGTGAGCATTGGATGAGTTAAAACAAGCCTTGATTAGCCCGCCGATCATGACCAAGCCGTTACTGGGCGAGGCGTTATATCTGTACTTGGCCATACGAGAAGAAGTTCTCGATCTTTGTGCTAGTCGAGAAAACGATCTAAAGCGTAATCCGGTCTATTTCATAAGCAAAAACTACTCGAGGCCCGAATCGAGATACCGAGAAGATAGAAGTTTGCCCTTGCACTTCTAATAGCCGCTAGAAGGTTGAGACCCTACTTTGTGGCCCACCGTGTCGTGGTAAGGACCGACCCGACCTATCGAGCAAGTCCTTCATCGGCCGGACCTGGCGGGAAGAATGATAAAGTGGGCGGTAGAACTCGGTGAGTTTGGCATCAAATTTGAATCTAGATCGGCCGCAAAGCACGGTGTATTGGCCGACTTTATAGCGAAATGACTCCTACCCGTAAGAGATCAAGCCGAACGACACGGATCTTGCGTAGATGGGTCGTCTAATAGCAAGGGAGTGGGCCGGCCTAATACTAGAGAATTCGAGAAGGCCTTTGCGTAGAAGTCTCTTTAACCTTTGCGTTCCACACTTCAAACAATCGGCCGAATATGAGGCGTGTATAGCCAAACTGCAGCTACTTGAGAGACTTCAATGTTGACCGGGTTGAGCTCGGATCAGATTCCCTACTCGTAGTCTCACGAGATCAAAGAATTGTATGATGCTAAAGACAGCGTCTTTGAAAAGTTATCTAGCAAGAAGAAGAATCGCCGTTCAGCCGACCGAAATAAGTGGTACATGTGCCTCGGACCGAAAATGTTCGAGCGAGATATCCTGTCGGCCGGGCAAGTACCAAAACTCCAGGGAATCATAGAAGTGTGATTCAAGAAACATTAAATAGGCCGAAGCGTTTCAACCAAGCCAAGCCGGGTCGATCGTTGGTCGTTCTATGTGTCAACATGATTCGATTGGATCGCCCCATCCCGAGGTATATTGTGGAAGGAGAAGAGCGAGCGATCCAAAGCAAGCTAAGTTGGTCGACTCGGAGCGACCAAGTACTGTTATAGAAGGAAGGTTATGCGTGAAGAGGATTCTCCTCTCCATTGCTAAGGTGTCTTCCACGTCGGTCGCCGGCGAGCCATGTGTTGAGGGACATTCATGAAGGTGTTTGTGGGAGTCACCAGGGCGCTCGTTCCATTGCAAAAAAAGGCTCTCGGGCCGGCTACTATTGGCCGACCATGGACGAGGACGCCAAGAAACTCGTTCAGAAGTGCAAGAAATGCCAAGTGCATGCTGATGTCCACATTGCACCCTCCTCAGAGTTACAAAGTCTTGTCTCACCTTGGCCGTTCGCCTGGTGGGGCATGGATCTTCTAGGCCCGTTTCCACCTGCTCCAGGCCAGTTCAAGTTCTTGATCGTGGCAGTAGATTACTTCACTAAGTGGATCGAGGCCGAGCCGCTTGCAACAATCACATCGGCCAAAGTCAGCAAGTTCTTCGGACGGTGTGTGCTAGCCCGTTTTGGGATTCCCAGCCGTGCGATTGATAATGCACAACGGCACCCAGTTCACAGACAAGAGATTCAGAGAAATGTTGGCCGACTTAGGGGTGAAACAGCGTTTCACCTCGGTCGAACACCCTCAGACCAACGGCCAAGCTGAAGCGGCCAACAGGGTAATTCTGCGTGGTTTGAAGCGAAGACTGGATGAAGCGAAAAGGAATCTGGTCGAAGAGTCGCAGCCGTTCTATGGGCCTACAGGACGACCCCTCATTCATCGACCGGGAGTCGCCTTCACAGATTGGTGTACGGAACCGATCCTTGTGATACCCATAGAAATGGGCGAGCTGAATTGGAGGACTTCAAACCCCCTACAGTGGTTGACAACGGCCAGGGCTATCCGAGAAGAGTTGGACTTAATTGAAGAACTGCGCACCCAAGCTTCGCTAAGAGAGCAGTTGATCAAACAGAAGGTCGCAGCCAGGTACAACGCTCGAGTTCAAAAGAGGGAATTCTCGGTCGGCCAGCTCGTTCTAAGACGGGCGGCGTGGGAAACAAGAATGCGCGCCAAGGAAGCCGGGCGCCAAATTGGGAAGGTCCGATCGAGTCATCACGAAGGCGGCAAGGGCATACGAGCCGCAAACCATGAATGGGGCGACTATCCCCAGAACATGGAATGCAGAAAAACTTAGGAAGTATTACGTTTGAATGTAACAAGTGATTTGAATGTAATAACGACCGATCTATTAATGAAAGCAGGCAGGCGCTCTTTTTCCCACTGGGTTTTTTACAGAGGCCTGACCTTTAAAAACATGATGTGTTCTTTACTTTCTCGCAAGAATGTATGACCGGTCGCTTCAAGATTGCCCGTGGCAAAGGAGCGATCGACGACTTATCGAAGTTAATCAGATCGTCGAAACGATCTAAATCGAGCGACCATCGAATGGTCCCAACCGAGTGCCATCGAAATGGCCCAAGGGTTAAAACCCGCCAAACCTTAGATCGTCGAAACGATTCGAATCGGCGACCGTCGAAAGCGGTCCCAACCGAGTGCCATCGAAAATGGCCCAACAATGCTAGGTCGTCGAAACGATCACGCCGAAAGTGCCATCGGAAATGGCCCAAAGGTTAAGTAATAACCCATCACGGTAGGGGCGAAAGCGATCTACTTAAATGCCATCGAAAGGGCTCGATCGAAGATCGCCGAAGCGATCAAGGTTCCCGTTGGGACATTAACTTATCAAAGAATGGATGCTTTCGAAATAAGCACGAATGACGACCGAACGGTCTTAAAATTCAAAGACTTAGAGAAAAATAAGCATACAAGGCGCGCAAAAAGAAAAAGCGACCAACAACGAGCGCCATCGAAGTGGCACGAAAGCGGCCGCGAGCGCCCACAAGTTCAAAATGAACAAGGCGAATAAATGCAAGTACGCAGAAATTGCAACATAAATTCAAACGGGCATAAATGAAAAGCAAATAAAGATTGTCATTACAAATAGGGGACGCCCGGCCGAAGCCGAGCGCCACGAATAAAAGCGCACGAAAGGCGTAAATATTGTCGAGCCGAAGGCAAGTTACAAAATTACACCACTCGCAGGCGGGCTTCAAAAGAGAATGGTGGCCGGGCGAATGACGTTGCCCTGCTCATCATATTCTGCAGGCAACATGATCTTGTTATTTTCGACATAGTGCGTGGGCTTGATCATCTTGTCATCGAAATTGATCTGCAGGTCGGTATTCAACACCCGCGCCGCCAAGAGCGTTGTAAAATTGCTCGATGCAGCCTCTCTCGACCGCCTTGGCCACCACCTGAATCTTCGCCTGCAGCTCGGCATTTACGGCCTCCAACCTGGCTTTCTCCTTCTCGACGGATCCAAGGTCAGTTTTCAGAGTGTTCACCTGGCCGGCAAGCTCCTTGTTACAAGACTAAGAAAGTAAAATTACCATCGATTCGCCACCGGCTCCGCCATGACTTTATCGAATTTCATACTGAGAGAAGCGCAGAGCGCCATGGGCTTCTTCGGTACTCCTCCGGATCGGCCGCACTCAAGCTTTCGAGGTGGATGATGGGAACCTCCTCCGTTGCGTGAGCCGGACCCGAACGCGTCACGCTTGGGCGCTTGGGTGAGCGATCAAGACTTTGGGAGGAGGCGGCGAGGGCCGCCGACCGGCTTTTTCCTTGGCCCGCCCAGGGGTGTGGGGACTTTGGAGGAAGGTTCAGATTACCCCCGACCGAGAAGCGTCGGGTCCCTTAGCCCCTCGCCCGAGCCGGGGCGGAAGCGGCGAGTTCCGGCTTTGCCGGCCATCCTTTCTCGCAAAATAACGAGTCATGAGTTAAAAGAAAAAGAGAAAGTCAACAATGAGAATATAAGGACGAAAAAGTTCAAAAGCGAACCAATCTCGGCCTCCAGTTCATAGCCTTCGTACAAGACAAAGGGCCGGCAAGGTATGTCGCCCTTGGGATCTGGACGCATCATGCCCGCCAGCGACTTGATCATCTCCAAAGTCTCCAGGTCGGCCTCTCCCAGATCTTTCACTGTATAGATATAATCTCCCGGCCGCCTGCAGAAATGAGCCTCATTCCACATGATAGGGAAGTAAGGGGACCCAGGCATCCCGTCCGGCTGAACCTCACAAACGGCCTTGCCGGCCTCTTCAGTTGGAACGATCCAAAAGTACTGGCTTTTCCAGGCCGCTCCTAACGACTCCTGGAACGCTTTGAAAAATCGGTGATGGGTCTTCTGCATCTTGAAGGAGACTTGCTCCCTTTTCTCCTTGTTGGCCTTCTCCCTGAGCCAGCTCAGCTCGAAGATGGCAAAGAAAAGCATCATCGATACCGGCCGACCCAGCTTGGTCAGCAGCACCTCAAAGGTCTTTAAAAACGCCCATGCGTTTGGATGAAGCTGTGAAAGGCGACCCAATATGGCGCAAGACGCCGTGGCGGAATTCGGTGAAAGGAGGGGTAATCTTCATCTTCTCGAACACGAGCCGATACATCGTGAACTTGAAGTTGGAAGAGTAAGTCGCGATATCTTCGCCCTCCTTCATGCCTCTTATCCTCCAGCCCGGTGAGTCTTCAAGACGGCTCCGTAGATCGGGCAAGGCATCGTGGCCGACCGTGAGAATGCTCCTGTTGGAGCGAAGAGTTTCCGACACCCAAGACATATCAGATACATCTCGAGCTACATCGGCTTGTACCTCGGCCGACCGCCCGCGCGACCCTCCGATGTTGGCCTCCAAACCGAAATGTTGACTTTGGTGAGCCACCTCTTCTCTGGGGCGTCTTGGCCGCCCCTCGGCCTCCATCATCTCCTCGCCCACGGCGGGGACGGCACTCTGCGCCTCATCATCGTCAATAATAATCACGTCGGCGTCTTCTTCTTCTCCTCCACTCGGGATACGACGTCCCCGGCGATGGAGAGTTGCTCGGCCGCTTCAGCGAGAATGGGGCGATCCGGAATCGGGGCTCTTGGGGCTGGCCGATCCCCGCCGGAGGAATGAGAACTCGAGCTCGTCGCCGCTCAAGAACCGCTGAAGAGTTAGAGCTTTTGTCGCGCGAAGAGCGACTTAGACTCGCCTCTTGGGAATTGGTTTCGCCGGCCTCGACATGTATGTGGCAAAAGATCGGGGCGGTTTTCAGAATACGGGCAGTTAGCTTTGTCCGTGGCATACACAAACACCTGTGATAAAGGGATCGAGTCAGGTCGACCGAGCAAAGCGCTCATGAGAGGGGGCGAGCTGGCCATCCCTCGACCTGACACCCCCTATCACGAGGCGTGGAAAAGCACGAAGTACTTTAAAGAAAAAACTAAAGTTGAAAAGAATAAAGGGAGCGATCGATTCATACCTTAAGCAGATGTTGAAGAGTGGTCGCAAGAAGACAGAAACAGCTTCGAATGCAAGTCGGCGGCAGACGAGTCGGTCGTTGGCAGAGCAAACCTTGGAAGTGTGAGAAATGAACTCAGTAAGAGGGCTATTTATAGCACAGGATCTGGCGCGAAGGGGACCGGGATACGAAGAGTCACAACGCTTCGTCTTCCCACCAATGGTTGTCTCCAGACAGCCTCGGAAACACCAAACGTCACGTCTTCAATGTCAGGAAAGACCAACCGTCGCAGCAGCCCGGCCGATGGTTGACGAGCGGTCGACACCGCCCCGTAGAAAAAGCAAACGACCACGTCCGTTTCATCAAGGGAACTTCACTCCTGGGGGCATCGATTCAAGCCTCAGCCCGCTCTTAAGCGACCTAGGCTTGGGGGGCAACTGTTCCTGGGTGTATTAGCAAATACGAGGATCGCCAGCGGCCAATTGGACTGCGCGCCCCACCCATCTCGATCGGCCCATACACGCTGCTTGGAGCGCAATTCTCGCCGGCCGAAATCTTCGCATAACGGTCGGACATCACTGTATATATACGCCATTCGCACATGGCATCAGGTACGTTCTCTAGCGATCTCTCACTAGATCGTCGGAGTGTCTTTGCAGGTACCACCCGAGGTGCTCAACGCGTGAAGCCAGGACCGGTCCTTTCAACCCTCTCAACGACCGGCCCATCAGACGAAGCAACAAACACTTCAACACTTCATTGGTCAAGGTACGATCACTAAGTACTTAAGTAAATTAATTCCATTTACCAAACTTGAGTAACAAAATTATACCGTATCCGTCGTGAAAGTTAATGTAGTATCAATATCAACAGCGCCAACCGAGAGTCGTGATCTCTTCTTTCAGCCAGAGGCGGGTCAATATCTGTTCCAACAAAACAGATAGCAACTCAGTAAAAAACGAAAAAAATAGCCCAGTCGTATATACCTCCTCAACCATGTATATACGATGGGTATTTTTTTCACATCGTATATACATGGCCCAGATGTATATACGATCAGATCTTCATAGCCCACTCGTATATAACCTATATACGATGGGTAGTCAACGAAGCATTTAATAATGCAATCGTATATATGCCTTGAAGGACATATATACGATGAGTAGTCAACGAAGCATTTAATAATGCAATCGTATATATGTCTTGAAGGACATATATACGATGAGTAGTTTTCCAGGTCAGCGTTGATTAATTAATGTAATCGTATATACCTTCCATCGAGGTATATACGATGCGTTATCTTGTGGGTCCCAGTCAGAGAGAATTAATGAAAGTCAAAAACTGATTTAATGCCAAGGGTATTATGGGAATATCACAAATGGGTGGGGGTGGGAGGGGATGGGGTGGGGGTATAAAAGAAAAAACCCTAATTACAAATAACACAAAAATAAAACAGATCATTGGAATGGGCCTTTTGGCAGACTTCAAAGTATTTATAATAAAATTACAAATAGAAATTATAATTTAAAGTGCAATAAAATATTAATGATATTTATATTCAATTATTTATATTAATTTTTATTTTTTATAAATTTATATTCAAGTTTCTTTGGTTGATATTTAAATTCAAATTTAAGTTAACTAAACAAAATAGAAAGTTATGAAGATTTAATTTACATATACACCTTTGGTGTAAAAACTTTTTTTAAAAGTCAACCAATTATAAAAGGACACATCATTAGAAAATATTTGATTTTATCTCTTTTTTTTTGTCGAGACCGGGTATCCACCGCCGAATGTAGTGATTAATCCCCTCGTTGGATTGGAGACACCTCGAAGGGTGAGACAATTGGCCCAGAGATTTAAAGCTGCTCAATACCCAAGGCGAACATCAAACCCTTGACACTTGGTTAAGAGATGATGAGCCCCAACCGCTCGACCACACCTCTGGGTTAATTTTATCTCAATTACCTATCTAACTACTTTAAAAAAAATTTACTACTTTAAAAGTCAGTCATATTATAATTTTTAATTTTTTTACCAAATAAATTTTTTCCCGACAAAACTCACTTTTTTTAACACCAAAATTCACTTTATTATAAAAACAAAAAGGGTTTTTTTTTCACAATGAAAATCCCAAAATGCCCTTCTGAAAACGTATTTTTTTTAAAAAAAATTTGGCCAATCGTATATACACCTGGGGGGTGTATATACGACCCTTACATTTGGGCATCGTATATACACCCCCCAAGGCGTATATATGATTGGCACACCCCCACCTTAATCGTATATACGCCTTGGGGTGTGTATATACGATGCCTTATAACATAGGGTCGTATATACACCCCCCAAGTGTATATACGATTTGTATTTTATTTTAAGTCAAATAAAAATTAATTAAGTCCTGACTTGGTCAACTTTCACTCGGTCAAACCTGTTTTTGGCACAACTAAATTTAGCAAAGGCACTTACCAAAAGATGCAAATGCGAGGATCAAACCCCCCTTGAATGTTGATCCAAATTCAGATATTACCAACTGAGCACCCCAAGCGGCATTGTTACATTTGTGTAATATATTAAATTTTAAGCATTCTATTTTTTTTTTTCAAACAAAAGATTTTTTTACCTATTAATTATATCCATTTATTATATTTTTTTATACTTATATATTTGTGTTGTTATATGTTACGTATATATCTTAATTATTTAACATCTAATATTTTATATCACATTTTATAGATTTTAGATTCTATATATTTATTAATCAGAATATTATTGAATATCAATAATTATTTTTTTAAAATTTATTTTGATATTTAGTTAATTCAAATTTTAAATATTGACTAATAATATCATATATTTTTCTAATTCTCATATTAATTTACTATAAAAGCATATAGTTCAATTAGCGACCCTTTAATCCGATCAGTGATTCAATGACTCAATAACTTGACTGGGGTGATAACAGGTCTGAGTTTAAGAACATTGCTCAAACGTTTCTAAGAGCTTCCCCAATGGGGAGTTCTTACGGGTGAAGAGTTAGATTTTAATAGGTAACCCCATTGGGGAGAATGAAAATGAGTATCAAATGGTGAGGAATTCTTAAATAGAAAATCGTCTCTCTTCTTTGACGCGCGGACCCACAACCATAATTTTGATTAGATCGCTAATAAAAAATTATAGCTACCACGAAATTTCGGACCCACGGATCAAGTTCTTAATAAATACTACTATTTAAAAATTATAAAAGAGTAATGTGCAAGGTAATCAAAATCGCGATTTTACCGTACACAAAATTGGATCTTCAGTAGAATCGTACGAAAATCGCAAACTCGTGCGATTTCACGAATCACGATTTTTCTGAGCAGAATCGCAAGAAACGTGAACTGTGGAATCAGGTCAGATGTTAGGAGCCACGATTCATGGCAGGAACACGTTGGAAGAAGAAAAACGTGAAAGATAAGAAGATAGAAGAAGATCTGCAAATTGCAATTTCATATTGTGGAAAAGCAGATTTGAAGAAGACAAAAGATAGAAGAAAATACGTTGCAGCTGCTATGGGTGCTATGAGTAGAGAAGTGACATAAAATTAGGGCATTGCTTTTCCCACTCCCCCTCCTACTCAAAACACACCCCCTCACCCTACACATTTACCAAACTAATACCACTTACAATTGAATTCACCCTACCCCTCTCCCTCTTCTTCTCCTACAACAAACACACTCCCTCTCCAATGTTGATTTGTGATAAAGCTGGATCTTACAAGACAAATGTTGAGGAAGGCACAAACACTAGAAAATGTTGTTGTAAGTTCAGACTGAAAGGGAGATTTATTAAGAAGCTTGGAGGATGGATTTTGAGGGTTATGTGTGGAACTCATAACCATGGATTGGTTACTTATCATGAAGGACGTCCGTACACTAGTAGGTTAACTTCAGAAGAGAAGGAAGTAGTGGCTAGAATGACTAGGAATCATACTCGGCCTATATTGATCCTTAATGAACTCAAATTGATGAAGCCTAATGACAACTATACGGTTGTGAAACAAATATACAACTGTCGTCAAAGGCAACGGTCGGCTATGCGTGAGGGTAGGACTGAGCTCCAACAACTGATGTTTTATTTGCAACGTGATAATTATGTTTACTGGACTCGACTTACTGAGGGAACTACTGTTGTGAAAGACATCTTTTGGGCACATCCAGATTCCATTGAGCTTCTAAACACCTTCCCGATTGTTTTGTTGATTGATTCCACATATAAGACCAACCGGTATAGGTATCTGTTGGTTGAGATCGTTGGTGTAACCTCAACAGAGAAGACTTACTCTGTTGCATTTGCTTATGTCAATTGGGAGAGGTTGGATAACTTTGCATGGGTTCTTGAGAAATTGAGGGGTTTATTTAGGAGACAGGATGAATTACCACAAGTCATACTTACTGACAGAGACACTGGTATGATGAATGCTCTGGCAGGAATTTTTCCAACTTCTGCAAACTTGTTGTGCCAATTTCACATTAAGAAAAATGTGAGGGCCAAAGCTAGGCTCAATGTGAAAGACATAGCTATTGTTAATGACATTATGGGTGCATTTCAATCTGTTGTCCATGCGAAGACTACAGAAGAGTATGATTATGAGTTGGGTCTGTTTAACGACTTGGCAGGACCTTATTCTAGTTTCATACAATATGTCAAGACCACCTGGCTAGACCCGTTCAAGGATAAGTTTATTGATGCATGGATAAATAAGCATATGCACCTTGGCAACACTACCACCAACAGAGTTGAGTCTGCACACTCTCACTTGAAGCAAATATTACGAGACAGTAGGGGAGATTTGTGTAAGTGTTGGGATGGAATGCAGACCATGCTTAGGATACAACATTCTGATCTTAAAATGCACTTCGAGCATAGTTTGAGTAGAGTGAAAGTTCCAGACTTGAAGAAGATTTTTGATGAAATTAAGGGTTTAGTTTCATCGAATGCTATAGATCATATTTAGGATACAAGTCATTTTGGGAGCATGTTGATGACAAATTTGACTCCTCCCAGGGTTCAGATAGTGGATGTTTTGCTCAGTCTCGTAAACGCCCTACTCCCCCTCAAAGTAGGAGTGGAACGCCTACAAACCCACATAGTTCGGGTTCCACTCCTACTTTGTCCATGTGTCCAACACATAATCCATCACAAAGCAAAAAGCGAACTCAAGCTGACAGTGCTACTACAATCCCTACTCCTCCACTACATAAGAGACCAACACCCACACCTATTGTTACAAAAGCTGCTACTACTACTGTTTCAACAACTCTTACTTTGACACCAGCTCCTGCTCTTACACCAAATCCTATTATTCTGAGATATGGATGTTGCGATTATGGATGTTTTTAATACATACATAATAGGGATGCCAGAGTACATGCGTCCCTATGTTGAAAAAATTGTTAATGTGGTTGGTGATGGAAGCTGTGGATTAGGTGTATTGTTGCATTTCTTGGAAGGGGTGAGGTGGCTTGGCATTTTATGAGAAGCTGAAGCATTGGAAGAGCTTAACCAAAACAAAGACTTCTACACTCGGTTGTATGGTGGTGTTTGAAAGGTCACATTTTTATGAAGGTGTTTGGTGTGAGAGAAAGCATGTGCAAGTATACCTGATCCTTAACAAGTAATATAGTGTTTAGAACAGGTCGAACCCACAGGGATTGATGAACTCTTTTGAAACTTAATACAAAGTAATATAGTGCAAGGTAACCAAATAACAATTTATAGTGGAGTTGATGTGATCACAATCAAGTTAGTAAAAAGCAAAGTGCAAGTATTTGTAATGCAAATGAGAAAAGCTAGTTGGAATGTTTTCACCAAGTAATTTACCTTTAAGTGTTTGATGCAGTATGTGATGCAGTTGCACTGAATGCTGTTGCATTAGCTATGTGCCTTTCAGTCACTTTCTTTAGAGTTTCATTACAAGCTTCCTATGTCTAGGCATGCTAAATAAGTTCACTCTTGCCTTTTAAAGTACCCACAGTATCACCCTATATATGGACTATACTATCCTATGTCTAGGACTTAGCATGGTTTTCACAAAGTTTCCTTTAAGTAAAACACTCACTCATATTAGTTCTTGAGTTCTTAATTGTAAACCATGTCTGCTTTTACAAATCTACTTATTCTAAGTGATCAATCTCAAAATAAGTGTTGAAAGTATTATCAAGCAAGAACTGAAGTGCACACATTACATACATGCATCATACTTACTTAAAAACTCATTAACTGGTTAGAACATTCCAACTAAGAGAGATTTAGCTCAACATAGACATTACAAGGCAAATATAAATTGAATAGAACATGTTTATATAATTGAATTCACAAAAGAGAGACAACAAGATAGAGATTACACGAGTTTAAGCTTTTTGCATGAATTCTCCTAGCAATGCGATTGCATCACTCCTTAGCACTATGTAAAAACTACTAAATTGAAGTAAAGAGGATTTGTCAATTCCTCCTTTCCTCTTACAAAATAGAAACTAACTATGTATATTGAAATTTGTATCTAACTTATGGATTGTGATATATTTCCAAGTGAAGAAGTGAGGTCCTTTTATAGTCTTCATGAGAGGTGCTTCCTTTCTTCATGTTGAAGTAAACTTAGAGATTGAATCATAGTTACTTTTTAGAAGTTGTTTCCCAAGGTGAGATCTTTGATCAAGTGTGTAGGGAGGTCCAATGAGATATGAACATGTGTCCCTATGTTGATGACTCTTCAAAGCTATCTTCAAAGCTATGTGGGAATGGTAGGCGCCAGAAATATAAAGTGGTCTTGCTTTGGGGACCAAGCGGGGAGGTCGACAATGCAAGTGGATGTGCAAGTGGATAGCTGCTCTCTTCAAGTAATGCAGGTGTAGTGCGGGATCAATGCAGTAGCATTGATGCAGGAGCATCTGTAGACTGCACTGAGCAAAAACATCAAACATACCACAATATATCCAAAATGGCCTATTAACAACTATAACCATTTGATTCACTCAAGTTATCATATATCACATAAAATACTATATAAACTATTTATCTTTACTTGAAAGAGAGCAATTTACTAAGTTTAAACATATGAATAACTCTATATAAAATAGAGTTATCAGCGTTGTTGAGACAACATCATGGGGATAATCTTAAAGATGATTGGATGAGTACTACACCAGATATGGGGTATCTAATCAGTAACAAGTACAAAGTCGTCCTGACTTGTTGGTCACCTAATTGTTGTTACACAATTTTTCCTTTCAATGTTGCACCCATTCAGAAGTGCCCGACAGTTCAACATCATTTTGGTACCACAATACAAACACTTTGTACAGGTGAAGTGTCTTCTATTTATATTCAATTTAGTTATTCTATAACATTACATAACATTCTTTTTTGTGTTGTCTTTTTGAAGGTCTTTATGAAGCCTGGAAGTCCAATGCCCCTACCAGATTTGATATGGAATACTAATAGGGAACCCATAGCAAAGGGTTGGGACTCCCTTTTTATTAGCCGAATGCAAAAGTGGAAGTGTTTGATCCTACAATCACAACCCCCCCATCCCCCTCCTTGTGTAGATTTAAGTAAAGATAGTGATGGTAGTCAATGCTAATTTAGGTTAATAATTTTGGTAGACAATGTTGTATAACTCTTGACTGACATATTTTGAAATCATCCAAAATAAAATATGTTTTCTGGTTTATTAGTTTATGTTACGTATAATGATGGTTTGAACGCCACCATTGAACGCTTTGTCGAACGCACCCATTCGAACCAGTTCGAATAACGCCATTCGAGTCAACAATAACACACCCTCACACCATCAGTTAGCAATATTCCTTAACACGTATGAGTGTATTCGAACACGTTCGAACGATGTCATGCGAACAACAAAAATTCCTTAACGCGGACAACATCGTGCGAACGTGTTCGCACAACGTCGTTCGAACATTCACTTAAACTGTGCTACACGAGCGTCCCACACAAGGTCATTTTTGGAAGAAAAAAAAGTTTAGAGGCGTGTGATGAGTAGGAGGGGGTGTGGGAAAAGCAAAACCCTAAAATTATGGGCTTGACTCAAAACTATGTGAATGACTTTTTTAACTCTTTTTCTAACCACACCCACTTTTACACCAGAAATACCCCTTTTCTAATATTACTAACCCATACTAATTATTTTTGTTTTCTTACGATCTTAGTTACGATTTTACGAGTTATGACTTACGATCTTGATACCTTCTTTCCGATCTTACGTAAAATATCGGTTTTGATTACCTTGATTGTGATGCTCTAAAAGAGATGGGGAACAAAATAAGCGCTTTTGTGAATTAAAAAAGCACTCCCACGCATAAGGAGGAAAAGCTATTTTCCTTGATGAACATTATTCTCCTTTGGTTCTTGCATTGAAGCATATGATGTCATCAATATGTTTGAACATCTCTTGTTGGATTGACAATCCCTTACTTACGTCTTCCTTTAATCATCTTCTTCACGTCATCATGCATCATAATTGTAAGTTCATCATCTTGCTAGAATTTTAGCCAAACCATGTGCGTAAAAACTGTTACAACAGATTGAAGAAATTCAGTTTGTAGGTGTTCTTGGGTAGAATTTCATTGATGAACTCGGATCGTTACAATGGAGGTCGGATTGCTTTTTGGCCATTCCGACGTGCCTATTTTACCTGTGTTTTTTGTGTATCAGAATGTGATCGTACCTTGATCACCAAGTGTAGATGTCGTTCGTCACTCCTTCATCCGGTCGTTGATGAGTAAAAAGGACCGATCTTGAGAGCACCTCGGGTGGTACCTGCAAAGACACTCCGACGCTCTAGTCAGAGGTGTGCTAGCGAGCAGGGTATCACTGGGTAGGAAAGCGTACCTGAAGCCACATGCGAGTGGCGTATTTATGCTGTTGGAGCGACCTGGACGTTGCGATAAATCCGGCCGGTCGCCGAATTGCGCTCAAGCTGCGGGCTTGGGCCGTCTCATTGCTGTATGGGCGGCACGCTTTTAATTGCACCTCTGTCATTTACGATACACCCGAAGCAGGTTGCCCCCAAGCCTAGGTTGCTGAGAGCGGTGAGGCTTGAATCGATGCCCCGGTGGTTGACATATCAAGGTGTCTTCACTAGAAATGGCGGCATTTGCCTTAGCGTCGTCCGATCGCGCATGGCGTTTGGGGCCCGACCGCCATTAATGCGCAATGAATAAGGTGACCTTTGCGCGTCTCGAGGCACCTTTGGAGATTCCCCATGCAACGAATGGGGGAAATGCGAGAAGTTGCTTCGCGTCGTTTCGCCTGGTGGGCTCTCCTATAAATAGGGCATTTGGTCAGCACGACTTCTACACCCAAAGATCATATCTCTGCTGCCAGACCAAGCCTTACGCAGCGACATGAGACTCGCTGCGCTAGAGTTACTCGTCCGCTCCTTCCTTCTCGGTTGCTCTTCGGAGTAAGCCGCTCCTTTCAAATTTCTCTTTATTTACTTTAGTTTCCGCATTTTACTTCTTTACTTTAGCTTCTTCGCTTTAGTTAGTTTCCACGCCTCGTGAAAGGGGAGGCGTCCGGTCGGGGGACGACCACGTCGCCCCCTTTTCTCGAGCGCGCTGGCTCGGTCGACCTGACGTAATTTCCCTTTCCTAGGTGGATTTGGCCAGAACAAAGCAGACTACCCGGATATCTGGGGCCCCCCTGCAAAGTCTTGCGTATAAGATGGCACAGCCTTCACAAGAGGCAGAGCGGGCTGAATCGAGATTGTCCGAAGGGTCGTCCGGGCCCTCTCAAATTTTCGAAGTACAAAGGAATTCTCCTGCGGGTGCTTCACCATCCAGCTCCTCTAGCTCTGATTCTAGCGATAGTGTTTCGTTATCTACTTCCACGAAGTCATGGGTCCCCCCGCCACCACCTCAATCAACCGTGCGGGATGACGAAGGAAGCAACCAATTGATCGACATCGAAGGTGACGAAGAGATGGTCGACGTCACTCAGTCCGTCCTGGAGAGTCTTCATTACGAAGTGATTGATTTGGATGCCGATCCTCGGGAACCTGATTCAATCCACGATGAAGACCGGGCGGCCGATTGTAACAGCCTGGGTCCACCACCCCAGCGCTATTACTCCAAGAACTCCTCTACCCCATGTAGAGTTTTTGCCTTCCGTGGGAATCGAACCTCGTACCTCTTGTACATTTCCCTCGCATTCCCACTACCAATTGAGCTAGTAGCTCAATTGGTAGTGGGAATGCGAGGGAAATGTACAAGAGGTACGAGGTCTCGATTCCCACTAAGGCAAAAATTCTACTGGGTAGAGAAGTTCTTTGAGTAATAGTATTTGGGGTGTGGACCAGTCTATACAACAATAAAGCGCGCTTTTTTATTGTAGACTGGGTCCACCACCCGGTAGCTATTACTCAAAGAACTCCTCTACCCGTGTAGAGTTTTTGCCTTAGTGGGAATCGAACCTCGTACCTCTTGTACATTTTCAACGCATTCCCACTCACCAATTGAGCTAGTAGCTCAATTGGTAGTGAATGCGTTGAAATGTACAAGGTATGAGGTTCGATTCCCACTGAAGGCAAAAACTCTACATGGGCAGTATGAGTTCTTTGAGTAATAGCGCTGGGTGGTGGACCCAGTCGTCACATAATCGATGGAGAGGTTTCCGGCCAAGAAGAAGATGCAGGCGATGTTGTTGAGCAAGCCGGCGAACGAGTGGAGCAAAATGTCGGCCCAAACGAAGATACTGGCGAACGGCGGAGGGAGATGCCGAGCCAACTACGGTCATTGACGAAGAGGACATTTCATGGGTGTCCGAGAAGATGAGGGCCTTCAAGAGTTTCATCGGCCAGGACCATCCCTGCTTAGACGACCTGCAGGCCCTCTTCACCAAGCCAGGGTGGAAGGTGAAGGGCATGAGGGACGATGAGAACATTGCGACCGTTGCTTCAAATGTGAAGTTTACCATGCACAGGGTCGTTTTTGAGAAGATGGGGATCATCCCCCCTTTCACTGCGTTCCAGCGGGACATCCTCACCTACTTGGGTGTCGCCCCATCTCAAAGCCACCCAAACGGATGGGGTTTCATGAAAGTGTTCGAGCATATCTGCGACCGGTTGGACCGGAGTGTATCCACCAAGCTCTTTCTCACTTTATTTGAATTAAGTTGGCACGGCGAGTACGGCACCAACATGTCCAGCAAAGAATAAGTTTTCTTCAAAAATCAGAAGGCGTTCCCCCGCAAATTCTTCAAGGCTTACTCAGACTCCTTGCCGGGCGGTTGGAAGAATCAGTACTACTGGGTCATTCCCGATGTGGATGCCGCTAAGGACATTGTGCAGGTCTTTCCGGACGGCACGGCCGGGGTGCCCTTCTTCCCACTCTCCTGGCGGGCGGCTCATTTTACTCAAAAGCCAGGCAAGTATACGTTCGTTGTGTCGGCTTTGGACGAAGAAGACACTGCCACCTTGGGGATGATTACGGAGTTGTCCGCCCTGCTACCCCAAAATCCTGAGGGGGACATCCCTTGTCGCCCCTTTTGCCTATTCGAGGGGGATAAGCTGTTGTCCGAGCTCGGTCGGTGAATTTGCCATGTTATATTTGATTGCTTTTCTTTGGTCGGTAGGCTAACGCCCCTTTGTGTTTTGCAGGAAAATTTTGAAAATGTCAGGCTCAGACTGGCTTAGCCTTATAAGAAGCTCGTCTCCTCCAGCGGGCAAAAGAAACCTGTTGCCTCCAATGCTCAGCAACTACAGAACACTCCTCGGCCTGACAGAAGTGCCGGAGGAGGCCCACAAGGCAAGGATGGTCGCACCCCAAATAAGCGCCCTAGGAGGGAGGAGGAAAACCGGGTCGAGTCTCCCCTTTTCGAGATAGAAGACTTTACCGACGAAGATGTAGTAAATTTCAAGAAGGACCCCTGGACTTCTGTGGCGACCTGTGCAAGTCCGCCAGTAAGGTGCTGAAGGATTTGAAAACTAAGCAAGCACGCACGTGCAGACCCGGGTGGGCGTATATATCCGTCTGTTCACGACATTTACTTTCCATTTAGTCTTAGAGGCGAGAGAGGGACGTGGCCGAGCGAAAACTTAAGGAGCTTGAGCCTGAGATCGCCGCCCTGGAACAGACCAAGTCCAAGCTGGTGGCCGCTGAGAAAGACAAAAAGCTGGCGATGGAAGACAAGGCCAAGCTGGGGGCCAGGAATAAAGAGCTTGCTGAATTGGTGAAGACCCTTAAAGCTGAGGTCGCTCGCTTTGAGGAGGTCAAGCAGGCCGCCATCCAGGCCAAGGTCGCCGAGGTAGCTGCTGTGGCGAGGGGTGTGGCCATATATCAGTTCGACAATGTCGTGGCCCAAATGAAGTTGCTCGCCGCCCGAGGCATCCAATATGACGGCCAACTGGTGCACCCCGATCATGTGGTCGAAGGCGAAGAAATCGTCTTGCCTGCGAGGATGGATGATGACGGCAAGATGATTCGCAAACTGTCAGTGATCCTTGGTCACTCCAAGAAATGAACAACTCCTTCTTTTTGCCCGCCTGCGAGCGGTGTAATATTTGTAATTCTGCTACTTTAATTCTGCCTTTGAGCGGCTGAATATTTGGGGCGCTCGGCTTTGACCGGGCGTCTTCGTTTTGTAATGAATTACTTGTAACTTGTTTCGTTTGCTTGAATTAAATTTCCTTATTCGTTTGCACTTTTTCTAAGTTACGAATATTTTGGGCCTTTTTGAAGACTCTCGTGTTGGGTCACTCGTCGACCACCATATGCTTTTTGAAAACAACCATATTAGGCGCTCGGCTCACGCTCGTTTTTGTCATTACTTGACTCTTAGGTCATTCGATGACTCGATTTTGGGTCGTTCGACGGCACTCATTGTAGGCCGCTCGGCGGCTTACGATCGCTTGTGGGTTATTAACCCTTGGGCCATTCGATGGCTCTCGTTTTGGGCCGTTCGACGGCACTCTATGTAGGGCGCTCGGCGGCCTACGATCAATTGGGTTATTACTTAACCCTTGGGCCATTCGATGGCTCTCGTTTTGGGCCGTTCGACGGCACTCTATGTAGGGCGCTCGGCGGCCTACGATCGATTGGGTTATTACTTAACCCTTGGGCCATTCGATGGCACTCGCTTTGGACCAACTCGGTGGCCCTTCGGTCGCTCTGTTGCTACCCGCATGGTGAGCGACCGGTCATTCGATATTGCATGTAACTAAAGCACAACAATTTAAAGATCGGGCCTCTGTAAAAAAACCCAGTGGGGAAAAAGAGCGCCCGCTTGACTTTTATTCATTCAATTGTTCATCGATTACAAAATGATGTACTAAACGTAGTACTGCTTTAATTTATCACTGTTCCATGTCCTGGGTATGGTCGCCCCGTCCATGGTCTCTAGTTTGTACGCCCCACGGTCGGTCTTGTTGATGACTCGGTACGGGCCTTCCCAATTAGGGGCGAGCTTTCCTTGACGAGCATTCTTGTTACCAACATCCGCGCTTTGAGGACCCGGTGTCAGATGGAGAAATCTCTTTCTGCACTCCGGCGTTGTACTGGCGGTGACTTTCTGTTTTATCAACGCTTCTCTGAGGGACGCTTGGGTACGCAACTCTTCAACCAAATCCAATTCTTCTCGTATCGACCGGTCGTTGTCGACCATTGTTGGGGGATAGGCCGTTCTCCAATTCAGCTCGCTTACCTCTATCGGAATTACAGCGTCCATTCCGTAGACAAGTTTGAAAGGCGACTCCCCGGTCGATGAGTGGGGGGTCGTTCTGTACACCCAAAGGACGGGCTGCAGTTCTTCAGCCCAATTTCCCTTCGCTTCATCAAGTCTCCTCTTCAGCCCACGCAAGATGACCCTGTTGGCCGCTTCATCTTGGCCGTTCGTTTGCGGGTGTTCGACCGAAGTGAAATGATGTTTCACTCCTAAGCCGGCCAACATTTCTCTGAATTTCTTATCTGCAAATTGGGTGCCATTATCTGTTATGAGTTGTTGAGGGATTCCGAACCGGGCTAAGACATTCCGGCCGAAGAACTTGTTGACCTTCGCCGAGGTTGTGGTCGCAAGAGGCTCGGCCTCTATCCACTTCGTGAAGTAATCCACTGCCACGATCAAGAATTTGAACTGGCCTGGGGCCGGTGGAAAGGGACCCAACAAATCCATCCACCACCAAGCGAACGGCCAAGGTGAGGCGAGGCTTTGCAGCTCCGATGAGGGGGCGACGTGAACATCTGCATGTACTTGGCATATTTTGCATTTCTGCACCAGCTTCTTTGCATCTTCGTCCATGGTCGGCCAATAGTAGCCAGCTCTGAGCGCCTTCTTTGCTATGGACTGACCGCCTTGATGGCTGCCACACAGTCCCTCATGGATATCCCTTAAAACATGGTCGGCTTCGACCGACGTCAAACATCTTAGTAGCGGGCACGAAAAACCTCTTCGATATAATTTCCCTTCGATCACAGAATATTTGGTAGACCGTAACCTCAGGGTCTTGGCCTTCTTTGGATCGTTCGGCTCTTCGCCCGTTGTGCTATAGCGTAATATGGGATCGATCTATTCTTCCTTCACTTCAATGGTGAGAAGCGGCAAGAGTTGACTTGGTTTGGTCGAGAGCGTTCGCCGAGTCGGGGTTTCTTGAATCAAACTTACGTGATTGCCGGGGTCTTTGTGGTTGACCAACCGGACGGGATGTCGGCCGGACGTTCTCGGTCCTCGGCACATGTTTGATCTGCGCGGTCGAGTGCGGGAGTAGTTCCTCACTTTGACCAAATAGCTCTTCAACGCCGTCTCTTGCATCATATAATTCTTGGATCTGAGACACGACCAGCAGGGAGTCTGAGTGTAACTCGACTCGGTCGACATTGAACTCCTTGGCGAGCTGTAGCCCGGCTATGCATGCCTCGTACTCAGCTTGATTATTGGAGGTGTGGAATGCGAACGTCAAAGACACTTCTACTGCGAGGCCTTCCGAATTCTCTAGGATCAGGCCCGCTCCACTGCCTTTGCTGTTGGAAGAACCGTCCACGTGCAATGTCCAAGTCGTCCTTGGTTGGCCTTCTTGAGTTGGAGTCATTTCGGCAATGAAGTCGGCCAACACTTGAGCTTTGGCGGCCGACCTGGATTCAAACTTGATGCCGAACTCGCTGAGTTCTACTGCCCACTTTATCATACGACCCGCCAAGTCCGGTCGATGAAGGACTTGCCTTATTGGCTGGTCCGTTCTTACCAGGATCTGGTGAGCCACGAAGTAAGGTCTTAATCGTGGCGCCACCGTGAGCGCAAGGGCTAACTTCTCTATCCTCTGATATCTTAACTCTGGCCCTTGTAATGCCTTGCTAATGAAGTAGACCGGGTTTTGCTTCAGGTCGTTCTCACGACTAGACGAAGACTCAAAACTTCCTCTGTAATTGCCAAGTATAGATATAGGGTTTCCCCCGGCAGCAGCTTGGTCATTATGGGCGGTTTGGTTAGAGCTTCTTTCAATTCCTCCAATGCTCGCTGGCATTGGTCGGTCCACTCAAATGCTACTTCCTTCTTTAACAGTTTGAACAGGGGGAGCGATTTGCATGCAGACTTAGGTATGAACCTTGACAGGGCAGCGACCATGCCGTTCAATCGTTGGATTTCTTTCTTCGTAGTGGGCGGCCTCATATCGGCGACCGCCTTGCATTTATCCGGGTTAGCCTCTATCCCCCTTTCAGTGAGGTGGAACTCCAAAAACTTGCCTGCCCTAACCCCAAAGGTGCATTTCTCTGGGTTCAGCCTCAAGGAATTCCTCCTTGCTTCTTCAAAGACCTCTCTTAGGTCGGTCGCATGATCTTGGTCGGCCTTGCTCTTGATGATCATATCGTCTAGATAGACTTCAGATACCCGACCGATCTGCTCTTTGAATATCTTGTTCATCATTCGCTGGTAGGTCGCCCCAACGTTCTTCAGGCCGAATGGCATCACCTTGTATTGGAAGTTCCCCTGGTCGGTCATGAATGCAGTCTTATGCCGGTCTGGAGGATACATAGTGATTTGGTTGTACCCAGAATAGGCGTCCAGGAATGATAGCAACTTGTAGCCCGATGCTCCATCGACCAGCTTGTCAATGCTCGGTACCGGGAAGGCATCCTTCGGGCATGCCTTATTCAGATCTGTGTAGTCGACGCATGATAACTCATATTTATATGAGTTATTTATGCCTCTAATCATTAAATTAAGTAAGTTCTCAAGTAATAGTAGTATAGTATTTATTGCATTTACATTAATATTAGGTGAGGAAGGGCTAAACATCGCTTTGCTATGAAATTGGCACATTTGGTGCCCTTGTGATTGTTTTGATGTATTTTGTGAAGTAGTGCAGTGTTTAGCGCTATAGCGTCTAACGCTATAGCGGCAAGAAGGCAGATTCACTGAGCATCTAAAGGAAAAGTGCAATTTTGGCGCCAAGCTCATTAATCCATGTTCCATATCTTGTGTCCACTGTGCTTGCTGACATGTGCGGATTTTATTGGATTTGTGTGGACACTTGGCATCGCATGAGTGAGGAATAGTGGAGTTGGTGAAAAAGCAAACATCACCTTTATTGACTTTTGAGAAGATTTGTACCTCATGCTAGAGAGACTAGATATGCTGATTTCCTTCCCTTACCTTAGGGCATTCGAGAGTTAGAGAGAGTATTGGTAGAGAGAGAGAACTTGACATTTTCCTTTTTCTCCATTGATACACTTTTAAAGCTTTGAAGTTTATTTTTCTTCCTTTGTGATTTTCTGTATTTCTCACGGTGTAAAGCTACTGATTTGTATCATCATTGCGTGGTTGATAAGGAGACATCAAGATTGTATCTTTTGCACTTGTAATTTCCTTTCTACCTACGGTAATGCAAGTATGTTTATTTGTGTTATTTTGATGATGCTCAACATGAGCTAAACTCCTTGAGTTGGGTTGCTATAGCTTGTAATGAACCTTTAATATTGCGTATATAACTTCTCACGTTTTGTGTTTTAATCCTTGTGTTATAATTCTTCCAAACTTGTTTTATATTTGGCCACGTAAAACAAGTACCTCTGTGGATTCAGACATGAACCATAGAAAGAACTCAAGGGTTAATATAAATGATAAGGTTGGTTAAAGACATTTAATCAATTTTTGCGTCCTCTAGACATAGAAGTTGCAATAGTTTATAAAGCATAAGCTGTGGGATCTTGATTATACTGAGGGTGAACCTATTTAGAACCTAGACATAGGCATCTTGTAGTGAAACCACGACGCTTAGTATCTTGAAAGGTGCAAAACATTTGCAATGGTAGCTTAACGCTTATAGCGTGTGGACGTTATAGCGTCTTATTTTCGGGAAGTTACGTAGTGAAAGCAATCCAACTTATTTCTCTCATAGTTTAACTTACTTTAACTTGTTACCTTAAAACAACTCTTGTTCAACTGAACTTTGCTACTCAACTACTTGTTACTTGATCCTCTAAGTGTAATTCCTTTTTAAACTCTAAAATTAATACCAATCCCTGTGGAGACGAACTTTACTTATCAATATATTACTTGTTGCGATTGTGTACACTTGCACAACTACTTTTCGCACAACAACGCACATGCGCCACTTGCCGTTCTTCTTTTTTACTAACACAACGTTGGACAGCTAGGTCGTGTACTTGATTTCTTCAATAAAATTGGCCTTGATCAGGTCGTCAACGGCCTGCGCTGCTGCTTGAGCTTTCTCCACATTCTGAGTTCGCATTCTCTGGGTGACCGGCCTAGCTGTCTCATCCATTGAGAGTTGATGACATGCAATCTCTATTGGAATCCCAGGCATATCCGATGCCTGCCACGCAAACAAATCTGCATAGTCCCTCAGACAAGCTATAAGATCTTGCTCGACTTGCTCAGGTAGGCCGCTTCCAAGCTTGACCGTCTTTTCTAGGTCGTCCCCTAGTTGGACGTCAATCAGTTCTCCATGTGGCTCGGGCCTCTTCAATCTGTTTTTTAGCTCACGGGCTAAATCATCATCATCGTCCTCTGGGTCGCTATCAGGATCATACCGGGCGTCCAGGTCAACAAGGTTAACTTGGTGTCTTTCTTCAAGACTCTGCGGGTCGGTACTCTTATCTTGCTCGTCGCAGATGACTTGGTACAAGTAATGACTCCGCTTGGCCGCCTCCATGTCGGCCATCAGGGTTACAACTTGGTCGTCCTTGCTGTAGAATTTCATTTTCAGGTGGACTGTGGAGGCAATGACCTCCAGCTTTCCAAGAGTCGGTCGGCCTATGATGCACTGATAGCAGGACTTGATAGGAAGGACCAGGAATGTCGTCTTGACCGTCCGATATTGGGTGCTTGCTCCTGTGTCATCTCCAAAAGTGACCAAGAGTTCTATTGTCCCCAGGGGGTAGGTGACCGCCCCGTTAAACCCTGTTAGTGGAGTTGGATCGGCCTGTGGGATGATCTCACTCCGGTCTACACTGAGCTTGTCGATTAACTCTTCGAACATAATGTCGGCCGAACTACCTTGGTCGACCCGAATTCTGCGGACTTCAGTGTTGGCCATGACTACCCTGACACCCAACGGAACGTAGCTATTTGTCCTTCCATCTAGTAAGTCTTCATCTCCAAAAGAAATGGGTGGCCTATTCGAAGCCGGTTGCTCTTCAGATGTCGTTCCAACCATCATAAGATCGTTCCACTTTCTCTTAGTGGCCTTCTTTGAATCCCTTTTATCCAAAGGATTCCCACCATGGATGACCATGGCCACTCTGCGACCTTTGGACAGCCGGACGTCCTCTTCGGAGGTATCCTTGTCTGCGATCGCCTCTATGGCTGCGGCGGTCGTGGCCTTGCCTTTGCCTTTGGATTGAGAGGTCTGTCCTCCGGCTCTCTCCTCAGGCCGCTCGGCACCTTCGTCCCTGACATATTGCTTCAACTTGCCCTTCTGGATGAGATCTTCAATGTCATCCTTTAAGGCCATGCAGTCATTCGTGTCGTGCCCTTTGCTCTTATGGTACCGGCAATATCTCTTTGTCCCCCGGGCACCCTTCTTGAGCACTAACGGATCAGGCCACTTGACATCACTGAATTCATTGTTCTGACACTCAGAAAATATTTGGGCTATGGGAGCATTGAGCCTTGTCCGGTGCTCGTGCTTCTTAGGTCGGAACTCCGGCTTGTTGTCACGGTGACTTTCTTGAGCCTTGAACGGCTTGCTCTGCTCTTCCCTAGGTCGCGCTCGGGCGGCCTTCCTTGCAGCAAGATTTTTCTCGTAAGCCATATGGTCATTGGCTCTACGAAGGAACGTGCTGAGATCAGTGTAGTGGTTCAAAGTAAATTCTTCAGCGAACCTATGATCCGGCCTGATGCCCCGCTTGAGGTACTTCAGCTTGTCCTTATCCGTCAGGTCGCGAATAGTATCGGCCTCAGTATTGAAGCGGTCTATGTATTGCCTTAAAGGTTCGTTGTCGCCTTGGATGACCGTGTCCAAGTGTTCCTCGTAGCGGTATTGGCACCTGTTGGCAGTGTAGTTTGCTAAGAAGACTCTGATCAGGCCTTCCCAAGAGGAAATGGTGTTCGGTCGCAATGACTCCCACCACTCGAGCGCCCGGCCATCGAGCGACTGAGGGAACAAACGACACTTCATTGTGGAACCCAACTCCCTGTAGCTGCAGTAGTTGTTGAAGTACCTGATGTGCTTATCAGGATCTCCCCACCCGTCGAACTTGTTGAGGTTGGGCGGCTTCCTGAGATCCCTAGGAATACGGTAGCGCCTAATCTCTCGCGTGAACGGGCCATGGCCGGTCGGGATATCACTCGGCCTAAATGGCTGCATGGTGAGGTATGCCTCAGTGGGCATCCCGTAGAAACCACCACCGATCGGAGGGCCATAAATAGGAGGTACCCGGGGTGACCGCCCTCTGCTTCGAACGGAGTGATGTCTTCTAGGCCGCCTGGAAACGTCTCTGATTTCCCCGTTGCGGTAATCGTTGAGTTCGTCGTAGGGGTCTCAGGAACGGCTTCTAGATCTTCGGGAGCCGGAGGATTCGTACGAGGAATATCTCGTAGGCGAACGGTCCGACTCAGGGTGGTAGACGGAGTCTGAATGATCGTAGTCGTAGGAGGGGGGACGGCGACTGCGCGCGTTCTGCCCCAAAAATAATTCAAGTATTTATTTAGGGAGTGGTATGAGAAATTAAGTGGGTGGTAAATAGGGCCCATAGCGCATGAGTCCAACATTATATAAGGTCTAGGTTAGTGTCTCACTCATTTTAGAAAGAAAGAAAAGAAGAGAAGAGAGTGTGACGGCAAAGAAAAGAAGAGGAGAGAGAGAAGAGAAAGGAGGGAGAAATCGCGAAGAGAAGGAGGAAGAAAGAAGGAACTTGTTGTCGTGGTTCTTGTTGGTGATTCATAGAAGGGTTCTTGTCTCCATCAAATTCTAAGGTAAGGGTGGGTTAAATTGTATAAAGGGATGCATGATGGGATGTATGTGGGAAGTAGAATCTACAATGCCTAGGACATGTTTGCTTATATGTTTACAATGAATCATGAAATATATATGTTGTTGGTGTTGTTTTGAGTGTTGATGGCTTTGAATGAAATCGATGGTAAAACGTTGCATATAAGGTGTTTGATGAATCTATTGATAGTGTTTGAATTGGTGGCTGAATTGTGATGATTGTTTGTGTTGTTGAATTCACTGTTTTGAGATGTTCTGACATAGGTTCAGTATTTCAGTGACTGAGAATGTTTTACTGATTGGAAAATTATGTGGTTTGTCATTTCGAAAACTTTATTGAATGCTTGTTAATTTGGCACTGATTTGGTTGCATTTGGAGTTGTATAGCTGGAGTTATAGGCGATACAAGTTAGGTTAAAATTCTGGAAACGATTTGGGTATGGGTTCAGTATTTCGGTAACTGGAAACGTTGTATTGACTTAAAAATTATGTGCTTTACTTTTCTGGAAAATAGACTTAATGCTTGTTAATGTGGCACTGGTTTGGTTGCATTTAGAGTTGTGTAGCTCGAGATATGAATTCCACAAGTTAAGGTAAGATTCTGGAAACAATCTGGACATAGGGTCAGTGTTTTGGCTACTGCGTTTTCAAAAGAACTCCTTTTCGAACGAATCCAATTTCTTTGAAAACTAAACAGAATTTTCTCCAGTTTATGCACAAGTTTCATGCAATTTGATTGAGTTTTAGTCATTTTAGAACTGCTTGAATTTGAAGGACAGAAACTACCCTCTTTTGAAACTAGTATGTGTATTTTTGAAAATTGTACCTATTGAACACTCTCCTTCAAAAACTGAACTTATGGATAAGAAATAGACCCATAGGGCTTTCCAACAAGTATTTATTTGTCGAAATCCGATGTCGTTTACTATTTTAATTAATTCGCCAAAGTAGGCGCTTAGTTACAGAATTTTCTGCACCTGAGTTTATGTAGATTAGCTTGAACGTTGAATAAGAAAGATTATTTTGTTGAACAGGTTGAAGTTGAATTTTGTTGTTGTTGTTGTGTTGTTGTAGGTCTATGGCCAAACGTTGAATTCTGTTGTTGTTGAGTCACTATGACTAAGCCTTGATGATGTTGTTGTCGAGTCAATATGACTAACCTTGATGATGTTGTTGTTGAGTCAATATGACTAACCTTGATGATGTTGTTGTTGAGTCAATATGACTAAATTTGATGATGATGTTGTTGGGTTGAATGTGACCAAATGTTGACGTTGATGATGTTGTTGTATTGTTGTTGTCGTTGTTGGGTTAATGTGACTAAATATTGTTGTTGTCGTTGTTGGGTCAATGTGACCAAATCTTGTTGTCGTTGTTGGGTCAATGTGACTATATGTTGTTGTGGTAGTTGTTGGGTCAAGTATGACCAAAACGTTGATGAAGTTGTTGTTGGGTCAAGTATGACCACATGTTGATGATGATGTTGATGATGTTGTTGTGCATAATGTATGATTATGTTGTTGATGGTCCTGAGGTGTCGTACATGGTGTCTCATACATGACATATGCATACCACGTTGTTGTAGACTGCAGTCTTAGAGCTTTGCTCAGTGTTGTTGATGAAGCCACAAAGGCTATTTACGTTGATTGATACCACATGCATATACCCGTCGGAGTGAGTTGCATTTCATACATATACGTCATACTCATGGTATCGTTGCTTGTTGATTTGCTTATGTTGCTACTTGTTGTTTTGCTTATGTTGCTACTTGTTGTTTTGCTTATGTTGCTACTTGTTGTTTTGCTTATGTTGTTGCTTGTTGGTGTTGCTCCGTGATAGTTGTATTATGGTGTTAATTAATGTGCTGTGGTAGTTATAGCGTCATGATATCAGGATGTCGTCGTTGATTTATGTGTTTTCTTATAGTTGATGTTCATTGAGGGTTGTATTCTGGTGTTGTTGCGTTATGGTAAATGTAGTTGTCTAAATTCCAGCAATACTACTTATCATGTTTTCTTTTATGCTGTTAGACTCACCCCTTCTGTTTGAATGTTACCCCTATGCGGTAACGTACAGGTAAATGCGAGTGAAGGCTTTCTACCTTCGTCTAGTTTGAGTCGTGTCGTTTGCTCGATCACGTAGCACACGGGGAATGAACACTAGTATTAGTTATTTTATTATAAACTGTGTTTCTACTATTTGATGTTTTTCTGGATTGTATTATCGGTGTTTTGAGGGTTCGCCCCATCAAGTCGTGCTATGTATCACTCGATTATAATTAATGACGAGTTTTATTATTGACTAAATGAGCGTTCTTTGGTTTTGAAATGTCGAATGTGACACTCCATTGCATGCTTAGCTTTAATTCCGCACTCGATAATTAATAAAATGAGCGGGTAGAAATGGGGTGTTACACGCGTTCTATGAGCGTCTGCGTGTGATAACTCTATTTTATATAGAGTATTTCATATGTTTAAACTCATTAATTGCTCTCTTTCGGGTAATAATAAAGAGTTTATATAGTATTTAGTGTGATATATGATAACTTGAGTGATTTGAATGGTTATAGTTATTAATAGGCCATTTTGGATATATTGTGGTATGTTTGATGTTTTGTTGGTGCGGTCTCAAAGCTTTCGCATCAAATGCTCTGAGACCGATCTCGCATCAAATTTGCACTACTTGGTGAATGAGCGACCCGACTTCATGAGCATCCACTTGCAATTGATGACCTCATGCTTAGTCTTACGAAGCCATCTCACCTTGTATAGTAGGCGCTACCATTCACACATAGCTATAGGCATAGCTTTGAAGAGTCACCAACATAGGGACACATGTTTTATCATCATAGAACCGCCTCATGTAATTAGTCAAAGATTTCAACTTGGATCAACCTCTCGAAAAGCAATTACGGCTATGATCCACTCAAGATTACTTCTACATGAAGGAAGGAAGCACCTCTCTTGAAGGCTATAAAAGGACCTCACATCTTCATTTGGAAATATATCACAATCTATAAGTTAGATCAAAATTTCAATATACATAGTTAGTTTCTATTTTGTAAGAGGGAAAGGAAGGAATTGACAAATCCTCCTTAACTCGATTTCATAGTGTTTGTATAGTGCTAAGGAGTAATGCTAGTGCATTGCTAGAAGATTTCATACAAAGGGCTTCAACATTTGTAACTTTTATCTTGTTGTTTCTCTTTTGTGATTTCTATTATATAAACATGGTCTATTCAGTTTATATATATCTTGCAATGTCTATTGTTAGCTAAACCTCTCTTAGTTGGAATGTTCTAATCATTTAATGAGCTTTTAAGTAAGTATGTTGAATGTATGTATGTTTGTACTTTAGTTCTTTCTTGATAATCTTTTCAAAACTTATTTTGAACTTGATCACTTAGAATAAGTAGATTTGTAAGAGCAGACATGGCTTACAATTAAGAAATCAAGAACTAATATGGGTGAGTGTTTTACATAAAGAAAACTTTGTGAAAACCATGCTAAGTCCTAGAAATAGGATAGTATAGTCCATATGATGAATTGTGGGTACTTAAAATACAAGAGTGAATTTATTTTAGCAACTTGGATAATTGTTAGGAGGCAAGAAAGACATTGACAACCCTTTCTTTCTTTGCAAAAGCAAGGATCATAAGAGTTGGTATTGAAACTCTAAAGAAAGTGGTGAAAGGCACATAGCTAATCTGTGACATTCGGTCTGTTTGCATCACATCTTGCATCAAACACTTAGAAGTAAATTACTTGATGAAGACATTCCAACTAGCTTTTCTCATTTGCATTATCAACACTCTTTACTTTGCTTTCTTTCTAACTTAGTTGTGATCACTTAAACTCCAAAATTATTTTGTTACTTAGTTACTTTACACTTTATTACTTTATATTGATTTTAAAAGTGAGTTTTTCAATCTCTGTGGGTTCGATCTTTTTACTACTTGTTTTTGGTGTGTATACTTGCACATTTGTGTTGTTATTTCCAAACACCAGCGTGCCCGGACCCTTCGAGCTGGGGAATGGCGAGAGGTGCTTCCCCTAGAACGAACGTTCCTCCGGGGAGGTGTTCTAGCTCTTCGTGAAGGACGAGCTTGGGCGGAAGGTTCTCCGTTGGCCGCCATTGGCGATGCAGCATCGATCCTCTCTCGAGGCGGGATATCGATCGTCACGATCGGCGATGAGTTGATTCTTGCTTTGGAGCAGTTGGACAGCCTGGGTGACGTGCTCCGGTAGGGGCTCCGTTATCCCGGCGTCTGCAAGCTCGGCCGAGATTCGCTGGAATGGAGCCAGCTGCTGCACTTGCTCCAAGATCGGCCCTCGGCCGCCATGAACCGAGGGCTCTTGGCGAGGATTGCCTTGGGATTCGTGAATGGTGACTGTCACGCCCTCCGGGGTCTACTGTGGACGAGCGTCTTGGCCGGCAGGGTCGTGCTGCGTTGAAGCCCGCGTAGTTGGTCTCTTCGGGGCCATCTTAACGGTAGGATAGCACTCGGGCCTCCCACTGTGGTCGCCAAATGATCGTACCTTGATCACCAAGTGTAGATGTCGTTCGTCGCTCCTTCGTCCGGTCGTTGATGAGGAATAAGGACCGGTCTTGAGAGCACCTCAGGTGGTACCTGCAAAGACACTCCGACGCTCTAGTCAGAGGTGTGCTAGCGAGCAGGGTATCACTGGGTAGGAAAGTGTACCTGAAGCCACATGCGAGTGGCGTATTTATGCTGTTGGAGCGACCTGGCCTGCTTTTAATTGCACCTCCTGTCATTTCTGATACACCTAGAACAGAATGTATATCCCTTATCTATACTCTAAGCATTCTATATATAAAGTCTGAGTCCCCCTAGCGGTTAGTGAGGGTGGTTTCTTCATTTTCTCTCTGGATGGGATTAATCAGGCCTCTTCTTGTATTGGGCCGAGGTCTTCATGTAAAGTTGGTCTAATGGTCCGCCTTGCGGTGTGCTGAGCCCAAAAGTCCATGACGGTCCACAGCCCCCCAAACGCGAGCTCTGAAAGGGTGAAGCGCTTAAAGTTCTTGATTGTTGTCGAGTTCTTTTGGAGTCTTCGCCAAACTTTATTCGACATTGCATCTTGAAGTGCTCCTGCAATCATATTAGAAGAGCAGTAGTCCATTCAACTTAATCTTGAAGTGCACCTGCAATAATATGAGAAGAAGGGCAGTAGTCTATTCGACTTAACCAGTGCACATGCATATACATTGATTTTCAATTCGACTTTGTCTTATCGTTAAAATCATGAACTCAGGTAGTAGCCAAATCATCAAAGTTAAATTTTAAATAAAAATGGATGAATAAATTACCCTCTAACCGAATGTCATTGTTATCATTGCAGTTATGGGAGGTCTTTGGCCGAGTTGATGATGAACTCGGTGGATTTGATTAATCCATAAGAAACTAAATGCTCATATTTAATCAATTAGATACTGGTAAGGAGAGATAAAACCTGTTTGTTCGGTTATTCTTGGTATGGTCTCAAGTGTATAATTTGTTTTCAAGTTCCTTTGCAACTCCATTATTTCGGCTCCCTCTGGTGTGCGCGAGTTAGACTTAGTTGGCTCACGAGTAACTTGCTCTAACTTGTGTGAACAAGTAATTTAGCCTTAATGTTGTTCTCTGAGCTGAGTTCCATATTTGAACTAGCCTTTGTCGTGACGACGAGTTTTTGAACGGACTTGCACGCTTGTCACTGATTCGCGACCTTGAATTGAATGAGTGCCGACTAAGTATTTCTTGTTGTGCATCCCTCTATGTGGGAGGTCAACATGATCAAAGCGTCTAAAGAGTTTCAGCTTTGTGTTCAGTCGATGTTGTGGTTGAGCCCCCTAGTTCGGCTTTGTTGGCTATAGGTCAGCCTTAGGCTTCTTAATTTTTTGTAGTGGTTGCCGACCTGTTGGTTTTCCTTTTTACATTTACAAAATGGTTGCATGGGTGACTCCTGAGGCATGAGGTCAATAAGGTATTCTTTATGCTCGTTCGACGAGTTGTGACACGAGCCCTCAAGGCATGATTTTATTATCATCAATGGCCCTTACGTGGATGCGCTATGTTTGCGTTTAGTTCGGTTTCCTTTATTTAATGAAAGATGGTCTTGTGTGGATCTCTTCTGCCCTTGACGTCATTATACGTCTCTTCCTTTCCTTAAATAGACTCGATTCATCCCAGGGGGACTTGACCTCGGTTGTGGTTTGTCTTATGGAAGGTTTGGTGCATGGCTTACCTCATGGGGGTTCGGCACATGGATCACCTCATGTCGGATTAACTCTTGGATCACCTTGTGGAGGTTTGGCTCTTGGCTCCTCTTATGGAGGTTTGGCTCTTGAGTAGTCGTTGTTGTCTCTTGCCTTTTTGTGGGAAGATCGTTTTGGTTCGATGCACCCAGAGCGATTATCTCTTTGTCTCTTGCAGACTTATTTTATCCTTGAAGTAGAATCAAGGTCGGTCAGTCTTGGGGGGACTCTTTAAGTGGCCTAACCCAGTGACATTTTGCTCAAGTTGTTCGGTGTGTTTCCCAAGGAGTCATGTTTCTTCAAGAGTCTTGAATTGTTATGCTTTCGTGAGTAGTACCTCTGACTTTCCCTTGAAGGCTTGTTGGGATCAAGCTTGGCTTATTGTTTTTCTCTTGAGCAGGAATCAAGGTCGACTTGTCTCGTAGAAACTTGGCCTTATTTGCTGTTGGAGACTTGCTTTCTAATTGAGTAGTACTAAGTTAGCACTCTCATGGAGATTTGGACTTTAATAGTCGTTTACTCGACATGGGCTGAGAAGGAGCATCCCCTTGAGATCTTTGTGTTGTAAGCTCGAGTTCTCTTGCTGCCATTGCGTTAGAGTTAGGCCGACTTGTTTACTTTAATCTTCAACTTTTATGGGCTTGGAGTTCGTGTACTACCAATGCCTTGTCTCAACAGAGGGCATTAGGTTGTGAGTTTACCTCTAGTTTACCAAGACTTAGAGCAAAAAGAGTTTTAAATTTGCCTCTAGTTTACAAAGACTTAGAGGGGGTAGCATGGAGCAGCATGTGACCCACTTGTTCTGTCAAATTCCCTTTTTCTTACTTTAGAATAGCAAGAGGGAGTATCTCTTTTTGTTAAGAGTTTTAACCTAAATGTCCCCTTGTTGGTTTGACCTTTAATGATGGTGAGGCCGGGATCTCCAACATAAACTGGATCGGGGAGGTAATCAATGGGCGAACTGACCTTAATCGAGGTGAGCCTGATCAACCTTGCCCGAGGTTTGGTTTCCATTGATTACGTTTTATTTGCTTTTAAAATTGCAAATGGGAGTATCCCTTTAACAGAGGCGTTTTAACCCTTGAATGATTTTTACTTGCTTCATAGATCATAAGTGGGAGTATTCCTTAAAAGGAAAATATTAACCCTTGAATGATTTTTACTTGCTTCATAACAATGAGCATGAGGAGGATGTTGAGATGAAGGATCTCAATGAATCTTCCTGATTTCCTTGGTCTTTTTATTTTGCTTTAATGTATTTTGCATTTTTAACTTTGTTGTTCTCATCTTTTGTAAGAATACCTTGTTGTATGAATGAAATTTGATTTTATGTGTTACTGCTTCGTCATTTTGCTGTCTTCGGCGTTTTATCCATCGTCAATCAAGCGCACTAAATCCTTGAGTTTCATATATGAGTTAAGTTTATAAAGACTTTAGACTTGGTAATTAGGCCTCTCGTTTATTAAGACGCAAGGATTAGTAATTTTAGAGTGAACGCCTCGAGTTTATAAGGACTTCAGCAGAGAAAACCTCGAGTTTACAAGGACTTCAAGGGGTGACTATGGAGTAGAACTCGATCGGTTTGTTCATTCCAAGGGTCCTTTTCTTACTTTAAACCAAAGAAGAGAGGATATCTTTTTCTTAAGAGTTTTAACCCAGTGTTCTCCCAAATCAGTTTGGCCTTTATTTTTGCTAGGCCGAGGATCTCCGATCATTGTCGCATGGGATTTTGATCAAATCGCTTGTCTTAAGCCTTGCCGAGGTGCTTTGAATTGACCTTGACTAATGTTTTGGCAGAGGCGAGTTGCTAATTATCTTTTTTTGTCTTGACCGAGGTGTTTTGAACTGACCTTGGCCAAGGCTTTGTAAAGAAATTGCATCGTAAAAGGAAATCGTAAATTGTGATGACATAGTTTTTTGCAACTGGCAACTCACCTTAAAGGGTTAACATTAACCCTTTTATGCAGTTTGCTTTCAAAAGGTTTTCAATTAGATTTGACGGTCTTAAGAAAGGGTTAAACATTTGATAACTTTGAAGTAATGAGATATCACTATTATTAACTTAAAAATAAAATCACATTGAAGCCGGCCAAATAGCTCAAAAAAATATGTTTAATTCATGCAAGAGCAAAAAATGTGGCATCAACAGAAAGGACATTAAATTGAAAAAGGACGTGCTTCATAAGAATAAAGTTCAGGAGCTCAAACAAAACCTGAGCGCTATCACCATCTAAAAACAAGCCATTTATAACTTATATATATCTATAGCAAAGCCTATTTTGTAATGATTTTCTTTTATGTCAGTTTGGTTAAGAAAATGGGCAACCGGATAATAAAAATATAATGCACTCTTTGGTTACCCATGATTGCTCCTCATAAAACTAAAAGAAATGAAAAAGGAGAGAAGCAAATATTTGATAACTTAAAAGTAATGATTAAGAGAGGAACTACTATATTTGTCAACTGGTCAAGCCTTGTTAAAAACTTTTTGTGGAAGAAAATGGTGCTCGCCAAGTTTAACATTATATATGACACTTATTGTGTAACGATATCACAATCGGTTCAAACTATTATGTGATAGAGGTGATAATAAGTTAAATAGGAAATTTGATAAGCTTTGAGCTAAATGGAGAAAGACCTTCTTTAGGGGCTTTAAAAAAGAAAAAATCTCTTCTTTAATAAATGCAATTACCAATGGGGTAACGAAAAAAAAAGTATGGAGCACTGAGGCGACATGATGCTAGAAAATCAATCAATTGTACTTCCACGATAAAAGTGTCATGGTAAACATTGTGAATCATATAAGATAATTGAGAAAGCGGTAAGCATCTTGAAATGTTCGCTTTATATACAAGAAGAAGAAAGAAAAAAAGGCGCATAAAGGAAAGACATGCGGTTGTTGGCAATTTGAGGCGTGATCAATGAATAGTTATTTTTCAAGTGATTCTTTGAGGGTCTGGCTACTAGCGGGATGATTTGGATAGAAGAAGATCTTGGTAAGGTTGAGCGGGGGCTTGCGTGTATTGATTGACCCGAAGTTGAGGTAGAGGTTTGTAGGTATTCTTTGAGACCGACCTAAGCGGAAAGGGATATTTTTCTCGGGTCTCACACGAGAATCTTTGAGCGGCACGGGTTGAACTCGCTCTTGCGCTGAGGCTCTTTGAAGTTGTTGCGGTTGAAGTCGAGTCCGCTGGATGATTCTTCTTGAAGAAATCGCGACGCCTCTAGACTGCATCGAGTGGAGGCCGTAGTCCTGGTAGTCTTTGAACTCTTGAAGGAGCAAAGCGTACTTTGGGCAAAACACAGCTCGCTCTCAGTGGCGTTATTTGATGGGTGGGGCATCTTGGCCTCACCTTACCGGAGGAATTCCTTTGATCTTGAGCCGATTCTCGGGTTGGTCTTTCGAATTAAAGTGCCGATTGCTTTGTGTGAAGCCACCCAATTTCACTCCTTTTATGCAAAGATTTGGTTTGTAAACTCTATTACCTTTCCCCACGCACTGAGCTAGCCATTTTCCATTGACGAGTCCCGTCAAGTCCTTTCCTTCGAAATAAGTGCGCTTCGGGCGAAACTGGAGCCATTGAGTGATTAGGTTTAGTCGTGTGGCTGCTGTAATAGTTATCCGGTGTTGGCCCTGGTCTACTCCCTTGAGATTTAGTTCAGAGCTGAGGGGTCTCCCCTGATAGTCTTGTGGGTCGGTCAGTTCCAAGTCTCCTATCCTCTCTATGCGTTTAAGCGATGGTTACATAGCATTAAACGTGGTGTCAGCTGTCCACCTCTCAGTACCCAGTGTGTGTTGTGATTGACTCTCTCTCTCTTAGTAGTTCGTCGTTGTGACTAGGTATTGAGTCTCTTTATTATGATGGTTCAATTAGTCCAAAAAGAGAAACATTAATCAATACAGTAAAGGGTTATAAGTCTTCTATTGAAGTGTCGAGTCATTTGAGTCTAGAGTCCAAGTTATACAGTTATCCAGAGAATAATAATTTGTTATATGTCTCCTGTCTAGAGTCAAGTCCTTAGTTGTTTCCAGATCTGAGTCCTGAGTGTTTGTTCTACATTACTACTCTGCTTAGGTTTTATCTGTCAAACAGTAGTTAGATTTCCAGATTAGTCTCTTCTTTGTGTGCTGCTCTCTCTCCAAACAGCAATGGCAAGCACATCGAGAATCAGGGAAAATCAACAGGATGAAGACCCAGAAGTGCTTGGTGAAGATCTTGAGCCTGCAAATCAAACCAGCATTGAATCAGTTAAAAGAACCCTAGTGGGGAAACTGAGAGCAGTTAAAGTTTACAATGCAAAGGCTGTTAAAGAGGTTATCATGAATGCATGGTCTAACTATCCTGGAGTTCAAATAACAGAAGTAGAAAAGAACTTGTTTTTATTTCATTTTGCCAATGAACAGCAGAAGGATATGGTGTTGAAGAGAGCCCCTTGGTTCATTATGAACCACCTGCTATGCCTAGAAGCTTGGAATCCAACAGTTTCTTACCAACAGATTAGCTTCAACTCTTCTCCTATGTGGATCCAGGTACATAACCTGCCTCTAGAACTTCTGAGCACTAACAATGCTAGGAAGATTCTAAGGAAAGTTGGAGAAGTAATGGAGATTGAAGAGCCTCTAGTAGAAGGACGACTCCTCAGAACCTTTGTTAGAGGAAGACTAAGGGTTAGACTAGAGAACCCTTTGCCAACAGGTTGCTGGGTGCCAAGGAGCAACTTACCTAACCTATGGGTGAGCTATAGGTATGAAAGAATTCAATCTATGTGTTATAAGTGTGGTGTTCTAGGTCATGAACAAAACTATTGCTCTAAACCTACTACCATGTCTCCCTTTGACCCAGACAAACCCAAATACTCTGCTGATCTAATAGTAAATGCTCCAAGATCCATACACTACCTTGGTAATAACCCCACAAAGGCTGAATCCCACTCATCAACCTCACACCCAACTGACCGAGCCCAAACAACACCAGAAAAACCAGAAAATTCTTACAATCCAGAGGAACCAGTTAACTCTTACACACAACAAATGGCCCTTCGAAAACAGAACCAAGCTAACATAGACTATTACCTTCATGACACCACCCAAAGTCACCATACCCAAAACCCAACACAAAACCAGACACCACCTCCACAACAAGAAACCATCCCAACCCCTTTTCTACCAAATGTCACAGGCATCTACAAAACCATTAATCTCCCAAGCCCAAACCAGAGAGGAGGTTGGTATAACCCTAACCTAGATATTGTCCAATTAGGTTTTATAGCTTCAGTTCCTGACCTAAATACACCATACCAAGCTATCACAGAGAAATCTCACTGGAGGGAGATCACGAAACCTCCTAAGGAACCTGAATACACAGTGGAATTCCCTAGTGAGGAGGAAGAGGAGGTAACTGGTAGTCAGACCCAGCTGGGAGAAGCTGAAGAAAGCAGTCGCCCTTAGCATGACATCCTTTATGAGTCTAAAGAAAAGGAAGAATGAAGTATGTGGCACAAGTCATGATAAGGGCAAAGGGATTTTGTGTATTTCTTTTTAGTTTCATGATGATTAAACTTTATTTATGTTTTCTGTTATGGGGATTTTGTGTAAGCTCTGAGACATATAACATTAGGCAAGTTGTTTGGTTTTTTTCCACCTTTGAATTTTTATAAGTGGTGTGTGAACACATGATTGAATGTGCAATACACGTCTATCATTGCTAGTTGTATTGACAATTTTAGCGACATGAGGATACCGACTCTCGAGTTTGGACCTAGATGTGAACATGTATGTTATTTATTTATCTTTTCGTTTAGGCGATTTTCTATTACTGAAAAACTCATTAACTTTCAGCCTTCATGTTGAATAGTTTTTCTAATGCTTCAGTTTCTGATTTGATTCTTCTTTCTTTCTTTTCAGATAACTTCGACTTGAAGTTGATGGATCCTAATCTGAAGTAAATCACTCGTCTCTTTTCGAATTGTTATGGTATGGCTGCCTCTTATTGTTTGTTTTCTAAAAAACTGTGATTAATTAGGCCAAAAGAAAACGAAGGCAGAAATTGGAAATTTTAAATTCAGAAATTTCAAAGAATTAGTAGCTTGATAGCAGAAGAGGAATAATCAATCATAGCCTATAGTATAGATTAGTTATAGTCTGTCTCTGTTTGCAACTTAATGATGATTAATCTTTTCCTGCATATGAATGTTTGCATGCCCCTGTAGTAGTGTACTTGTCTTTCCTCATAAAAATTTGTCAAATGTGCCTAGGCTGCCACTATTATTGATATATTTTTGTTGACAAGCAATAATGTCTTAAATGAAGCAAACGTTAAGTACATTCATTATAGGAACATAACTTTTTCTTTAAATTGTAGTCATTTACTAGTACTATGACTTAATATAAAGAAAGCAAAAATTGACAGTTCATTTTTTTCTTCATATTTTCTTATTGTTGACAAGAGAATCAATTGATTCAGAATTTGATGTTTTTGATGTTGTTATGAAATTTAAACCGTGAAAAGAAGAACAAACTCAATGGAGCAAATACGTTTATAAACTCAATGGATCAAGACAGTACAGAAAGCAAGGAAAATAGAAAATAACTAAGTACAGTGACACAGAATTGCCCAATGCAAGCCTGAGGAAACCTGACTAGCATTTGTCACACCAAGGTACTCATCAATATCAAAGTTGCAGTTTTTGATGTTTTTGATGTTTGAATGACTTAAGTTCCTCGATAAGTTTTTTCAACTTAGTATGAGAAGACCCACCAACCTTATTTGCTTTCTTAGCAGCAAGACTAAGCTCATTAACTCTTCTCCTCATTTCTAAACACTTTTCTCCATCACCCATCAATAAAGCAATAGCCTTTCCTATATCCTCCCTCTTCACAACCTCATCCCCAAACTCATTCCAGTTTCTCCATTCTTTAGCTCCAATTGCCACCCCAATCTTAAGCACATCAACCAACAACTTTTCATTGTAAAACTGTTCTGCAAATAAAGGCCAAGTAGCCACTGGTAAACCTGCATTAACACTTTCCATAATTGTATTCCAACCACAATGAGTCACCACAGAACCAATAGAAGGATGTTCCAATATAAGAAGTTGTGGTGCCCAACCATATATCAAGTAACCCTTATTCATTTCCTTCACTCTCTTCTCAAACTGCTCCAATACACCTTCTTCACCTTCTAAGGTTTTTCTAACCACCCAAATGAAATCATACCTAGAATCTTCAAGTGCATGAGCTATTTCAATAAGTTGAGAAATAGGAAACTTGTTCATGCTCCCAAAACTCACATACACAACAGAGTTTTCTTCTTTAGAATCAAGCCACTTTAGCACCCCATTTTCTTCTTCTTTGGCATGCCCCCTATTAGCTTTATCACAATCATCTTGGTTTACCCAGAAAGAAATTGGTCCCAAACCCCAACTCTTTGTTCCCATAGCTATCTTGTAGTGCTCCTCATAAGTACCTTCTAGTTCATAAAAGCTATCAAATAGTGAACCATAGCTTTTTCTCTCTGAATCTTTGATCATCTTCATCAAATAAGTGTAATCATTTGGTTCTCTAAGCCAATCGGGTAGTTGTAAACGTGTCATCTCCACTTTATGAGGCAACCCAGGAAGTAAAAAATTCTCATTATTCGAATCAACATTAGCATGTGGAGCAAATTGTTGAATAGAGTTCATTGCTGAGTGAGCAAAGTAACTTCCACCGACACAAATGAGCCTTGGAATACCCAATTCAGCGGCAATATCAACACTCCAAGGATAAAACATATCAGTGACTATGAAATCAGGATTCATGTCACGAAAAAGTTGTTGGAATTGTTCTTGAAGAAGAAAAAGACCTTGATAGATTTTAGAGCGTATGTCTTGAGGAGTATCAGCATTGAAGCTTTCCATTCCAAGTGGCAAACCAGCTACTTGTGGAAACTGAATCACGTGGGTTCGAATCGCGCGACCGTGACCGGAATCACGATCAATGGCTCTCTGGAAAATGGTGGCATTTGCAGGTGTGGTGATTATGGTGACATCAATGTTGTGCATGGCAAAGAGCCTGGCTATGTCTACTACGAAAAGGAGGTGACTTTGTGATATAAAGGGAAGAAAAACAGCTTTTAACGTTGTTTGAACACCAATGGAGGACTCCATAGTTTAGTTGTTGTTTATGACAATGAATTCAGAGAGTGGAAGGAAGGGACTCAATGGAGACTGGGAGAGTAGTTGTTTACTGCATGCATTACTGTTGTTCAATATATAATGGATTAAAATACTATCATTTCAAAGTAATTTTTGTTTTTTCTTCTAAACAAACACATAATTTATTATTTATTTAATTTCCCATGCTTGGAGCAATTTATGTATGTCGCCTACTCGCCTTAAATATGCTGGTGGTGACTCTCCAATTGGGACCCACACAATGTTAAATAATACAACTACCTTAAACAACAAATATCTACCGGAAAGATCTAGCTCAACTCGTAAATGCCAAAAAATTTAGGTTAGCTATCATGTCTCATGTTTGAACCTGAGACCCTATAACTGTGTACGTGAATTTATAGTGACACTTGTCATTCCGTCTACAAACCCAAAAAAAGAACAAATCTCTATATTACACGACTAAGAAATGATATTGAAATCAATTATTTCAATTTAATATAAACTCATTCCAAAATTCCCTCTTAATTAAATTGTGATTTTTACTCTTAATTAATATCATCACTTTTAATTACACCGTTTAAATACGATTAAAGTTGAAATCATTTAATATATATTGTGCATTCTAACCCACGTTGTTAAGGCAATTGAGCTCTGGAAACTCCATAGTCTAGTTATTGTTTTGGCAATGATTGTCTGGAGTGAAAGTAAGGGAGAGTGGTTGTTTACTTCGTAGCTAGTGTTGTTTAGGGGGTATCCAGTGGTTCATACAAATTCAATCCAATTCAGGATCCAATCTAAACCGGTATATTTATTTCGGATTTTTTCGTGCTCAGGTAAAATTTGAACGAACCCACTTCATTAACTTTTTTAGCTATTTAGAAATGTTGAAATATTACTAATAATTTGTAGTTTTTTATATTTTAAATTTTTTAACATTGTCGTGCATGATCTATGAGTCCAATCCAAACTAATCTGTCCAATATCGGATGGTTCTGTTTAGATTTTGAAAAAAAATATGTAAAGTCCAAACCAATACAAATCGAATAATTATAATTAATTTGAACAACGAATTTAAGCAAATCTAATCCAAACCCACACGCAAACACCTCTAGTGGTGTTCATTAAAATGGACTAAAATACGAGTACATTTTAAGTATGTCGGTTTAACTTTGTTGGCTGGTGACTTCTCAAGCGGTGGGACCGACACAATGTTAATGATGATGATGATGGGTGACTGTGACTGTGTGTGACTCACTAATGCTAGAAGGACAAAAAAAAGGAAATTGCAACAACTCACAAGAGTCAAAAATAATGAGAAGTACTTATTGCCGACTGAATTAAATGATCATGCGATTACGCATGCATAAACATTAATGACAGCAAAACTCACTCTTCTGACAGTAGTAATATTTCGTTTAAAAAAAATTAAATTTTAAAACCACTTTAGTACGTCAATTAACTAAAGTTACACTAAACATGGCAACAAAACCCGAACCCGCGGGTACCTACCCGACCCGACTCAAATTTAACGGGGAATACTCGTTTTGATTGGGAGTGAGGACGGGTTCGGGGATGTCGATACCTTCCTCGACCTTGCCCGAAACCCGTTCAACAACATATTAACTATTTATTTCATTTTATTTTATGCAAATATATTCATTGATTTTGTTTCATAATTTTGTTTATTTTAAGTTTTGATCTATTTTGAAAAAAAAAGTCTATTTTAATCTTTTTAATCTTTTTAACTTTATTTTATCATTGTATAATAGCTATTATTTTATTAAATTAATTTTCGTAAATATAATGTTTTTTATTTTTTGCATAAGTTAGTGTCGGAAGCAGATCCATGAGAACCCGACTTCATTGAGACGGGGATGGGGGATATAAAACCCGACCCCGCTAGAGGTAGGGGCAGGGACGTGGGATGCAAAACTCGGCCCCGACCTGCCCCGTTGCCATGCCTAAGTTACCCATTTGGAGGCATGAGTACCTTGCGACTTTTTTTGGTTACATTTGTATGTATTTTGTTGTTTAATGTTATTTGTTTTGTTCAAACTCAGGGCATGATATCCAAGCCTAACAATTTCGGCATTTGCCAATTGAGCCAGGTCTTATAGATTAATGTTATTAACTTGGGTGTTGTGAGTTTGTTTGTAGATTCATCCTTTTCGTTTTTAGTATTGCCGAACTTGTGTTATCTTTGATTTAATCTCTCAATTTGAATGTATAAAAATAATTTTTTGTCAAAAAAAAATGCCTACTCTCCCTTTCTAATTTTTGGTACTTTTGGCATTTTATTTTTGTTCGAAAATAATGGTACTTTTAAATACTCAATATATAGTTAACCAATTTTTTTCAAATGTATCATTTATATTTATTAAGTCTTTTAGAAACTCAAGACAACTAAATTAACTCTTTTATTTTGATTTCAATTATCCCTATACAACTATAAAAGAGGCATTTTAGTATTTAACTAACACAAAATAATTGTACTTTAATTTGTGCATAACAAGCCAAAAGTACCAAAGGTTAAGAATAAAGGGGTAATTTAATCTCTAGCAAAGCCAAAGCCCACTTTCCAATTCGACTATGTAACATTGGTTTTGACAACATATGTTTAATTACATCAAAGTGCGAATAAACATAAACATCCGCTGACTTTATATATTGCTTCAATTTTGTACAAGAGAAATACAAGCAAAGGCATAGTTTTTCTATTGGACTATACCTAGTTTCAGCATCAATCAAAACCCTACTAAGGTAATAAATGGCTCTTTCGACACCATTATCATCCTCTTGCGCTAACATGCTACCTATTGTGTTATCAAAAAGTGGCTATGTACAATTTTAGCAATTTGTTTCTAATAACAGCAATAAAATTGGTGGTTTGACCAAATAAGACTTGATTGCGTCGAAAGCATCTTGGTGAACACGCCCCACTTGAATGCATCTTCTTTCTTGATCTCCAAGAATGGCGAAAAAGCTTGTGTTTTGCCACTTAGATTTGAAATAAATCTGCGAAGGAAATTGATTTTTCCCAGTAGTAGGATCAAGTTCTTTCTTGGTCGAAGGAGCCTTCGTTTCCATAATTGCTTTAGTCTTATTTTGGTTGATCTCAATGCCTTTCTTGTGCACTACAAAACCCAAGAATTCACCGCACGCATACGAAAGCACATTTGGTTGGATTCATTTTCAATCCATATTTCCTCATTCGCTCGAAAGAACGTCGAAGATGGTCTAAATGACCAATTTACGAGGATGACTTAACCACCACATCATCTATGTATATTTGCATAAAATCATCAATAAAATCATGAAACATAGAATTCATTGCTCTTTGATAAGTGGCACCAGCATTTTTAACCCAAAAGGCATTACTACCCATTCATAAACACCCAATGCCCCTGGACATCGAAAAGTTGTTTTCGACACGCCCCTCTTCAAAGAATAAAAATTTGATTATACCGAGTAGCCATCTAGCATACCGAGATAATCAAATCCTGTCACTTTGAATCTATTAGCATTTCGCTTCACGGGCATTGCGTATTCATCCTTAGGTGTTGCATTATTTAGATCCCTAAAGTCTACGCAAACTCTAAGTTTTCCGCTTTTTCTTCATTCTTTCGAACAATATTAGCTAGCCAATCGACATACCTGGAAGTTCTGATGAATTTGCTTTTGAACAGCCTCTCTATTTCTTCTTTGATCTTAGCCAATATTGGAGGAGCAAATCTTCTTGGTGTTTGCTTTCTTTGGTTTCTTTCCCGGTCGAATGGGTATTTGCAATTCCACCACTTCTCGACTCAAACAGGGCATTTCGTTGTACTCCCAAGCAAAGCAATCTTTGAACTCCCGTGAAGTGAAATAACTTGGGTTTGAAGGCAAAGCATCAAGGTGTGCACTAATGAATGTCGGCCTTTTGGTTAGGCCATCTCCCAAATCCACTTCCTCCATGGATCTTGAGCTTGCATGCGCTTTTGTCGAATCTTTAGGGTCTTTTTCAAAACCTAATGGTTCGTCATCATAAATGCAATCAAGCTTGCCATCTATGACTTCACCATTTTCTCCAGATGAAGTTATGGCTTCGGCGACCAACCATTGTTTGTTGATTTATTTCGCTTCCAAAGCCGCTTTTTACTTTATTTTCGCCATGTCACCGTAATTTATCGAAGCATTGGGCAATCGACATCTAAAACTTTTTAAGAGTCAAGTGTCCCATCCTGCTGGAGGTAACACACCCTCGGGATAGACATTTGCACCTTCTATCACCTCTCTTCCCACACAAAACCATGTGTTGGGTATAGGTAACAGAGGAAAGCACATTATCTCGAAGAGATATATGCTTGACTAGAAGATGAACATGGCGCAATGTTCGCCATTTGTTTTTGAAATTTTCCTTGGTGACATTATTTACGTCGCCAAGGAAGTAACTTTGGTCCGCTTCAACATATTCCACAAGACCATCTTCCTTCCACATTACCGACTTTCCGTGTAGGCTTGAAGGGACAGCTCTACTCCATGTATCCACTCTCTCCCAAGGAGCAGATTATAGCTTGCTTTCAAGCGATGACAAAGAACATGGTAGTCCTTCCGGCGGTTCCTACCACCACTTCCACTTCAACGGCCCCCAAAGACCAGGCGGATTTACCCTCATAATTAGTCAACACAATATTATGGGGCCTAAGGTCTGATCATACATCCCTATTGTCTCGCAAAGCATGGCTTCGAGGCATCGACAATTAAGCAGCACCTCCATCGACCAATATTTTATTGACACCCACACCATTAACTTTGGCTTGGACGCATAAAGGCTTCGATGGTGTTGCATGCCTCCGTCTGGGCTTTCGAAAGTGGCCATCTGCTCTTCGACGCAGCCGTTGTTCATTACATAGTAGCACATTGGCTTGTGATTAGCCATATCTCCAATGAAGTCTTCTTCGACATCATTTGCATGCGTAACGGCGCCATACTCACTAGGCGTAATGGACACCACGTTGCGGATGACGTCGAACCGCTTCGAGTCTTCGAAATTAAGTAACGTCTTCATCCATGTCGAAGCAAGCTTTTTTTCTTCAATGATGTTAATGGAGGAAAAATTCTCTCCAATGCAGCCTCCTAGGTTCCTCTATCACAATATATTTTCCCTTAGCCTTATTCCCAACCTTTACCCGATTGGCAAAGACCTATGTTTACTTTGTCGTTCCCACGCTCACAGAGGTCATACTCTTAGCCGTTTTTGAACCTCTCGGCGTTTTCTCGTAAAGCAGCAAAGCAGTGCGCCTTCTTCTTCTTCGAGCGATAACGACGCCATTGGGTCTTAGTCATGGGATTCTTCCTTTATAATTGTTCTTATAATTATATTTTGCGGCCTCACCGTGCACGTGGCTTGACCGTTTCAAAGATTCTCGAGCAAACATTCCTATAGTGTCTACACCCAAAGCATGTATCCACTTTTCGTTGGAGAGATCGCGCTTGGAATAAATGGCTTAGAGAGTGCACAACACGAATTCTTTCTTGATCGCAAGACTCTTGCCAAAGAAATCGTGGTTTGCTTGTCGAAGCCTTGTTCGAACTTTTGACCTTGTAAGGAAGGTCCTCTTTTAAAGCTAAAGTTTGGCCTCTTGTCGCCATTTCCTTTTTAGAGGTTGTCGAACCTCACAAAGATTCGACACTTTTAGCCGCCTCCTTATCGAACACAAAGACTACACCTTGGGCACAACATGACCTCGAGTTTCTCGGTTTACACTGCTCGTGAAGTCTATCAACTCTTCCTCGGCCTGGGTACACAGATTGTACCTTCTCATTATATTCTTCTCGAGTGACATGTTGTACAAAGAATACCCTCTTGCACAACACTTTTGATTTTGTCTGTCGAAGGTTTGATAGGCTTTGGAGAATCCACCATTTTAGCATCCACCATATTGATATTCATCTCCACCTGGTTCGCATACATAGCCTCCACTTGATGAAGTGGGTGGGTCGTCGATTTGCATTGGTGCTTTATTTTTCTTGTCCCCAAATTTGAGCCTTCCTTCTTCGATTGCTTTTTCAACCATGTCCCCTGAAAAGTACACAACGTCGGTTGTATGTCCCAAAAATTATGAAACTTACAATAACCCTTTTTCTTCCTCTGCTCGAGAGGAGGAACTTTCGTGCCATTTGGCACAATTATTTGGCCATCGACATTAATAAATCAAAGATTTCGTCGCATTTAGTAACATCAAAAGTGTACGTTTTTAGGCACCTAATCTATCATCTTTGGGCTCTACAGGTTATTCCCATTTGCGTGCCTTAATAATTTACAAGCGTAAGGAGGACCAGGCTTAAGTTCAGCCACGTCTATTTCCTCAGATTCGACATCGCTAAACGCAAAGTCGAATTGCTCATCGACATAGGCTATCTTTTCTTTCTTGTGAAAACCAACTGAGTTCTCTTTTTTATTGTATTTATTCACCCTAGCCTTTTCCTCTTTAAGCCTTTCGACTTGTCGAACTCTATCGGCTAATTGGGCCATGTCCCTCAAATGAGAGGTATCCAATTTCTTTCGAATCGAATAATCGAGGCCCCCTGCAGCCATTTCGACAAGCTCGTGTTCAGGCACTTGTGTGAAACACCTAGCCTTTAATAGCCTAAACCTATTCAGATAGTCATCAATGGCTTCAGGCACTTTACGTCGAACACTGGCCAATTCTTTAAGACTAATCTTCGATCGCCCATGTAGAATCGCTCATGAAAAGCCTTTTCTAATTGCCCCATGTATATATAGAACCGGTGGGGTAGAGTGGTAAACCACGTAAAGGCATTCTTAGTTAGAGAATTTGGAAAATATTTCATTTTCAAACTCTCATTTTGAGCTATGTCCCCTGCCTCAGTCATGTACCGGGCAATGTGTTCGACAGTGGACTCATTGGTATCACCCCCAAACTTAGTGAATTTAGGGATTTTCCAACCCCTTGGTAATTCTGCCTGTAAGACATATTCACATAGTGGCGATATGAAATTAGGCCTGTGTAACCCTACGTTAAGGCCATTCTGCGCCATTATGGTTTCTACCAAAGTGGCTATGTTGTCTTGAGCACAAACGTTATTTCGTTGCACTTGTCGAACAACTTCATCGGCATTTTGGTTTCGATTTACCATAACTACTTCAGGACGTGGTTTCCATCCTTGTTGTTCGCCCATAACCGCTGGGCTTCGGCGAAGAATCGATCTCTCGTGGGGTATTCGGAGCATTATTCCCACAATTGGGTAATTGCCTATTGTTTCCTGTAGGAGCCCCAAAGAAATCTGCAATCCTACCCATTTGGTTTGCTAACATTTGATAACTGGTATTCGTGTTCTGAATCAAAGGATTAAACACAGCATCAATTTGTTGAGTCGAAGATATTAACCATATCATGATTGCTCTCGCCCACTCATTGCCTTAATGCCAACAAGGACGCATTGGTTAATGCAAAGAGGATTTCGACCAAGCACGCCTCGTAAGAGGCGTGTGAAGGAGAAAAGGTCGAAACATGTGGCATTCCAGTAGGCATGCCATACACCCCAAAAGGGTATGGAGGTAGACTCATGTTCTGGAAACGTGTCTCTAGACTATTCCCTGTTGCCATATAAGGACTAGAAGGAAGTCCTATACTTTGTGGCAAGGCCATAGACGATGTCGAACCAACATTGGTCATTGACATCGTGGGAAGCGGTTATTGATGTTCTCTGGGGCCATAGTCCCTGTAACATTTCCAACACTGACATTGGCAGAATCTACCGTTGTTCCTTGCACTTGTGATATCACAGGGCTGGAACTAGAGGCGTTGTTAGAATTGGTTCGTACCATCCTACCACTCCTCAAGTGCATACAAACACATATGCTGATAGAAAAGACACAAAATTAATGGCAAAGGTCCCGGCTGGCGTCATGCGCCAATTTGTTTCTTTGGTGTTTTTAGCAAACAATCACTAGTTTTCAACACAGAGGTGTGAGATCAAACTAGAAAATCTCTTTGACAATTGCCATTGAGTTTGTGTTTTTTTAAGTACGTAAGAACAGAGAATGGTAGAAAGAGATAACTTGAAAGCGAAGTAAAAGCAATAAATGCAACAAACGTAAAAAGAAAGTAAAAATTGCATTAAGATGAGAGAAAGAAAAGTGGTTCACCAACACGTACAAATGATCTGTTTCACTCGTGTTTCGCTTTGACTTGGAAGTTTGAGTTTCTCAGAGTTTTTTTGTAAAATGTGGTGACCCTTGTTTCCTATTACAAAGGGGTATTTATACTCCTAGGAACAATCGTGGGGGAAAGGGTAACTGCCTCCTAAAACTACGGGAGAGTAACCGCCCACTACCTTGCTGCTCTGCATTTTCGACTGACCCGTTGTCAACTGCTTGACGAAATGTTGAGCCCAACTCTGTCGAAATGTTGTGTCCTCGCTTGTCGAAGATTCCTTGCTTCATGGCTTTGAGAGCTAAGCTTGTCGAAGATCGCTTGCACTCCTTGCCCTTGTCTGCCTTTCCTGTCGAAATCATGGTGCACTGACTTGAATATTGACCTATGGTCCACAGAACAATATTAAATGTGAAGTCAACCCCATTTAAAGCTTCATTTAATGTACTGTCGAAATTTTGAGGTAACAAAGGGATAGCATCCTCAAAAGGAATCAAACTCTAGGTGAGATTTTCGTGACCACCCAACGAGACGTACGTCCCGCAGGCCATCACTACGCAATCTCGTTCTAACTTAGGTTTATGCTCGAGTCCGGGTGGAGGACTTTTCCTCACAAGTGTGTGAAGTGTAGAAGTGAAGTGTGTGTAGGAGCAATTTAAAAACAACCCAAAGCTGCAAACAGACAAACAACATATATACAAATATCGTCTTCTACCCTAGGGTTTACACAGATAAATAACATAATCATGCAAAAGCAAATAAATAAATACAAGGGTAAAAATTGAATTAATCCTAAATTAATTAGACTAGGTTTTGACTCTCTAAAAATAAATAAGTCCCCAGTGAAGTCGCCAGCTGTAGCGACCGAAAAATCCGGGAAAGGATTCTTCGAAAGGTTCTTTAGGAAGCCGCCACCGAAATTCTAGTTTAAGGGCAAATTCGGAAAATCCCTTTAGGTTTTAGGACAAGACATTGTTAGGGTTCGGGAGTCGTTATGTGTGGGGAAGGTATTAGCACCCCACGACATCCATTGTCTAATTATTTAAGATTTATTTAATAATTACCCTTTTTATTTTATGGAGAAAAAGACTTATTTAAGTTTTTGGTTTTTAGTGCTTGACAAGAGTAGACTCTTGCTCCTACGTACCTCCGGATGCAATGGAGGAATCAAAACTACGTAGTTCTTCCTGAAAAGGTTTATTGGTTGGTGTTTTTTAGTGTAGGGGTCCTAGGATTCCTTGAACTGTACAGCTCACTGATTCCTAGGACGCTGACTAACCCGATTGTACAACCGACTTAGTCCCCTACTTTTGAAAGTATTTTTGAGGTTTTTCGAAAGACGTTTGTTTGATGTGAGTTGAGTTGGTTTTAGAATAGGTATTCTAGAACTCCTGAACTGTACAGCTCATTAGTTCTAGAACTCTATGCTGACTAACCCGATTGTACAACCGACTTAGCCGTTTTATTTTTGGAAAAATGATTTATTTATATTTTATTAAGTTTTTGTAGGATTACTGAACTGTACAGCTCATTGGTCCTAAAATGATGACTAACCCGGTTGTACAACCGACTTAGTCTTTTATTTGATTTTTGAAGAAATAAACTAATTTGGGCATAAAAAAGACAAAACTGATAATTAAATAAAGACTAGGCTAAAAATAAATAAATAAATAACTATATACATAAATAAATATGAATAGATATATACATAAACAATAAATAAATAAATAAATAGATTATATTATAAATAAATGATAAATAAATATGTACATAAAAATAAACAAAATAAATACAAAACTAACTCGACTCGACGAGTGCCGAACTGCACTAAGCAAACCGGACTCTATCCGGTCCATTTTGACTCTAAGACCGCAAGAATCGCTTTGAGAATCGGAAAGCCGACTCAAAACGTCCAAATGATCAAAGACACAGCTCTTAGTGAAATGGGCCGCTATCGCTTTGACCCAAAAGATCCCTTAACCCGCCAATGATCTCCCTTTTGACTTGGACAAATACTCCTTTTATAATCTAAACTTCACGCTTTTCTCTCTAAAACATTCGATGTGGGACTAATACTGAGCCTTTAACCCACACGGTGATAATATATTGTTATTACTTGCGCATATACTCTTCCTTGTTCCCAGCTAATCTCCCTGATTTCGAACTCATCATGCATTGGGCTATTATAAATTGACATAAGTTTCAGGTACATTGGCATCAAAGTCAAACCTATCACCCCGATCTGAAGTAGTGGCTTTTGATCCTGAGGCAGTTTCATTTGGAACAACTGCATATCTCTCTGACCGTGAGGCCGATCCTGGCGATGGATACTTCGAGGCTTCTATGTTTTCCCACTAGATCCATCAGCACTAAAGGCCTTAATAATCATTGGAACATTCCTATCTATGGTGTCTCCAAGACCAAGTTGTCCATTTGCACCTATTCCCAAGAATATACATTTCCACATTCAAGAATTGGCAACCGTGTGTCTCCACCCATCTCCTATTCTTTCCTTGTTCTTATTCTTTCCTTGTTCTCATCTCACCTCCTATTGTATTACTTACATATTGCTAAAAAAAACTATTATTTCAAACTTTGTAGTTTTTTTTGTGCTTGAAAAAGAATTAAGAAAGAAGGAAAGTTCGGACAAAATTGGGGTGTAACACCACTCCTGCAGTTGCTGCACTGAACAAAAACATCAAACCTAACAAGAAATGTGTATTTATGCCTAGTTACTTGTCTTAATCATTTGGATCTCTAAAATGATGTTTCTTAATAAATAATCTATATTTATATATTTATGTACTTGCAAATAAAGAATAACCTAAGTAAAAATAGATGAATAACTCTATATAAAATAGAGTTATCAGAAGGTTGATAAATTAAGCTTCTCTTAGTTTGAACAATGGTGAATACGTTATAGCATGTTAGAAAATAGTAAGGAAAGCTAGTAAATAACACAATAGAGTTATAGAGGTTCACCCAAACCTGGCTACTCCTCTCCCCACGTCCACGTGAGTATTTCCACTTTTTTTCCAAATAGCTATTACACTTGCTTTTGATCAACACACAAAAGACTTCACCACCACTAGCTTTGATCACACACAACAGCCTAGTGTACTCTTACGCAGCCACACCTAGTTGTTTCCACCCTCTTAGAAACTCTCTACTAGTTTCCTAAGAGTCACCTTATCAAGTAGAATCACCACCAACCCTCACCTTTCTTCTAGGTAGTTTGGTGAGATGTTTACAAGATAATGTTTACAATAAGGGTTTTGGGTTTTGGGATGTTTAAGAGCTTGAGAATAGATTACACAAAGTGTATACAATGATGCTTATCAAGCTAACACACGCTCACTAAAAGAATCCCAGAAATTTTACATTTGAAGCTTTGAGTGTGGGATGAGAAGGTTGGATGTACTTTGAGAAGTTTGAATGATGAGAGGTTCCAACCCAATCTCATGCCTTGAAACTTTGAATTCCAGCCTTTATATAGTCATGGAGACTGAATATAGCTGTTAGAAATTTGAATGGAGTTGTTTGGAGTATCCGTTGGTCCATAGGAGTCACTTCAAGTAAGGTACAAAAGTTGACAGCTTTTGAGCCTTCTTAAATATGTCTTTATGCTTTAATTGACATATTCAACCTTCTTTAGCTGACATTGTACTCCTCTAGTAGCCTACTAAATAGCTATGCTTCAGGTTGTAACAGTTGTCCAGCCTGGAACTGATTTAAAGTAACCTTCTCAAGCTTCCTAGCATGAACAAACACCTAAAATGTGTCATATGAATAATCATGCATTACCTTCTTTTATATTCAAACTTCTAGCACATTTTATGACTTGGAATCTTCATTTAATGCACCTTAAGATCATTCAAGAAGAGTTAATGTGTTTGGGATAAATTTGATATGGTTTCCAGCAACCTTCTCAACATTGTATCTTCCTTCACTTTAACCTTCTCAACAATGAACTTATACTTCCAAGGTGTTTTGTTAGTCAACTTTCTTTTGACTTCAGTCAAACTTTCTGTTGAGTTTTGGTCAACCTTTAGTTGACTTTTGGTCAACCTTCTGTTGACTTTCGTTCAACCTTCTGTAGTTCGGTCAAACCTTCTGTTGACTTAATTTAACCTTCTCATAAAGTAACCTTCTCAAGGTTTTTCTACCTTTATAATATACCAATATTTTAGACCATGGTAGAGCCTTAGTTTGCTAATTCTTGACTTGGTTAAACCTTCTTTTGTCTTGGTCAAACCTTCTCAAATGTTTATTCCTCAAACAAACGAACTTTGATGCTCCTAAGAAGAATCATTGATTACCTCTTCTTCTTTAATACCTTCTCTTGACTTGGTCAAACCTTCTGTTGACTTAGTCAAACTTCCTCAAATGATTATTCCTCAAACAAATAAACTTTAATGCTCCTAGGAAGAATCATTGATTACCTCTTCTTCAGTTCATCAATGAGAATGATTGTTCTTGAGTTGTTGAAGTTTCCTAGATAGAGTAGGTTGCTTGTTTAATTGAACCTTCTTATTTTTGAACCTTCTTCAACTGTTTTAACCTTCTTTAGTTGTTGAACCTTCTCATACGTGAACCTTCTTATGTTTATTTCTACCCTTGACTTCTTCCATGTTTTAGTCATGCTCTTTGATATGCTTCTAGATAAGCTTTTGAACATTTGAGTAAGAGAGCATTGGTAGAATATAACCCAATTAATGACTATGAGAATCTTCTATGAAAAGACTTGTAGACTCCTTTGATCAATCTAGTCATTAGGTTCTTAGGACTCCTCTTGATAGGAATTCACTTAGATGATTTGAACTTTCTCTTGATTGCCTAATGTCTTCTCTTTTCTCTTTGCGAATTTCCTTGTCCAACACCGTTTTAAGTTAATAGTTGTTGTGCGAAAAGTAGTTGTGCAAGTGTACACAATCGCAACAAGTAATATATTGATAAGTAAAGTTCGTCTCCACAGGGATTGGTATTAATTTTAGAGTTTAAAAAGGAATTACACTTAGAGGAACAAGTAACAAGTAATTGAGTAGCAAAGTTCAGTTAAACAGAGATTGGTTAAGGTAACAAGTTAAAAGGTAATTAAGATACAAGAGAAATAAGTTGGATTGCTTTCACTAAGTAAATTCCCAGAAATAAGACGCTATAACGTCACACGCTATAGCGTTAAGCGCTGTTGCAAATGTTTTGTGCCTTTCAGTCACTAAAGCCAGGGTTTCATTACAAGATGCCTATGTCTAGGTTCTAAATAAGTTCACCCCTGTATAATCAAGATCCCACAGCTTAAGCTTTATAAACTATTGCAACTTCTATGTCTAGAGGAAGCAAAAATTGGTTAAATGTCTTTAACCAACCTTATCGTTCATATTAATCCTTGAAGTCTTTCCATGGTTCATGTCTGAATCCACAGAAATACTTGTTTTACGTGGCCAAATATAAAACAAGTTGGGAAGAATTATAACACAAGGATTAAAACACAAAACGTGAGAAATTATATACGTAATATTAAAGGTTCATTACAAGTTCTAGCAACCCAACTCAAGGAGTTTAGCTCATGTCGAGCATCATCAAAATAACACAAACAAACATACTTGCATTACCGTAGGTAAGAAGGAAATTACAAGTGCAAAAGATACAATCTTGAAGTCTCCTAATCATCCACGCAAAGATGGTACATCATCAGCTTCACACCATGAGAAAAAGCAGAAAATTACAAAAGAAGAGAAAATAAAATCTAAAAGCTTCAAGTGTTTCAATGGAGAAGAAAATGTATCAAGTTCTATCTCTCTCTAAAACTCTCTCTAACTCTCGGTCACTCTCTGGAAAAATGAGAAAGAAGATGATGTAGTCACTTAGCATGTGTGCATGTCTTCTCAAAAGTCAATAAAGTTGATGTTTGCTTTTCACCAACTCCACTATTCTTCACTCATGCGATGCCAAGTGTCCACAAAGATCCAATAAAATCCGGGCATGTCGCCAAGCACACAAGTGGACACAAGATGTGGAGCTTGGATTAATGAGCTTGGCGCCAAAAATGCACTTTTACTTTAGATGCTCGGTGATCTACCTTCTTGACGCTTATAGCGTTAGACGCCATTCTGGCGCTAAACACTGCACTACTCACAAAATACATCAAAACATTCACAAGGGCACTAAATATGCCAATTTCATAGCAAAGCAGTGTTTAGCCCTTCCTTTCCTAATATTAACAGAAATGCAATAAATACTATACTATTATTACTTGAGAACTTACTTAATTTAATGATTAGAGGTATAAATAACTCATATAAATATGAGTTATCAATAGTAAAGATATTATGTTTTCATGAGGTTTGCATTACTATTCTTGTTATTTGTTGGTGCTACTTTGATTCTTCAATTTGTTGAGAATGACATGCATTGGATTGATCTAATTTTGCTTCTAGTATGTCCATTTGTAGGAAATCTATTCTCTCAACAAATTCTTTGTTGGTTCTACTTTGATTCTTCAGTTGTTGATAATGACATGCATTGGATTGATCTAATTTGCTTCTAGCATGTCCACTTATAGGAAACCTGTTCTTTTCAACAAACTCAAGAGCACCCATTAGTAGAACACCATTCAGAATCTTAAGCTTTAGTTCATAAGGTTTGTTATCATTAAAACCATATATCAAAAAGGATTTTATCTCAACACCAATAACCATATGCCAAGTGTACTTGTTAAGATCCAACTTGTTGGTGAGATGCATGAACTTGAAGCCGCATCTTTGCCACTTGTGCAACTTGCACTTGCAACTTGACATGCTGACGTCATCATCAAAGGCGCACGGGTCGTGCTATCTTGCGCACGGGTCGTGCTTGGTTTTTCTGACTTTTTTATTTTCTTTTTTTTCTTGTTCCTCATTTCATGCTCTTTTGATCATTGCTATTCTTTCATCCAAAATTTCTCTTTTTCTCCACTTTTAGTCCTGAAAACACAAAACTAACATTTTGTAGTAAAATAGCTCCAAAATAGAACTAAAATTCCACAAATTTTATTTAATTCAAATTCTAAAAACACTCTAAATTATGACTTATCAAACTCCCCCATGCTTAAATCCTTGCTTGTCCTCAAGCAAAACATTACAATTTATTTGGCAAATCTTTGAATGAAAATTATCGGCTTAGCACATGAATTAGAAATGATCTGGCGGTATCCAATGTAACACCCCCTTTCTATTTACTATTAATTAATCGATTATAAAATCAGAGTTTTCAAAAATATATATTTTTCCACGCACCACGAAGAGAGTGCTACATTTCTTCAAAACACCTTACAATACTCCGAAATATTAATTAAAGTAAAACTCCAGTATATGATACATAGCACCAACAAGTCTGAGAATAAAGTAGTACAACAGTGGAATAAAATAACAACTATTTCCCCCCGGTGCTACGTATCAGACCCGACTCGACCACACTAGAAGAATGATCTCTAAACACCTTTAGTCACCGTCACCTGTAGGTTGCCGGCATACGAGGCAACACGACACAGTAGGGTGAGTCTCTTTACATAAATAATAACAAGTAGGATAAGCATTATAATAGGAAAGCAACTAGCAACACCAATCCACAACAATTAAGGCATTTACCATATAATCACAACACCAAGAAATATTAGTAATGGAACACTCAAGCATCACCAAGATTCACTAAGACAGTATGAGTGTATGCATGTATGCAATATGCATGTGGATCCATCACCGCCGCTTATAAGCCTCGGGCGGCACCCATCGCTTTGGCCGAAGCCCCCGTCGCTTTGGCCGAAGCCCACATCGCTTTATATGTATGATTTATGCGACACCATGACAATGCACCACAACACAATACATTTACCACAACATTCGTTGACTCATCACTCAATCATCTCCACAACACAACCCGTCGCTTTGGCCGAAGCCTACACATCGCTTAATCATCACCACAACACAATCTGTCGCTTTGGCCGAAGCCTACACATCGCTTAATCATCACCACAATACCCCACACCTCATTTATTACATTAAATCTCACACCAAGAATTAAATCCCATCTAAGGACCTTTTCAACACTCAAGGACCATTTTGACACACCAAAGATTAATTTAGCACCTAAGGACCATACTAGCACTCAAGGACTATTTTGACACCATTAGGATTAATTTAATACTTAGGGACTAATTTGACACTTAAGGACTATTTTAGACTCAAGGACCAAAACAACACTTAGACACTCTTAGGCACCAATAGCGGCGCGGGCGCCCATTCGCGCGCCCTAGCACACACACCCAAGACAAGGCGCACAACCAGGCGCCAAGGCGCAGCCATTTTGGCGCCCATACCGCGTGCCACTCGAGAACCACGCACGCAGCACACCGCACGCGCACATACGCGCGCAGAATGGCGCTCATTTGGCGCCCGTGCTACCCACACTCACGCACACACAAAGGCACGCACTCCAAAGACTCTCACAGCGCCAAGTTCCTAGGCGGCGCCTGTGTACATACACACACGCACACACACACCGGGCGCCAAGTTCCCGATGTGAATGGCGCCCCTCCGCACAAGTTCACCACCACGCGCGCATCCAAGACTCCACCAGCGCCAAATTCCTAGGGAATGGCGCCCCGCATCCCACACACACCTCGCCCGCCTCGACACAGTATACTGGCGCCGGTTGCCTAGCAAATGGCGCCCTGCTTTTCAAAGAACCCCAAACTGTGATAAAGATATGTCTAGCGCGCCATTTCCTTAGCCTAGTGGCGCTCTCGCATTATTCACACCATTCTCCCATGATTTTTCCTCAACAATCACATACACTCCAACAACATCTCAATCCAATAATTCATTACCCTATTCACAACACTTACTTGAATAATTAATCAACATTATTTAATCCACATAATCTCTTATTTCATCACATTGAAGCATTTTATCAAACACTTTGCATGCACATTTAATAATACATTTATTTCCAACATCAAGCATCATAATGTCACCAATTTAAACATCAACACAACAACCAACATAGAATTAACACAACCCAAACAATCAAATCATCCTAGAGCTATTCCACACATAACACATATCATACAAGTTATTATATAGTTAAAGTAGAGCCCCCTAACCTCCAAATTGAAGAACCCAAGTACTCTCTCCTTCAACAACACAAAAACCACCAAAATAGCTTCCCCAATATTTTGAGCTCCAAAACCCCATCCATGGTAAAAGGAAAATGGAAAGAAATTAGTGGGTAAAACTTATACTAAAAGATGGAGAAAGAAAAATGAAGAAGATTGGTACCAAATACCAACTTACCCAAGCAAAATGAAGAGAAGCTCATCTCCCCCTTTCTTTCCAAGCTGGCCGTCGGCCCTATACCTTCCCCCTCTCGTTTCTTTTTATTTTTATTTCTTTCTCTTATTCCTTTTCTTCTCCCTTCTTATTCCTTTGACTTTTCCACTCTTCTTTTGATTCTTTGGTCCCACTTCTCAAATTCATTTTCCTTCCCACTAAGTGCACCTTCTAATGTTTTTCTAGTTTGATCCTCTCCCTCCCCCTTGCAACAGCCGTCGTTGGCCTACATTCCCTTCCCCCTCACCTTTTTCTTTTTCTTTCTTCAAAATGAGAAGGAAAACCCCACACCCCTAGGGTTATTTCCTTCAATTTGGGCCTATTAGTGGGCCTTAGACCCTTTATTTGCACCTCCTAGTTACTTCAAATACCTCCTGAAATAAATAAATTACCACTCCCTTATTTACTATCCAACACCTCTTAGTTATATTAAATACTCTATTATTCTTTTAATATAACTAATCACTATAACACCTAATTAAATAAAACTCCAAATTATTTGATTAACTTAAATAAATGTTGCAACCCTTAATTAACTTAATTAAATGACTAATTAAATTATTTTGGGGCGTTACATCCAACAACATTTTTCTTCTCAGCTTAAGAAACTTTTCTGTTGAGCTTTATGTGCAGAGAAGATCAGTTTTGTGGTACTAGAACAACAAGTTAGATATCAACAGCCAAATTCCCTAGCATCTTTTGCTTGGGTCATCCACTTATATGCAAACAATGCAATTGCCACATTTGGTCTCAAAGGAGTGCCTCTTTTTCTCAGTAGTCAATCGGTTTCAAAAGGGTACTCAAAGTATTTCCCTAGTAGCTTATGAAGCCTCAAAAAGGTACTCAAAGTATTTCCCTAGTAACCTATGACCTCAAAGGGATGTTGGGCTAAATTGTTTAGATTCTTTTCTATTTTTTTTTTCATTTTCATTCTTTTCTTTTTCAACTTCTTTCCATTTTCTTGCTCTTTTTAAGCAGTCTAACACAGACATTTCTCCAGTAACCAAAATGCAGTAAGTGTCACCAATGGAACTAAGTGGCTTTTTTTTCAATCTTTCTTAAGCATCCTAGTACCAGAAACTCGTCTTAGCGGTGTGTGTGTGTGTGTGTGTGTGTGTGTGTGTGTGTGTGTGTGTGTGTGTGTGTGTGTGTGTGTGAACCCAACAATAAGTATCAGCAAGCATATCTAACAGTTGAACCCCAGCCAGAACATTCAAATTGCTAAAAATCGAAAAATTTATCACAGAAATGCCATAAAAAAATACTTCAAAGTTTCACAAGGATCTATCACATAGGAGGAGAAGATGACTCAAATACCAAATAAAGAATAATAAAAGACTAAAGTCACCCCCCATGCTTGGACTAGAGATTGTCCTCAATGTATAAAAAAAGAAAAGCACATGAGAAGGGTAAAGAAAGCTCACATTGACTAGCATTTGTAGCTTTCCTTCTTATTCCAACAATGCAAAACAAAGGTAAACCTATGGGTTGCCTCCCACACAGCGCTCTTTTAACGTCACTAGCTTGACGAGTATGGTGATTATCCTGGATCCAACCTAGGGATGCTTGTCCCTTTAACTTTCCAGACCTTGAGGGGTTTTGAATATTCTTCATCTTTCCCCCTATATGTGACATTTTTCTCTTAACATCATCTACCCATGTGGGCTTTGTGAAAACATATTTTCGACGAACACGTTTTGCCACTTTACTCTTGATCTTTTGTGGGGCTTTGTTCTCTTTCAAATCATTAGGTTTAGACTTTGATTCAAGAATCTCCTTGTTATCCATTTTGGATGAAAATTCAGGACATGCTTCTAGTAAGTGGGTATACTCGGATGCCATACCCTCATCATCACTCGAGAGTACACCAACCAAGCACAACTATAATGGATCATCAAAGTGTGCTTTGTTTAACTCTAACAAATCAATCCTGCAACAAGAATTCTCAAAGGAAGGTTGTTTCATAGATTTAAATAAATCAAATTCTATCTTTTCATCACCAACATTGAATGCCAACTTACCATGTTTGACATCGATTATAGCTCCTGCAGTTGGCAAGGAAAGGCCTCCCAAAAGTATTGGAACTTGGGAGTCCACCTCCATTTCCATTACAACAAAGTCAATTTGGTATAAAAATCTCTCCTACTTTAATAGGAACATCCTCAAGAATCCCGGAGGATATTTAATCTGAGCTGGTCACCAACTGTAAAGTCATTTTGGTAGGTTTCAACTCTCCTAGACTCAACCTCTCACAAAGGGATAATGGCATTAAGCTCACACTAGCTCCTAGATCACACATGGCTCTATTTATGGTCTCACTCCCTATCATACATGGTATGGAAAAGCTTCCCGGATCCTTAAGCTTTGGAGGCAATTTGTTCTGAATAATAGCATTACATTCTTCCGTTAGAGCAATTGTCTCATTGTCATCTATTTTTCTTTTCTTAGATAGAATTTCTTTCAAAATTTTTGCATAAGATGGCATCTGAGACAAAACATCTGTGAATGGAATATTAATGTAGAGTTTTTTCAAAAGATCAACCAATTTTTTAAATTGCTCATCAAGCTTAGTTTTTGCAAACCTTTGTGGGAAGGGAATTGGTGGCTTGTATGGTGGTGGTGAGACATATGGTTTTTCTTTCTCTGTCTCTTCTTCTACCCCCTCACTTTCTTTTTCACTCACATTATTTTCTTTCTCTTCACTACCCTTAGGTTCCTCTAATTGTTTCCCACTCCTTAATGTGACAGCATTTATTTGGGCTTTAGAATTTGGTTCAGGCTGTCCAGGAAATGTTCCAGTGGTTCTAGAGGATGAAGCGACTTGTTGAGCCACTTGAGTAATTTGGGTTTCCAACATTTTGTTGTGAGTGGAAATAGAGTCAACTTTTGATGTTAATTTTATGAGAGTGTCATTCAAAAATCCATTTTGGTTTTTAAACTCTTCATTTTGCTTTGTTTGTGTTACCACAAAATTTTCCAATAAAGTTTCCAAATTGGATTTTTGAGGAGTGAATGCCTTTTGATTTTGGAAACTTTGGAAAGAGTATCGGTCCACAAGGAGTAAAGTGTGATTACCAATCTAATTTTTTTTGATGTTGATTAGTTGAAAGGTATGATTTTAGAAGAAGGAATGTTTGTTGATTTTAAATTCAGAATTATAAAGGCGTCTTAGGATTATGGGACAAATCATAACGACGGAAATTTAACAATCCCTTAACTATCCTCTATCTTATATTGAAATTGTTTTTAAGGACAAGGTATTCTTTTGGTGTAATTCAAGTTTCCTTTCGGAAGACAAGAATGTGTCTCGAAATAATGATCAAGCCTATTCTCATGGTTGATCATCGCAGAGACCCATTAAGCGCAACCTTATTGTCCCAAGACGATCAAAGCTATTCTCATGCTTTGATATGCCTTGTCTAACCTCATTTGTTCCAATATCAAACTTCACCTCTCGGTACCTCGTTTAATATTTGATTTATTAAATAAGAATGATGAGGCTAGATTAAAAATCAAGTTCTAATAAGATAGAGTTTAGTTAGAATTGTTTAGGGACCCATCATTGGATTGTTTCCCACAATCCCAAGACTAAAGAGGTCTACTCACACATGATCATAGTAGACAAGGGAGTAGAAGAGAATGACAAAAAAGTAAATAACATAATGTAAATAACAGAATGTAAATGACAAGAATATAAACAAAGCAATAAAGAACTGAAATGTAAAGTCTTTGGAAATGTAAAAACGTAAACTAAAATTGCAAGAAAGTAAAGAACATGAAAATAAAAGAACAAAAGTTTAAGAATAAAATGCTAGAACTTAGATTAAACTTTAGAGAAATTTTGCAAGTGATAAGGTTCCTATTACAAGTGAAGAGAGAACCTTTATATAGCCTAGGATCAGTAGACAATCACATAAATTCACAATCATGACCATAAAAACCCACTAAGAAGAAGAAGGGATCAGCTTTGTAACTGAATTCTGAGTAGCAGGAAGGTCGCACGGGTCGTGCTCAACAAACACACGGGTCGTGCTTAGTGTTCGCAAAAGCTATTTTCCTGATTTTTGAAGGCGCACGGGTCGTGCTTGGTGTTCGCAAAAGCTATTTTCCAGATTTTTGAAGACGCACGGGTCGTGCTATCTTGCGCACGGGTTGTGCTTGGTTTCTGACTTTTTTATTTTCTTTTTTTTTCTTGTTCCTCATTTCATGCTCTTTTGATCCTTGCTATTCTTTCATCCAAAATTTCTCTTTTTCTCCACTTTTAGTCCTGAAAACACAAAACTAACATTTTGTAGTAAAATAGCTCCAAAATAGAACTAAAATTCCACAAAGTTTATTTAATTCAAATTAACACTCTAAATTATGACTTATCACAAAGGATACTCCAAACAACTCAATTCAAATTTGTAACAGCTATATTCAGTCCCCATGTCTATTTAAAGGCTGGAATTTGAAGTTTCAAGGCATGAGATTGGGTTGGAACCTCTCATCATTCAAGCTTCTCAAAGAAACATCCAACCTTCTCATCCCACACTCAAAGCTTCAAATGTAAAATTTCTGGGATTCTTTTAGTGAGTGTGTGTTAGCTTGATGAGCATCATTGTATACACTTTGTGTAATCTATTCTCAAGCTCTTAAACATCCCAAAACCCTTATTGTAAAATTATCTTGTAAACATCTCACCAAACTACCTAGAAGAAAGGTGAGGGTTGGTGGTGATTATACTTGATAAGGTGATCCTTAGGAAACTAGTGGAGAGTTTCTAAGAGAGTGGAAACAGCTAGGTGTGGGTGTGTGTAAGAGTACACTACAGGTGTTGTGTGTGATCAAAGCTAGTGGTGGTGAAGTATTTTGTGTGTTGATCAAAAGCAAGTGTAATAGCTATTTGGAAAATAGTGGAAATACTCACGTGGACGTGGGGAGAGGAGTAGTCAGGTTTGGGTGAACCTCTATAACTCTACTGTGTTATTTACTAGCTTTCCTTACTATCTTCTAACATGCTATAACATATTCACCATTGTTCAAACTAAGAGAAGGTTAATTTATTCAACCTTCTGAAAACAGTTTTTAACTAAGAACTTATAATCTATGATTTAATCTCAAAGTTAAAACCAACATATCTCTTACAAGCTATTATTCATGATTATCCCTCATCATTATTAGTATCCTATATTGATTATCTGTTGTTACTAACATTCTTCATTGAGTAGTTAGTGTTTTATATTGATCAATCTATTGTTACTAACCTACTCAAGTATTTTATGCATAAATCATATACCGTTTTAAAAGCATTTATAGAAGCTTCAATCTGAAATGATTTCATCCTCATAAGCTTCTCTACATTAAAGAGTTTACCCTTCACATATATATTTCTTGGTAATATGTTCCTCAAGTTATCAAACACTAAATTACCATGTTCAACAAAAGGATAAAATTCATATGATGTACAAAATGTTTCTATGCATAAATACAACACAAGACTCATTATGAATTGAACTTACTTAACTAGAGAATGTTCATCATGTGGAACCTACTTAACAAAAAGAAGATTCAATGCATGGAATCTACTCAAGAACTAACTATCCCATCTCCAAGTATCAACTTGAGAGGACATTTTCTAAGTTGCAGGATATACATTTTAAAAGGGTCACAATTCAACCCCCTTCTTGTGACTCTATATGCCACTTCAGAATCACCTATCGTAACCATTCATATTGTTAGAGTAAATGATAGTCAACATGTCAGTGAATGTGTTCTATCATGTAAATAATATATATGCTGAAACAATCAAGCTAAAAAAGAACTTGAAAACAAATTATACACTTGAGACCATATCAAGAATAATCGAGCAAACTAACACCGGGTTTTATCTCTCCTTACCAGTATTTAATTAATTAAATATGAGCATCTAGATTCTTATGGATTCATCAACTCCGCCGAGTTTGTCATCAACTCGGCCAAAGACCTTCCGTAACCGCAATGATAACAATGACATTCGGTTAGAGGGTAATTTACTCATCAATTTTTATTTAAAGTTTGACTTCAATGATTTGGCTGCTCCCTGAGTTCATGATTTTAACGATATGACAAAGTCAAATTGAATATCAATGTATATGCATGTGCCCTGATAAGTCGAACGGACTACTGCTCTTCTTCTCATAAGATTGCAGGTGCACTTCAATATGCAAAAACAAATAAAGTTCAGCGGAGACTCCAAAATAACTCGACAACAATCAAGAACTCTAAGTGCTTCACCCTTACAGAGCTCGCGCTTGGGGGACTGTGGACCGTCATGGACTTTTGGACTTCGACACACCGCAAGGCGGACCATCTTCCAACTTTACATGAAAACCTCTACCAATACAAGAAGAAGTCCGATTAAGCCCATCAGAGAGAAGATAAAGAAACCACCTCGATGAATCGCCAAGGGGACTGGGACTCTATATATAGAATGCTTAGGGTACAGATAAGCAGGGGGACACATTCTTGTACACAAAACACATGTAAATGGATTATGGTGATATTTGCAGAGTAGTAATCAGTAAGCAGTTTATGGTATTTCTGCAAAATATAATCGTTTATGGTTACCCTGCAGTGGGAAGTAGCAAATAAAATGCTTTTTATATTTGCAAGGGACATCTTAAAACTTTTTATTTTACAGAGGGTAAATGGATTATGGTGATATTTGCAGGGGGGTAAATGATATTTAAGCCTATCCATTTTGGTCCCTGCAATTTTTTTTTTAAAATAGTCCTTACAAATTTAAAATTATTCATTTTATTTTGGTCCTTACAAAAAGTTTACTTTCAAAATAACCCTTGTAAAATTTTAAATTATTCATTTTGGTCCCTGTAAAATTTTTTTTATTTAAAATAGCCCTTCCAAAAATTAAAATTATTCATTTTGAAGGGACCAAAATGAATATTCACTATATTTGCAGAGACCAAAATAAATAATATTAAATTTTGCAAGAGGTAGTTTAACAGAAAACTTTTTGCAGGGACTAAACTGAATAATTTAAAATTTTGAAAAGACTATTTAAAAAATAATAATTTTGCAGTGACCAAAATAGATATTCGCTATATTTGTGGGGACTTAAATGATATTTAAACCAAATAAAAAAAACTCGAACTAGGACTGAAGTCTGAAACCTTCAAAACGACGTCGAAGCTAACTTAGGCGATGGCCGGAAACTGCTTGCCGCCGGTGAAACTTACCGGAAGCGGCCGGCCGGTGCTGTTACAGAACGAGATCGAGTGTTTCTTCCTCTCCGGTGTGGACCTTCTATGCGAAGACGAACCCAACACATGGTTCCCTCACCTGAAATCCGGCCTCCTCATTCTCACAACACACCGCCTTCTCTGGCTCCCAGACGCCACCGGCGCCGGCTCCGGCTCCTCCATCCCCCTCGCCTCGGTTTCCCACATTTTCCCTCACAAGAAGTCCTTCAAGTCCGTGTTCGCTTCCCCAAGGGTCCGTTTCCAGGTGTCGGTGCCACAAGATGATGCAGTTGCTGCGTCTGGATCGAGATCGGTGGTGGCGACTGTTGTGGTGAGAGGGAAAGGAGACTGCGACGCTTTTGTTGCCAAATTTTGGGAGAATTGGAGAGCAAGGGCATGGGAAGAGCAGGAGACTTCTACGACTTCCGGTTCGAATGCGGTGGCCGGAGCAGCGACTTCCTCGTCGAGTGGGATTTATTCAAGTGACGGGACGGTGAGGATGGTTGGAGTGTCAGGGATATTGAGGAAGGAACAGGAAATGTGGGAGAGTACTGATAAGAGCTTGACGGATGCTTTTCAGGATTTAAATGCTCTCATGGTAATTTAGCTTCTGTATTGTGTCTATTGTTTTTTTTTTTAATAATAACTTTTGTTAATTTGGTGCGTATTGGAATATATGAGGGGTATGTTTGAGGTTTGTTGTGTTAAGAGGACAATTTAGATCATTTTTATTGAGTTGAATTGCATTTTGTTTAGTGTTTAGGGTCTGTCTGTTGAGGTCCTGTTTGGATTAAGGCTTATCCACTGGCATAAGCACTAGCGTTAAAGCTTCTTTATAACAGTTTCTTTTAGAGGCAGGTAGTGGTAGTAAACTGATACAACTGTCAACTAACTACATGGTCAATCTCTATAGATAGAGACCCATTGTGTTCAGCTTCAGTAGTCAATTCACTATTTAGAATCCTACTACACAGATTTATTTAGCATTTTCTCAGCATCTTTACTTTCTTATAGTGATAATCACGGCTTTAATGGGATTTTGTTCAGAATTCACTAGTGAAAATAACTTTTCAAATCTTTATGTTTTATCATGACTTGCTTGAGTTACGTTAAAAATTATGGCATCTAGCTGACTCCACTTAGTATTTGCTAGGGCCATCTGTTACAAGGAAATATTAGTTTGTTGTTGCTATGGGTTTGCAGATTTAAGCTGCAAGTTTATCATGCTGGCAAAGGTATTCTAAATGAAGTTATCCCTGCAAACTAATCATGTGGATTTATGAAATTTATAATGCTTCAAGTTTGCAGTTGCACTGTTAATTTCTGTATAGGGCGTAATTTGCGGATTTTCCTTTCCATTTTAGGCTCAAGTAAAAGGGAAACATCACTCTATTTGTTTTTTATTGATGAGAATTAGTAAGGAAAATGATCTGTGATTTAATAAATCTCATAAGGTTAAAGTTAATTTTATAGGTGAACGTGTGAGCTTACTGAGCTATGTTGTGCAGATAAATGTTAACACTTTCTTTCTCTAACTTGATTGTGACAATTGTAGTTAGGTTAGGTCTAGGATTAATTTTGTACCGAAATTTTTAACTAGTTCTGTTATTGGTTTGCATTAAGCTTAAGCTGCTTTAAGTTTCGGATTGATGTTTGATTTGCAGAGCAAGGCTAAAGAGATGGTGATGCTGGCAGAAAAGATGAGGCAAAAACTTTTGTCCGGCACAAATTCTCAAACGAATGCAACTAATGATGAGGAAATGGGTTCAAAGGAAGAGATACAAGATTGGTTATTGAGTGTTGGTATAATATCCCCTGTTACCAAAGAGTCTGCAGGTGCTCTATATCATCAACAGTTATCTCGTCAGGTATTTTATCTCTGCTCCAAAATCATTCATTATTTTCTTAGTAATGAAAAGATCACGGAAATTGTAAGAAACATTTTTAATAAATATTTTAATGTTATTTCTAGCCTTTTTATCTTAACACTTAAAAGACTGGTTTTATCTTAAGAATTCACTGTTAAGAATATAGGTCGATGAACATCCCAAATGAATTTTCTTTGCCTTTGGTAATGACAATTAAGGACTGACATGGGGCTAGTATCAAGGGCAGATGGGGTTGAGAAGAAAGTAAAATCACTAGAAACTAAGACATGAGCAGAGTCAGCTGAAGATTAGAATAACTTGGATCAATTAGAACACATAAGATCTTCTTCATGTTCATAATAAAACTGTAGTTGAAATCACTATGCATGCAAAGAGTATTTAGGGTATCTATGTATTTGCAGTACACGATTGTGGTTTTAATATTGAATTGTTGTGCAAGAGCCTAGGAAGAGCTCTTACTCATTTTCTCTCATTCCTAGGGAGGAAGATATCAATGATTGGTTTTGATATTTTGCTAATTAAGCCTACCAAAAAAGATATTTAGCTAATTAACCTACTTTCAAGCTGTGTATGTATATCATTTGATATGTTTTTCTCACTTGTAAGTAATGGGAAAAATTATTGGTCTGTATTTCTAAGGTTATGGATTTAATTAATGGTCGCTTACTGATTGCCTGTTTCTAATTTTCTGTTTGTTTAAAATATTCTTATCTGTCTTTCTAATACTTAGTTGGCAGATTTCGTTAAAGTTCCACTTGAGAGAGCTGGAGGAATTGTCAATCTTATTGATGTTTATTGTCTCTTCAATCGTGCTCGTGGGACAGGTTTTCGAACTCTATCTTCTGTGTTCCCTTAGACATGATTATCTTTCAAATTGTGTGTTTTTTGAATTAATATTGCCTTGTTTTGGTTGTCTAATAAACAGAATTGATCTCACCTGATGATTTGTTGCAAGCATGCTCTTTGTGGGAGAAGTTTGATGTGTATGTATGGCATGATCCTCGGTTACCATGTTTTATAAGTTGTGATCATAGCATAGAGACAGTGAATAGGAGACATAATTCACACTCTTCGGGATCCTTGTTTAATACTTCAATGCAATCTTCTTTTGGGTTTGTCATATTTTCATACGTTGATTATGTTGTTCAATTCTTTCAGTCCAATTGTTCTACGGAAGTTTGATAGTGGAGTCATGGTAATACAGAATAAGTCCCAAAGTGATGAGGAGGTAAGTTCATTTTATCTTTTCATCTTGGTCATTTTTATACCTTAGGTTTTACTACTGTACTAACTTGAGAAAAGTATGTCTTATGTGGGTGTGCAAAATGGATTTTGTGCTGTGCTGCCCTAATTGTGAAATTTTGTAGAATAGCTTGTGTTCATACTAGTTATGTTTTTCTAATGAGCCCCGAGCTCTAGACTTTTGTCTGGATTCTTCCCAGAGTGGATCCCACTAGTGTTGGGATGGGGTCATCACCAGGACCATCTTGGACTGTGGTAAAGAGCATAGTTGTATGGCTCTTACCTGCCTTGGCTGGTTGTTGAGCTGATATAAACTAAAAAATCGAGCCTTTAATGAGGTCTGCAAGAATTATACGAAGAAAGAAGAGAATGAACAAATGAAACAAGTTGAATTTGTCTTTTCGCAAAACTGAAGTATGTGGGAAGTATGATGAAAATCAAGTTTGCTTCTTCTGCTTGCACCTTTTCTTTTGTATCAGAAAGTAGTCCTTGTTTTTCATTCAGCTTCTGGCTTTCATTCTTTTTTGTCGTTTCTCTCTTTGGATGGTTTGATGTGACTTCAATTCTGGTTGGCATACGGGTTTTTGTTTTGCTTGCATGTTTGGAATATGGTCTCCCTTTCTTTCTTCAGAAAATAGGAATTTAGCATTAGAGGACAAAACTATTAGTTCCTCTTGAAATTTTGGTTGTTTGCTATTTGTGTGTCTTCTGGGTGGACTATTTAAGCAGCAAATGAACCATTAGATTGATCTCCAGTTTATCTAGGTTATGCAAAGCTCTTTATCTTTTCCCACTTGTTAATGCATAAAGTAATGTAGCTATTGTTATTTTACAAAATGTGTCATGTATCAAATACCTAAGCTGAATGTTAGATATCCATTTCATGTTTTGAGAAGATTTTTATATCTGTAACAGACTATACAATAATATTCGCTAAATTCTATTGATTACCATTAAACTGACTCTTCCCTTTGCCATATAAGTTTCATGGGGTATGAAGTGTATAAAACTAAATCAACCTTCAGTAGTTTGCCACATAGACATTAGATTAATGATTTCAATCTTCTGCACTATGTTTATATGTTGGATAAGGTAGATAAGTTATTTTTTTTTAGAAATCCTAGCAAGTAGCAACACATTCTGTAATACTCTTTTTTCAGCACACTCTTTGGTTGAAATTCATGATTTAGTGAGACTTATTGAATTTTGACCAATAAGATAAATTATGTTGAGACGTAGGTGTTAGAGGAGTGTGTTGCTAACACTCCCATTTTATTTTTGGCTTTTGCAAACTTGTGAATCTTCATTTACATTTTAGTTATTTTGACATTACATTATATGAATGTTGGACATTTGGAATGGAAGGTGGTTAAATATGACTTTATGAACTATTTGCTGTTGGGTGTAGGTTTTCACTAAAATCAAGATTCTTGTTATGAAGCCTGATGCTCTTCGAGCTGGAATAAGTGCTAGTGATGCTGCAATGACACTCGGAGTTGCCCCAGCAATGGCAAAGGAACATCTCTTGTCTGCTGAGAGCAAGGGTACATTGCTGTGCTACATTCTTCAATACTTATAGCAACATACATGTATTCTGATTTTTTCCAATCTTTCCCAGGAATACTATGCAGAGATGTAAGCCCTGATGGATTTCGCTTTTATATTAACTTGTTCACTGAAATTGATCGACATGATATGTTTTTGTAAGTTACCTTTCTATACTTAATATGTAGTTCCTGCTTGAGCTAAATTTAATATGCACTAAGGCTAAGGCTGTTATATTTAGTGTTTGTTCAATATTCCTTGTCCACTTGTCCTTACTGTACTGTTTTTTTATCTCCCCCATGCTGTGTTTATTTTTTAAAATTATAATTATAATAACTGAGACAATCATTGAATTCCTTCACATTGAGAATTTTAATTTTGCTTTTGTCCCATCCTTTTGTGGCTTTATTTTTCAAGATTAAAAAAAATTACTTTTTGATGACATGCGAATTGCTTTTAAGATCCATATCACCAGCCTTGAAGTCCAGCTTTCTGCTGTGTTGCTCAAGAGTTATTGATTGCTATCCCTGTTCCCACATCCTTTTTGTTTTTAGTTTTATGTGTTTCAATAATAGAGATATTTTTGCTCATTGATTGATTTCATATGCATGAATTTTTTTATTGATAAACTGTTGCACATGCCATTTATGCAGAGTGAAAGATCAAGGCATTTATGCCTCATGGGTAAGGGAAAACCTCGCTCATGGTTAGAGTAGCAAGCTTGTTCAAATAAAGGTATTTAGACAAATTTTGGGAACTTGCCTGACTTGGGCAAGTTTGTGTGTACTTTACTCGTTTTAATCATTATAGTCTATAAACATTTGTGTGAAAAATTCATAGAAATTTAATCATAATTATTTTCCAAAATTTACTCAAACACACGCTTTAGTTAAAGAGCCCAGTTGAACAACGCCTAGGGAGGCCACATCTACAACAACAATTGAACTAATTCAAGAAAACTGAGACTGCCAACTATCAACAAACTTAACAAGCAAGCCATAACTAGTAATTTGATTATCTGCACAGATCCACAGCTGCTTTCTAGGAATAGGCATGGCAACGGGGCGGGGCGGGGGCAGGTTTTGCATCCCCCGTCCCCGCCCCTACCTCTAGCGGGTCGGGTTCCCCGCGGGTACCCGTTTCCGTCACTAACTTATGCAAAAAAAAAAAAATTATATTTACCAAAATTAATTTAATAAAATAATGGCTATTATACAATGATAAAATAAAGTTAAAAATATTAAAATAGATTTTTCTATTCAAAATAGATCAAAACTTAAAATAAACATAGCTGGCTGTGAAAAATAATCTTAACGTCCAATGAGCCTCCACCCATTGCTCTACTCTCTCACCAATATTAAACGGAGCTGGCTGTGAAAAATAATCTTGGGTTGATTTAATAATAAGGGCCGACTTACCTCTAGAGGCTTGGGCCTGGCCCAATGAGATAACCGGATCCAATCGCATGGAGCTCCGGTCCATGCTAGTGTCGTTCTCTTTCCCCAACCCGCGATCCTTCAACAGTGCTAGGGATGGCAAAAAAACCCGCACCCGTGGGTATTACCCATGACGGGTACGGGGCGGGTAGCTTAACGGGTACCCGCGGGTTTAATAAATGGGGCGGGGCTGAGTATTGAGGTACTCATACCTGCGGTTACCCGTAATAAATATACTTATTTGGAAATTTTCCTATTATTATTAATTTTAGTGTTATTTATCTTCTTTCATTAACTACTATAAGCTAACAAATAAATGATAAAATAAATAATGAAATGCCTCATTTTTTATATGAATGAAGATAAAAAAATTGTGTTCAAAATGTTAGTTTTGTTTTGTATTTTGAATTTTATTTTCATAAAAAATATTTTAATTAATATTGTATGTATCTATAATGAAATTCCTAATTTTTTTATATGAATGAAGAGAAAATGGTGTTTAAAAGGTTAATTTTGTTTGGTATTTCAAATTTTATTTTCAAAAATATATATTTCAATTAATACTAAAAGTATCCGTGGGTACCGTGAGGAGATAATACCCGTGAAAAACCCGTTACGCAGGTACCTGCGCGGGTATGGGGCGGGTACGGGTAGCGTTTATATTAAACGGGGCGGGTAGCGGGTAGCTACTACTCGTGCTCGCCCCATTTACATCCCTAAACAGCGCTGCAAGTGAGAGAAACAATATCCCCGTACTGCGAGCTTGCAACGCTCGGCCGGTGGTTGCGCCACCGTCTAGCGCCGCGCGCCATCGCGGCGATGCCTCGCGTGAGTTCTTTCTGTCGATTCTTCATCACCATCATCGCTTCTTTCACTGACCCTGTCAAAGTCTCTTCAATCCTTGTGCTTCCCTGACTTAACAATAGTGCCGATAATCAAGTTTCCACCCAAGCACGGCGCCTCCGACATCGTTTCATCAAGTGGCTCTTCGTCCCTATGTGCTTCCATCGTCACTTGCTTCCACGGTGGATCTAGGTCATCAACGATCTCATCTCCACGACCACCGCCATTCCCCCGATTCCTCTTCTTCTTCGAGCCAAGATCCTTAAGACTCGCATCAATCTCATCTAGTTGCTTGAGGATCTTCGTCATCGTTACCTCCACAACTCCGATCCTCTGTTCCGCAGCATCCATACGATTCTCCAGCTTCAACGGTGGACCGCAATCAGAACCCTCACGTTCTAGATCTGAATGAATTTCTTCACCCCACTCATCAATATGCCGTTTCTGACTTGGCTCTTCCTCTTCATCACTTTTTCTTGATTTTAAGCCAACTTGTAAAACAAGTTATTGAGTATAATTTTTAAAATGGACTAAGCCTTTACCTTTTAGTATTCTTATTCTTAAATGAAGCAAACGTACGTTGAATGCATTCTAATAGAAGAACCCGGAAATTGAAATTGAAAATTACAGGAAACTATGGAGTTATAATCCATACAATCACTAAAACAGAATTTACAAAAAAAATAAATACAGAACCTTTTCCCTAAACCTCTCCTCCCTCCATTTTGTGGTTGAGTTTTTGATGTTTGAATGACTTAAGCTCCTCAAGCAGTTCTTTCAAATTGGTGTGAGAAGACCCACCAACCTTGATTGTTTTCTTTGCAGCATCACTAAACTCATTAATTCTTCTCCTCATTTCTAAAGACTCTTCTCCATCACCCATCAATAAAGCAATAGCCTTTCCTATATCCTCCCTCTTCACAACCTCATTCCCAAACTCATTCCAGTTTTTCCATTCTTTTGCTCCAACTGGTACCCCAATCTTAAGCACATCAACCAACAACTTTTCATTGTAAAATTGTTCTGCAAATAAAGGCCAAGTAACCATTGGTAAACCAGCATTAACACTTTCCAAAATGGTATTCCAACCACAATGAGTCACCACAGCTCCAATAGCAGAATGCTCCAATATAGCAAGTTGTGGTGCCCAACCCCATATCAAATAACCCTTGTTGCTTTCCTTCACTCTCTTCTCAAAATTCTCCAATACACCATATTCACCTTCTTCAGTTTTCTTAACTACCCAAATGAAATCATAGCCAGAATCTTCAAGTGCATGAGCTATTTCAATATGTTGAGAAATAGAAAACTTGTTCATGCTCCCAAAACTCACATAAACAACAGAATTCTCTTCCTTAGAATCAAGCCACTTTAACACCCCATTTTCTTCTTCTTCTTTGGCATTCCCCCTATGAGCTTTATCAGAATAATCTTGGTTCACCCACAAAGAAACTGGTCCCAAACTCCAACTCCTTGTTCCCGTAACTCTCTGGTAATGCTCCTCATAAGTACCTTCCAGCTCATAAAAGCTGCGAAACAGTGATCCATAGCTCTTTCTATCTGACTCTATAACTATCTTCATAAAATGAGTAAAATCATTTGGTTCTTTAACCCAATCAGATAGTTGCAAACGTGTCATCTCCACTTTATGAGGCAACCCAGGAAGAAGAAAACTCTCATTATCCGAACCAACATTAGCATGTGGAGCAAATTGTACAATAGAATTCCTTGCTGCGTGAGAAAAGTAACTCCCACCAGTACAATTAAGCCTTGGAATACCCAATTCAGCTGCAATATCAACACTCCAAGGATAAAACATATCAGTGACTATGAAATCAGGATTCATGTCACGAAAAAGTTGTTGGAATTGTTCTTGAAGAAGAAAAATTCCTTGATAGATTTTGGAACCCATGTCTTGAGGAGTGTCAGCATCCAAGCTTTCCATTCCATGTGGTACACCATCTACTTGTGGAAACTCAACAACGTGGGTTCGAATCGTGTGACCAGCACTCGAATCACGGTCAATTGAGCTCTGGAAAATCCTTGCATTTGCAGGTGTGGTGATTATGGTGACATCAACGTTGTACTTGGCAAAGAGCCTGGCCATGTCTACTACGAAAAGTAGGTGACTTTTTGATATAAATGGAAGAAAAACAGCTTTCAACGTTGTTTCAATACCGATGGAGGACTCCATAGTTTAGTTATGCTTTACGTACGGCAAAGAATTTTAAGAGTGAAAGGAATTTGGGACTCTAAGGTAGGGAGAGTGGTTGTTTACTGCATTATTGTTGTTCACTATATACAGTAATGTATTAATTTAAAATACTATCACTTCAAACTACTTTTTGTTTTATTGTTTAATTAATCAACAATGTTATTTTGACAAAAAAATTTTTGACAAATCGACAAGTTACCAACTTACAACACCAATTAACCAAGTTTTTTAGATTATTAGCCAAGCGATCAATTAACCAAGTTTTTAATCTACGCCTCAAAAACTGTGAAAAAACAGGTTGGCTAATAGTCAAAAAAACTTGGTTAATTGGTATTGTAGGTTGATAACTTGTCAATTTGTCAAAATTTTTTTGTCAAAATAGCATTTTTGTTAATTAATTGGCTGAATTTATTATGCTATGCGAGAACATGCATGGAATAATTTATTATTTATGTATGTCGGCTGAATTTTTTTTTTTTGACAGCTATGTCGGCTGAAATTGATTGCTGAAGTAAATTATTTTTGGCCGGCGATAACGTGTCAACACCGCCAGCACGCCACGAAACCTCTTCTTCTGCATGCTCAAATTGGCATCGAGCACAACATTGACAAGTCTCACTCTTCAGTCCTCTCAGTCTCAGCATATCTTTCTTAGTACTCCCTCCGTCCCAAATTATTTGTTGTTTTAGCGAAATCAATTTGTCTCAAATTGATTGTTGTTTTAGATTTCCAATGAAACTTTTAATATTCTTTTACACTTATTCTCTTATTAATTATGACAACTTTTATCTCCAATAAAAGATTCACATTTATCTAGGTAGAGAGATAAATGGTTAAATAGTAAATTAGACACACTTTTTAAAGAATCTAGACTCCTAATCATTTTTTTAAAGAGTGTGCCAAAACCTTAAACTGCAAACAAAGTGGGACGGAGGGAGTATGTGGTAGCCGGTAGTAGGCCTGGACAAAAAACTGGGACCCGACCGAAAACCCGCATATCCGACACTAACTGCAACAAACGGGCGGGTGTAAGACGGGCCACGGGTTACAAATGGGCGCAGTTGGGTTTAAATGGGTAGAATTGGGCGGGCTCGGTTGGACTAAAAATCACCGACGAAACCCAGACCCGTCCGCATTAGTTCATCACATGTTGTCTACTAGCCTGCACACTGTCTCATAGCCTGCACACTACACTATACTCTGTCCCACTACACTAGTAATAACCTGCACATTGTAAGGAAAAATGCAACTTAATACTAGCAAATCTATGTTTACACGCAAGTTGATTTTATCACCAATTCAGTATTGCTTTACAAACTTTCCAATAATTTACTATCACGTTCTTTTTCAAATTTCTTCTCCAAATGCACTTTCTTCTTACTCCCATTTTTTTAAGTTCCCCCTTTTTTTTTCAAATTTCGAAATTTAAATAAAATCAAATCTATTAATAAACTAAAATAATCAATCTAAACTACGAGATAACTGCACGAATATAGAAAAACACAAGATAACTTCACTGATATATAAAAAAACACGATATTAATATATCAAAAAAAGAAAACTTAATGACTATTTCAACTACTAATTAATATTTAAAACACGGGATAACTGTACTGATATATAAAAAACACGTGATAATTGCACTGATATGTTTGATAATCTTCTATCTATCTTTTACTATCTACTATAATCTACTAATCAACTAAAATAATCAATTGAAACTATGGGATAACTGCACTAATATATAAAAAAACATGGGATAACTATACTAATCTAATCTAAATCTAATCTATCTCTCTAATATCTATTTATACAAACAAACAACTTACGAAATTACAATTTTAGACATTTTCTTTTTTTGACACATCACCACTTTTGTTTTATTTATAATTTTTTAATTCTACATTCTCTTCATTTCTCTTTCTCACTCACTCTCTTTCAATACCACATTTCACAATATTGTTTACTTCTTACACATATATTATTAGTGGCCCCCACACTCTTTATTTTAAAATATTTCTTTTCCCAATTTTTTAAATCCACTATATAATCTAATAAAATTACATTAACATTAAATAATCTACAATTTACTCATATTTACTATCTATCCTAATATCTATTTATCTATTTATACAAAGAAACCACGCTTAATCTATTTATACAAACAAACCACATTTAAATTATCCAAACAAGTCTCCCTATTTACTTGACAATTCATCAAACTAAGGACAACATTGTAATTTACTATCATACTTTTCTCAATGCATTTTCTTCTCACTCTCACTTTTTTCCTTCTTTCTCTTACTCTTTTTTTCAAAATTCAAATCAAACTCACCAACTTCCTTTACCCACTATCTACTAATCTAATCTAATATCTTTTTATACAAACAAACCATACTTAAATTACTCAAACAAATTTCCTTATTTATTTCGCAACTCATCTAACTAAGGACAACATTGTAATTTACTATCACATTCTTTTGCAAATTTCTTCTCCCATTTTTTTTAACTTTCCCCTCTTTTTTTTCATATTTACTATCACATTCTTTTTCAAATTTCTACTCCCATTCTTTCTTCTCACTCCCATTTTTTTAACTTTCCCGTCTTTGTTTTTCTTTCAAATTTCGAAATTCAAATCAAATCAAATCTACTAATAAACTAAAATAATCAACCTAAACTACGAGATAACTACACTAATATATAAAAACACGGGATAACTTCCCTGATATATAAAAAACACGATATTAATAATCAAAAAAAAGGAAAGCTTAATGACTATTTCAACTACTGATTAATATTTAAAACACGAGATAACGGTACAGATATATAAAATACACGGGATAACTATACTGATATATAAAAAAACACGGGATAACTGCACTGATATATTTGATAATCTACTACCTATCTTTTACTATATACTATAATGTACTAATCAACTAAAATAAACAATTGAAACTATGAGATAACTGCACTGATATATAAAAAAAAAACATGGGATAACTATACTAATATGTAAAAAAAACACGAGATAACTACAATATGTATAAAAACACGGAATAACTGCACTGACATATAAAAAAACTTCACTGCAATATTTGATAATCTATCATCTATCCGTTACTGTCTACTATAATTTATTAATCAACTAAATAATTAATTGAAACTATAAGATAACTTCACTGATAGCTTCGGTTACTCAATTCACTATTTCAAATATTTATGTTTTAGTATTTTTCTCGGGATTCTAACTTGTTTAATACTTCAATGCAATCCCCATTTGGGTTTGTTGTATTTTCATACATTGATAATGTTATTAAATTGTTTCAGTCCAATTGTTGTACGGAAGTTTGATAGTGGTGGAGTCATGGTAATAATACAGAATAAGCCGCAAAGTGATGAGGAGGTAAGTTGAGTTTACCTTTTCATCTCGGTTCTCTGCCCTGTGGTGGGTGTGCAATGTGGATTTTGTGCTGTGCGGCCTTGCAAGTTGAGCTTTCTGCTTTGGTTGCTCAAGAGTTATTTGATTGCTATCCCTGTTCCCACATCCTATTGTTTTTTAGTTTGATGTGTTTCAATAATAGAAATAATTTTGTTAATTGATTGATTTCATATGCATGAGTTGTTTTTTGTTAAACTGTTGCATATGCTATTTATGCAGATCAGTGAAAGATCGAGGGATTTATGCCTCATGGGCAAGGGAAATCCTGGCTCATGGTTGGAGTAGCAAGCTTGTTCAATTGAACAAGGTATTACACAAATTTTGGGAATATGAGATGAAAGGAGAGAAAAAGTACACACACAGATTTAATGTTTTGACTTTTGAGTACCTATCATGGTAATAAAACACAACACTACCACAAGTAGTAGATACTTAGGCTCGCTAACCATTTGGTCATGAGTTCGATCCCTGGTCGGTGCGTATGGAAAAATACTTGGTGGGAGAGGTCAACCTCTTAAGTGGATCTCAGTATTTCGGAGGATTAGTCTCTGCAGTTGCGAGAAATGCCTTGTTTTAAAAAAAAAATGCAATTTACGCAAACAAACGCTTTAGTTATGATACATAGTTTGCCGGTAGAAGAAGGAGGCATATTATTATTATTATTATTAAAATAACATTTGTTGTCACGAATTTGGCATAGCATTGTGAATTTGCCTCTCTGGCAAATGTAAGCAAAACACTAAGCTTTTGTTTGATTTCAATTGCATCAATGATTGAGCTTTTGTTTGATTTCATTATGAAATTTATGTAATTATCACTACAAGAAAATCGGTAATTTGTCACGGACAATCCCGTGGCAAATGGACATATTCCCGTCGCAAATTTGAATTTGCCACTGACGGCTGACGGACAAATAATGGTGACAAATAACGGTGGAAAAACGCTGTCGCGAACGCTTTGCCACGGGATTGTCCGTGGCAAATGCGTCCGTGGCAAACTCGTCGCAATTCCGCCGCAAAATTCCGCGGGCAAAGCGCCGCAAACCTCGTCGCAAAGCCGTGGCAAACCTGTGGCAAATAATTTGAATTTATTTTTTAAATTCCGTGGCAAAGCCGTCGCAAATCTCGTCACAAAGCCGTGGCAAAACCGTGGCAATTAATTTTGAATATGTTTTATATTTCGTCGCAAATTGTTAAAAATTTCGTGGCAAACACAATAACTTCCAATAAATTCCGTGGCAAATTCCGTCGCTACGCAAAAATAATAATTTAATAGTTACTCCCTACCTATTCAATCCATACTCTCCGATACAATAATATTCACAATACTTCCTTCCAATTCAATTCAGACTCCAATAACTACATTGTCATTCATATCTACATTGTCATTCATATTTGCAATACTTCCTACCAATTCAATCTACCAATTCAATCCACCAATTCAAACATACATAAACTACACTAATGTTAAAAGTGTCAAACATACAAAATATCAAATACCAAACCATATCAGTAATGTTCAAAGTGTCAATTCAAACCACAAACTTAGTTAAACATAAACTAGACTAATATTAAAAGTGTCAAACATACCAAATATCAAAATATATCAAAACATACCACTAGTTTATGTCAAACATACATAAACTACACTAAGGTCCAAAGAAACTCAAAAATGAAGCATCTTCAACTCCAACTCGAACAATATACCTAACAAAACAAAAACAATAATGATTACTAATTAATTCATAAAACTAAGAAAATTTGCACCTTAATTAAAACATAGATTACCTAGATGTCGCCAATAACCCTCCCCATAAGGGCGGTCTCCATGATCTCCAAATGTCTCCATCATCCGCATCATCGTTCTCGCCCCGTTGGCGGCCGGTCCGCTCTGGCGCGCCGCCAATCGTGTGGAGGTACCGGAATCCCGAATGGTTAAATACGTATTCAAGTAGTTGTTGCCGCTTTGCGCACCGCATCTGCTCCGCCGTCGTGCTATTTCCTCCGCCGCCGCGCTTATTTGCTCCTCGCTATCGCGCAAATTGCCGTGACATTTCTTGGATGATCCTACGGGCCTCGGAGACAAGCTTGCGCCGTCGAAGCTTCAGAGTCGTGGTCAACTATGCCTCCCGTCCCATAGACACGACTCTTATAGGGCCTCCAAAGCCAGACTTGCTCCCACAACAATCGCTTCAACTTAGCCAACTCAACAGGTCCATCGGTATGTCGATCGAGATAACGATCATTTAAACTCCTCCTATCAAATGCACAAGTTATAATTATAGTCAAAATAAATGAGATATTATATCGGCACATTCATAATAACATAGACAGATATAAGATGAATAAACTAAGTGAGAGACGATCAATCTTTGTGAAGAAGAAAGGATCGGAAGTCATTTTTGCTAATTATGTCAATTCAATGGAAACACTATAATAGCTAACAAACTATAGAACACAACAGAAGAAAAAACGCCATGCATTTTTCAAAAATAATCATGAAGATAAGAACACCATTCCATGTCGAGAAAATTCAGCATGTTGAGTGATACTATATATACGAATAGATTGTTAACAATGTTTTTATATTCTTTCCTTAGATCCTATAACTTTGGACTTGCAAAACCAAATGTATTTTTAATGCATACGTAACCCATCACAGCTCTCTCTCCTCACTGCAAATTCGATGAAACAGCAACAATCTTGTCACGTAACTTCTCAACAACCTTAACAATACACCATAATCGAAGCATTGGTAATATGCAACATGTGCCATAAACGTAACCCATTACCAAAACATCCGGATACACATGTTTATGTTTAAATTTCATAACTAAATTTGTCAAATTTGAAGGATAAGGTGCCCATATGAAATCCAATTTCATCCCAACCTCATCAACCATAATGTTATAATCACTATGCCTCTTGAACAAAAACTCTCTAACAGATTCTAAACGTTCATAATCCAAAACTAAACTCAACAAAGAAAGAGTGAACATTCTAGAATTAACATCATTAAACTCAGCATAGTGACTCAATATTGGATATAGATAGTCCCCAACATCATTAAAGAATTGGGACTAGACCAAACTGGATCCTAGAATTAACACAAGGCATGAGGATTTGCATGCCTTATAAGCACTACTACTATCTATGAGTCTATGTGAGCAAAGGTAACATACAATCCATTGCATTAGGAACCAAACCAAGTCAAGACTCAAGACATTAAGACAGACAGCAAACAACGAACAGATAAACACACATCACAATTGGCGATAGGATCATAAAATCAAACAACTGAACTACACCGATGAAGCTCTTCTACCTGAGTAATGCGAGCGCGGTCCTCTACATACTCGCCTGTGCCCTTCCTAATGTGAGTGTGGCGATGAAGCTCTTCTACATGTGGCTTCCTCCCTATCTTCTTGGCCTATAATTAATAACTTAAGTTTGTAAATGGTAAATTATAAGTAATCATATTGCATAAGGAAAACATAAGTTTATAAATATACCAATCTATTTGAATGCTGCAACATAGAGATAGAACCTTGAGTGTGCAAAGCTTCCACCCTTTTCTGATGCCCTGTTCTTCTTATTCCGCTCACACGTATCTTTGAATTTTGGATCATTCCGGATGTGCTTTATTAGGTGATTATAGACTCCATCCCCATCCAAGTAGGTTGGCCCCTCCCCATGCGGACACGCCCGAGCATATCACTGAGTCGATCAAAGACATCTCCTATGAAAAGATCCTCAACGGCGGCCTCCCGAGATTTATGCCAAGTAACTCTCTTCTCGCATTGTGAAAACATGTACAAAACAAATGTTACATCAAATAAAATAACTTCACAAATTCTTAAAAAAACGACAAACATTGTGATGTGTTAAAATGTACACTTACTCTAAAAGCGTTAAAAAAATGGTCTCGCTCATCCTTATTAAGATCTCACCAACTAGTCCATGGATAGTGGTATAACTCGCGAATAGTCGTTGGAATAGCATTTGCATGGTACCGCCTTGAAGGAAGAAACTCTGCGAAGTTAAAACAATTGAAACGATTATGTCACATTATATATAACAAAACAATCAATCAAACAAAGTTGTAAAAACTTTACATACCCTCCACCTCAACCTCGATGACTACCCGATCGCCGACTAACATAATCTCATCCTCATCATCACCCCCTCAACATCGATATCAAATCATCATCACCCCTCAACATCATGCATCTGGTCACCATCGTGTATCGCATCATCTCCGGTGAAGGACCCTACCTGCAGGTCCGCTCTAAGGACCTAACTCCTGCAGGTCCGCTCAAGGACCTAACTCTGCAGGTCTGTCAGAAAGACCTAACTCTCAGAGGTCTGGCTGTAAGGACCCTACCTGCAGGTCCGCTCTAAGGACCTAACCTGCAGGTGCATTGCGTGCGTGTGTCGGAGGATTTTGCAATGATCTCACTCTACCGCATGTGCCGGGCGTGTGCGTGTAGGGGTAGATGTGGTAGGTATCTCTCGAATAGTCAGCTGTGTTCTCAACGTGTATCACCCTTTTCTTACGACGAGGGACAACTATAGACTTCCCCTTACGATCGTGGGGTGGTCTAGGTGGCGACGAATCACCTCCACCTGATGCCATGCTGTAGAGGAAATGAAACATAAGCACAAATAAACAATTTAAAAACATAAAATTTACATCTAAAATAATTCATTAAACAATTCACACACAATTCAAGTTGTTTGGATACATTCATTACAAAGTGGTTCAAGTTGTTTGGATACATTCATTCACACACAATTCAAAGACAAACATGAATTAAAAGCAGTTCAAGTTGTTTGGATACAACAATTCACACAATTCAAACACAAACACATTATATATATCTAATCTTCTGGCCATTCTTCATCTTCATCTTCTTCATTGTCTTCATCTTCTACATCAACTACAACCTCATGTGAGTCCTCTTCTTCCAAGTTGTTTGGATCCACTTCTTCACCATTGCTTTCCAAATCACGTAAGTTAGAAATTTGTTCAACTTCATTAACTTCATTTACAAGTGACATATCATCCGCACGATAGGAACATCTTCCACTAGATCATCTATTTCAACGCGACTCCTCGGCTTTGTCTTGATTGCGACACACCAACCTCGCTTGTCTCTTCGAGTTGATGGATAAGGAACATAGTACACTTGTCTCACATTCTCTGCCGCCATTATAAACGGATCAAACGCTGGATATTTTTTGTCCATTCGTATGTCCACTCTATTATACTTTGGATCCAATTTGGTACCTATAGCTGACGGATCAAACCAATCACAATAAAACAACACTACAGTTTTAGCGTAGTCTAACTCGATGAACTGTAGTTCATAAATGTGTTTGATTACACCGTAATAATCATCTTCACCTCCTTCATTTTCATTTTTACTTTACATAGACTCATTGTTAATTGTTGCTTTGTTTTTCGCCCAGAGTGGGTATGAAACTTGTAGCCATTCACGAAAAATGTGTGATACTCTTTAACTTTTGTATAATGCTATGGATCAAAACATGCAAGTATAGAAAGTAAATCAAAAGGATCACAGGCTGTCACCTATATAACTCATGGTTTCTAACAAGACAGTTAGCATAGCATAGTCCAAATCAAAACATAAATAATTTCAATGGCAACTAAATACAAAAGCTATTTACAACTATTATCAAAACCCACAACAAGCTATTTACAACAAAATCAGCCTCCTCATTTATGTGAGAATGGTGCAAAGGTCTGTAGCTAATAGACAAAATTTTAAAAGCTCCTAGTCATATAATTGATTAACAAAACAGATCAATTGATTAACAAAGACAGCTTGTGTCAATTAGTTTATATATCGAGCAGTGCAATGCCCCTAATTCACCAAAAAGAAATGTGAATGTGTTTCACCTTATCTATTCCTAATCTATTTTGTGAGATCAAAGCTTACCACATTTGAGCATTAAATGTAAGAAAATAACACAAGAAAATCAAAATCAAATCAAAACTTTGAAAATAACACAAAAATACAAACAAAACGGATATAAATAAGTTATATTGTAAATTGGGGTAGCATTAATAAAACCCATATTTCAAAACCAATCACAATCAACATTCTTATGGCAACAAAAAATCACATTCCAGTCCATTTAAGACACTCCAAAGGCAAACTTGCAATAAAATAAAAGAGTAACATAGAACAATAACTAAAGACTATAAACACACACTAGTACACTTTAAATCTTGTAAATAAGTTTTTTCAAGTATCGTGATAGCTCACAATCAATATGCATATGGTGTGTAAAGTTGCCAATAATCCAAGCCTACCCATAATAGAAATTAAATCCGGACTAAAATAAATTTGCAATGCTACTCGTGAAGAATGGCACATATGCCTCTAGCAAATAGCAAGGAATAGCAAAAGTAATTGGTAAAATGTAAATAGCTATTTGTATAAGCTTTTCAATAACACAACAACAAAAGGCAATTGAATCAATTACAAAGCATTACTAGCATTTAGCAACGGGTAAAAAGGACTAACTGAACCAGGAGGACTAGTCTCCCCACCAATCACTCAAACAAACACAAATCATGAATAAATCACACAAACACCAGATTCCATAGTATTCCATATCCCTTAACAATCTCTATCAAATTTAAATAATAGACATTATACCTAATGTTAGCAATCACGTTTGGAGAGCCTCCACCAATTCTTCTAGCTTTTTCAACTCAAGCTCTGTATATACCCTAAGCATCAATCACGTTTGGAGACTTAATGTCAGCAAAAATAGACATTATACTGTATAAGCTTCTAGCAAATAGCAAGGAATAGCAAAAGTAATTGGTAAACAGAAATAGCTACTGTATAAGCTTTTCAATAACACAACAACAAAAGGCACTGAATCAATTACAAAGCATTACTAGCATTTAGCAACGGGTAAAAAGGACTAACTGAACCAGGAGGACTAGTCTCCCCACCAATCACTCAAACAAACACAAATCATGAATAAATCACACACACACACCAGATTCCATAGTATTCCATATCCCTTAACAATCTCTATCAAATTTAAATAATAGACATTATTACCTAATGTCAGCAATCACGTTTGGAGACTTTAATTCTCCCTCAATCACAAACCCAACTTGCTCAACTGTATCAATATAGTAGTCTTATTTGAAAATCTTTTGACATGTTTATATGGATACACACATATATATTACACAGAAAGGAGAAATTGTTACACAACAACCCATCATCACAGACATTCAGGACCTCAAACTATCAAATTAAAGCACATCTAGTCTAGCAACAACACATCATCACACACATTCCTACTATAAAATCAGAGAAAACAAACCTGTGTTGGTTCAACAAAGCAGGATGATGGTTTAAAATAGAGGTTCTCGTGATGTCCAAGTTTTCACTCAAAACAAATCTCTTCAACCTAGATTTACAAATAAGCGTAAAACAGCTTAGTCGGTTTCAATAGGAAAATCGCACATAAAATTGAATTTTTGCCATATATCTATCCTAATTCATGAGAATTGAATCCTACTATCCCCAAGTAAAATAGACATTTCAAACAGGATCGATCAATTCATTTGAGGTCATGAGATCATGGACTAGCTTTCAAGTATCTTGACTTATTTCAAAACCAACTTGCTCAATCACAACAAAAAGATAATAACTAGAACAAAAAACATAGGCTAAAAAAATATGACTAAAGGAATAATGAAGATCATACGGGTAAACTAGAATTTATGCAAAAAGAAATGGCAAGATTTCAAAATTCTCAAGCTTTCAAAAAGGAAAGAGAATTATCAAGATACTTCAAAGCATCACCAATTGTATTAACAACCTTCAAAGAAACATAAATGGAAACCAAATAAAGTCTTGAGAAAATAATAGGGATGGCAACAAAACCTCTAAAAATGAACATATAAAACCAAAAAAGCAGAATAGGAATTATCGAATATATTCTGTGTATCGAACTAACTCAAAGTAGAAAGACTCAACTGTGAATGTATGAAATGGTAAAAATCTAAAAAATATAAATGAGACTCTGAGCAGAGAAACACTCTAACTCTCAGTACCCAATTTCCTACTCAATTCCAACCTGATCCATCCATTCCATTGCCCTCCTTTTATAGTCGTGATTTTCCCTCTAATTTCCTTATTAGAGGCTAAGCTAAGCCAAAAATAAGATGCATAGTTTATGTCTTATGCAAGAACACCATCATATACCAATACCAATTTTAAACAAAACAATAGGCCATCACAAATTAACAAACCCACCAATCACTCAAACAAACACAAATCATGAATAAATCACACAAAGACTATATTGATTGTTGTTCCCATTTGGTGAAGGTTTTTGTATGCAAGATAATCAAAGATAGAAAAAGCACTAGATAAGGGGTAGAATAGAACCCAAAAAAACACACAAAAGTTTAAAGAGAAAACATAGAGTTAAAGGAACAACCTGAATTCTTTTGGAAAAGGGAATGTTAAAGCAATTTAACTGCAAGCTAAAGCTTCTGCAAGCAACAAGTGACAGTATTAGTGGATCATATTCTTTGGGAATGACGTATATTAGAATGCAGTCAACTGTTTGAAATGATTTCAATGAGGTAAATCAGAACCATACTGTCATTACATTTAAACCTTCTAATTTAGGTAATCTATTTGTCTTTTCTGGGGTTGGATATATTCAAAAGAGAGGATGAGAAAATAATTGTTTCTACTATTATGATACATGAGCACTCTTTAAGTATGGTTTGAGGATGATGTTTTGTTATGCAAGCCTTCTAATATGCATACTCAAATTTTCAGAAAGTTGGTAATAATAACAATAGCTGATTTCATGACAATGAGGTGGAGTAGAAAAAATTTAAAACAATATTGACACAATAGCTGATTTCATGACAATGAGGTGGAGTAGAAAAAATTTAAAACAATATTGACAAAATCAGTCAAGTTATGGATATGCTGAAATAGAGTGACCTAGTGGCAAAGTATATAGTTCCAACTAGACATTTCATTGATGCATGATGAAATAAGGATATATACAAATGCAGGAGTAGTGGTAAAATTGAAGGCATTTATAGCTCACAGACAATGCAACTGAGAATCAAAGTCTTGTGACCTGCAACATAACATTTAACAGTCTACCAGATATTGCATGACACAAAATCCCAAACATTTCAACACTCATGAACCCAATCAAAACATATGCTCATTCTATTGGAAAAATCAAACAATAGAAACATTATAGGGTGAAGAATTCACTTGGACTTTCAAACAGGATTGCACAAATACAATCACACACTCCAAGAATTCACCAACAGAATCAAACTATTAACCTTCACAAATAGCCACAAAATCCCTAAAACTCTAGAAGGGAATCATACACTTGCACTTCAACAAATACTTAGGGTTTAATCATAACTCAAAATTAGAAATCAGAAGAAGTTAATAACATTAGGGTTTATTCACAAATCAGAAGAAATCGATTCCAGGAAAATGAGAAGAAATCAGAAGTAATACCAGATTGAAAAGAAATTGAGTTGAGAAGAAAATCGAGTTGAGGCGAGATCGAGATGAGAAGCACTAGCTGGGTTTACACTTTTCACGCCGAAATCCGAACTGGGTTTACACTCTCACGCGAAATCGAAGTGAATTGTGGAAACCGGTTTGAGAGAGAGAAGACGTTGTGGTCGCACAAGGAAATGCAGGGAGGAGAGAAGACTTGTGGGTTGTGGCTGATGGAGGAGGACGGAGGGTTAGATGGAGGAGGACGGAGGGTGAGTCGAGCGAGACGGAGGGTGTTCTGTGTTATGTGATGAGAAGAGAAGTAATAGGGTTTAGTAACTCACGCGACAAATAAAAATTATCATTGACATTTGCGACGGGTTTGCGACCAACCCTCCGTCGCAAATTAGCGACCAACATCCCTTTCCGTTGCAAATTAGCGACCGGCATCTATTTCCGTGGCAAATTTAAGCGGGATTTTTAGCGCTCATGTCAAACATCTCTTTTCGTCGCAAATTAGTGACGGACAGTCCTCCGTGGCAAATGTTGGTGGCAATACAGGCTTATTCTTGTAGTGTATGTTTGCTCAACACATGTATGATAATAATACAGGCAAATAAAAAGTGTTGCAAGAATATGAGGAATTGAATTGAAGTGTTAGAACTCGAACTGCATGTTTGATGTGTATCCAAGTGCATTAAGGTGAGTTGCCATTGCTTTATTCATGGGTGGTGGACCGCACCTAAGTATCTGCAAGATGCAACCATTTTGTTTGTTTTTAAATCATGGATTTAATTTATATGCATTGTAGCTTTAACAAATTTTACACCCTCAACTGATCACTGATTGTCATGTCATAAAATCTGTTAAGTCTGCTTTTGATTACCGTAAAAGTTGTTTATCCCATGATTTGTGGTTGGATGTCATTGTAAAAAAACTTTACAGTGTATAGCAATTAATTCTTAAATTGAGTTGAATAGGAATGTAATAATATTGTAAAAATTCTTTAGACTGTTACCCAATACAAAATTATTGTATGTATGGCTTTCAACATGACTAGAATGAAGTCGAACATTTTAAAATTGACCTTGTAAAAAATCTTTACACTAATGATGCATACTAATTAAATCCTTTTGAAATTTTGTTGGGTTGTGAATTTTCTTACCAACACACTAACATAGGTTAATATAAAAAAAAATTGAATTCCTTCTTATTTAGCATGCCATAGGTTAGTTTGTGAATTTAACCTGGATATCCTGGGCAGGTGCTGGACAGTGGGATTCAATCATCTCCTTAGATATGTAACCCATGCCACCATTCCATTGATAGGCTGTCAACTTGTCAAACATTGTATTATACATATAACTCAAATTTAGTACTAACATGAAAGCTTCTAAAAGAGATGGAGAACAAAACACGAGATAACAACATTGACACTAATATATAAAACGAGATCAAGTGCTTCTTCAATTCCTCGCCGGTGTGGACCTTCTATGCGAAGACGAACCTAACACATGGTTCCCTGGCCTCACCTGAAGTCGGGCCTCCTCATTCTCACAACTCACCGCCTTCTCTGCCTCCCAGGAGACTGTGACGCTTTTGTACTGATAAGAGCTTAACGGATGCCTTTCAGGATTTGAATGTTCTCATGGTAATTTAGCCTCTGTATATTTTGTCTGTTGTTTTTTTTTTTTTGATAATTTTGTTAATTTGGTGCTTATTGGATTAAATTAGAGTTATGTTTAAGACTTTAAGGTTTTAGTGTAAAGAGGACAAGTACGATCAATTATATTAAGTTGAATTACATTTTGTTTAGTGTTTAGGTTCTGTTTATTGCATCTTTGGATTCACTTATTGAACAATAATTTCTAGTGTTAAAAGCTTCCATACTGTTTGTGTTTGAGGCAGTTAAAAGTAGTTGACTGATACAACTGTCAACTAACTAACTACACGGTCAATCTCTATAGATAGAGAGACCCATTTTGTTCAGCTTCAGTTAGTCAACTCACTGTTTAGAATCCTATTACACAGATTCCTTTAGCATTTTCTCAGAATCTTTACTTTCTAATAGTAATAATCACGGCTTTAATGGGATTTTGTTGAGAATTCATTCACTAGTGAAAATAACTTTTCAAATCTTTATGTTTTATCATGACTTGCTTGAGTTATGTTAGAAATTATGGCATCTAGCTGACTCCACTTAGTATTTGCTAGGGCCATCTGTTACAAGGAAATATTAGGTTGTTGTTGCTATGGGTTTGCAGATTTAAGCTGCAAGTTTATCATGCTGGCAAAAGGTATTGTAAACCAAATGCAAACTAATCATGTGGATTTATGAAATTTATAATCGTTTGTCTTCAAGTTTGCAGTTGTACTGTTAACTTATGTATACGGAGTAATTTGCGTAATTTCCTTTCCTTTTTAGGCTTAAGTAAAAGGGAAACATCACTGGATTTGATTTAAGTTTTGGGTTGATGTTGGATTTGCAGAGCAAGGCTAAAGAGATGGTGATGGTAGCAGAAAAAATGAGGCTAAAACATTTGTCGGGTACAACTACAAGTTGTCAAATGAATGCAACTAATGATGAGGAAATGGGTTCAAAGGAAGCGATACAAGATTGGTTATTGAGTCTGCAGGTGGTTTGTATCATCAACAGTTATCTCGTCAGCTATTTTATCTCTGCTCCGCAATCATTCCTTATTTTCTTAGCAATGAAAAGATCATGCAAATTGTAAGAAACATTTTTAATTGAACATGCCAAATGCCTTTGGTAATGGCAATTGAGGTCTGACATAGGGTTAGTATCAAGGGGCAGATGACGTTGGAAAAGAAAGTAAAAACACTTGAAAGTTGAAACTAAGACAGCAGAAAACTAGAATAACTTGGATCAATTGGAATTTAGAACACAAAAGATATTCTTAATGTACATAAAGCCTGCAAAGGGTATCTATTATTCATTTGCAGTTAATATTGCAAAACTAATGATCTGGCTCTTTGGTTGGTCAGTTTGAATTTTGTTGACTGTTCTTTTGAATTTGAAATGGTATAAATCCGTTTGAGCTGCTGATATAAACTAAAAAATTGAGCCTTTAATGAGGTCTGCAAGAATTATACGAAGAAAGAAGAGAATGAAATAAATTTATTCTTAAAAACTAGTGTATGATATATAATAATACAGGCAAATAAACTAGTGTTGCAAGAATATGAGGAATTGAATTGAATTGAAGTGTTAGAACTCGAACTGCATGTTTGATGTGTATCCAAGTGCATTAAGGTGAGTTGCCATGGCTTTATTCATCGGTGGTGGACCGCACCTAAGTATCTGCAAGATGCAACCATTTTCTTTGTTTTTAAATCATGGATTTAATTTATATGCATTTTAGCTTTAACAAATTTTACACCCTCAACTGATCACTGATTGTCATGTCATAAAATCTGTTAAGTCTGCTTTTGATTACCTTAAAAGTTTTTATCCCATGACTTGTGATTGGATGTCAGTGTAAAAAAACTTTATACTAATAAAAATTCTTACTGTTACCCAATAAAAAGTTATTTTATGTATGGCTTTCAAGATGACTAAAATTGAACTTGTAAAAAATCTTTACACTAATGATGTACTAATTAAATCCATTTGAAATTGTTGGGTTGTGAATTTTCTTACCAACCAACTAATTATATAAAAAAAAAAAAGTGAATTGCTTATTTGGCATATTGTCATAGGTTAGTTTGTGAATTAAACCTGGATATCCTGAGCAGGTGCTGGACAGTGGGATTCAATCATCTCCTTGGATATGTAACCCATTCCACCATTCCATTTATTAGGAGGCTGTCAACTCCATTAAATATCAAACAATGTATTATATATAGAATCCTAATTAGAAAAATGGTTATATTTTGGATTGGATTGGATGGAGCAACAAACCTTGTTAAGAACATGAAATACTTGGAATCTGTAAGGAAATGTGTTTGCAAAGCTATCTAGTTCTTCCTGCATCACCAAACATATATAGTGTAAAATACTTATTTAAATTTCTTTTTAATGATGTGTTAACCTGTAATTAAAAGATAGTGTAAAATACTTATAGATCTATATTGTGTATATAAATTAAGGGAGAGAGCACAAGGAAAGAAACCACTATTGTTTGTAAAGGAAGGAATCTTAAATGGGTAGATTACCTTTAAAAGGATATCATCCACTGTCACATTGGCGTAAATGAGGTACAACTTTGTTTTATCCTTTGGATTTTCTAGTATGGCTCTTATGATCTGCAATAAAAGAGATGGAGACAATAAGATCATCTTCTATTGTTGGATTTTTCTATTTTATTTTTTAGCGTAACAAAATACTTTGACTACATTTTACTCTTAAATCTTATATACTTTTTATTTATTTTTTTGGCAGTACTCTTTATTTTGTTTGTTACTTAGGTGATGTTGAATTCATATTACTCTGAAAACTAAAAAAAATTGTTGCTTTTGATGGAATTATTCTCTTTTCCTACGACTTCTTAACTATTTTTTTTCTCACTCTACAATAAATAATTAAGTGTATCTTTGTCAAAACAATAACGACAAATAAAATGAAACAAAATAGAAAACCTCTGTCTACTTCAAAACAATTAAAATGTTAGCTAATCAAGAGAAAACCTCTTCAATAAATGGTTGTGATTGAACAAAGTTCACATGTGAGTGTATGAAAATTATTGTACTCAAAGCCTAAAAATAATTATATATGTATGTACCTGAAACATTGGGGTAATTCCTGAACCACCAGCAAGCATTCCAAATGCTCTCACTTGCCCAGCCTTGTAACTGAAACGTCCCTATAAGCTCCGAATAGATCCATTATTATGACATTTATTTAGAGCTTCAATTATTTTGGGCTTAATAATTTATTTAAGGACCTAATTACCTTAGGGCCCTTGACACCCAAGGTGTCACCTTCCTTCATCTGTCTAAAATGGTGGGACATCTTTCCATTTGGGTACATCTGCTTCCACATACATCATAATCGTCAGTAAAGTTTTATACTCCCTCCGTTTCTAAACTTTTAGTGCTTTTTGAGCTTTTTTTGTTAAAGCTTTTTGGCCTTTTGAGATACCAATGCATAATTTACCTAATTTTTCCAAATTTACCTTTTATCAATTAATTATCACTATTCACAATATATGAACTCATTTGGATTAAAGTTCAGTTTGGTATTAATGCTACAAACACATTTACAAATATATGATTCTTAATTTGTGTGAAACACTCTAAAAGGACCAAAGTTTAGGAACGGATGGAGTAATAAATAAGTATTGAAAAAATAGATATTAGGGACTAAAATAATAATGAGGACTAAATTGAAAAATATATTTATTATATAGGGATTATATTGGAAAAGAAAATTTTACAAGAGCTAAAACAAAAAGTATGTATTAAAAGTAAAAACATATTTAAACATTTATTTTAGAGACCAAAGCTCTCTTTGGCAAGTTGCAACTGCCAGCGAATAGCGGATGGATTTGACTAGCGGATAATAAATAGATGTGTTTGGTACGCATTACCTTTTAGCTAGCATTTTTTGGATAGCGTTTAGCGTTTGTTCAAATGCTACTTATAGTGTATAGCATCTCAACTTATTTTGTCATTTTTATCCTCATTATTTTTCTTAAATTCTTTCTCTATCCTCATTAAAATAAATTAAACAATTTTAAATTCCTAACTTTTATGTCATTTTACATTTATCAGTTAGTTTAATAACGGTTAGTCTTACCAAACACATCATTTCTTTATTGTTAAATTTTATCGACTATCCGATTAATTTCATCCGCTATACACTATACGTTATCCTCTCATTCACTACTTTTTACCAAACACAACCTAAAATGAAAGAAGAAAAAATTTGCCCACAAATATTTTTACCTTGACAACTAATTCAAAGTAGCCAACATCTGAATCCAAAGTGATTGGAGTGTATGATCTCATAACTTCCTCTCCTTCACTATCTCTTCCCCTGCTTACACGTTATATAATAAAATGCTATATTCTTGCCCTTTTTCACTCAAATCTTTATACAACAACATTAGAAATTGTTTTTTAAATCAATGAAATAAAATAATACTTAGAGAAATATATTCGTAATATTTTTCATACCTGGCAAGTATGTTTTTTCCAACAGGAAGACCCAAAATCGAATTACGTGTAGGAAGGGCAAATTTGAATCTTGCAGAATTGTGGCTAAGCTGAGTCTTCTTTACAAGTTTAAATTCTTTGAATTTTGTGGGGTCCAAGCTACCTGAATTTTTTTTCATTTAGATGGTCAATTTGTACTCAAAGAAGAGTCTAAATAATAAGACAAATTTAATTAAGCTATTTTTCTTCTTAGTTGTGACCTGAGAAAGACATATATGAAATGAAACAGACAAAGAAAACAAGAATATTAAATTGACTTAAAGGGTAGGGTTTTCGATGCCATTTCACATATCAAAGAAATAAAAATGACAAATTGTCTTACTACATTTAATTCTTGGTGTGAAATTGAAAAGTTGTGTATTGTTTTTTTTTTCTCTGCATATTAACCACCACAGATTAACTCATCCACACAAAGTGGAAATATGAAGTTCAAAATCGAGTAACTACGAAAAATGTTCAACCTAACAGTTCCTTACAAATCACTATAATTTTTTTACATCACATAATAACAAAAAGTGTGGCATAGAAAAATAAGCACTATAAAAAGAATAAAAATAATCACAAAAATTAGAAATGAAAAAAATCAAATTCGACTTTACATTTAGAGTAACTAATATCTTGAAACTAGAGACAAATTTTTCCTTTTATGTTGCTATTTCATTTTTTTTAGTAGTTATGTGCTTTTTGTTCTTGTATATCACAACTATGCCAACACCAGCATGCTTCCAAATTAAATCTATTTTTAAATTAGATGTTGGAAATTAATTAGTAACTTTGAAAACGATCATACAAGCAAAAAAAAAAAATTTTAGATTAGAAGTAGTGAAAATACCTTTAGGTTTCCTTCGATAGTAAATATACACAGCCGTAAGGCCAACAGCAACAAGAGCAATTGCACCATTAAGCAATTCAGGATCCACATTTTTGATAAAAGGTAAGGACTGTGTGGGGAACCTAAGTGTCATATTGAATGGTAACTCAAACATTTTTGGATCTAAATTAATTGGCTAATCTCTATAATATGTTTCTATATATCTGCACACTACAAACTATATATATATATAGGTGTTGATATTAAGCTGTTGCCTTAACTATTATTCACTATTGCATTGATGCTTTTCTTTTGCTTGTCATTTTTCTTATGAAGTTAAGCAAAGAATAATCCCAAACGTCTCTCAACTCAAGGACAGTTTTAGATTCCTTAAATAATATTGTGGATAATTTTTAAAAAAAAAATGAAGGTATCCTACAGGCGACTATGATGACTAATCTTTTGAAGTATTGGAGATTCATTTAAGGGGGTGACATCTCCTAACAAATGTTTTTCCATACGTACGAGTCAGGGATCGAACCCAAGACCAAATAGTTAGACCCAAGTATCTACCACTTTTGTCATATCATGTTGATAATTAGTGATAAAAAAAATATCATGTTGGTAATTGTGGATAATTTTTTTAGTGGACACATTCATAACATATTTTTTAGCACAACGAGTGAAAATGTTGCACATCATTAGAACAAACAAAAAAAAAATGTAATTTTTTTTAAAGTTTCGTTTGTTTCCGATTCTAGAAATCTACAATCCGGTTTACCTCTCCATAGTTGCAAGAAGACACACTTGGCCGGGCAAACAGGTAACCTGTCAGAATTTATTAAAAAAAAAAGAAGGAAAAAACAGAGAGTACCGAAGGGGGACTGGACCGAAACGTTGCCATCAGAAAAGCTAAAATCAAAACAATAATAGGGAACCCCTTACAGAGCCTCTAAAACATTGCAACCTAAAGGCTAAAAAAAACCTAACTGACAAAAGTTAGATAAACAATCCGGAAAAAACCAACCAATCTTTGACTAGAAATTGATTTTCAGAAGATGCTTTTCTCCATTGCTTATAACAGATAATTTCGTAGTAAAATTAAGGCATCTCTAGTTATATATTGTTCTAATATTAAAAAAGGTTGTTGACTATCTTTTCTAGTATAAACTCTAGTTAGGAAGGTACCTTTATACCACCTAAAATCTGCAAGAGTTTTACACTTAGATTTGATAAAGAATGATCACCAATAAAATGTTGGGCTATGATAAAAATTAAGGTGTTTACCCCTTCATGAATTGTTTCATTATGTTAGTGATTGGAATTTCATCTGGTCCTGTTTTTATTGCTAAAAGAATTTATTTTTTTCTTCCTCAATGAAATAATTGCCCCACCATCCTTTGAGCTGCTCTGAAATCCAACAACAAGGATTTCCACAATAATCCTTTCAAATATTTTGAAATATTGCAATTATTATTTTTTACAACACTAATAACGATTTTTTAACATATGAAAGATGAGTTATACTTTTCTTAATATGCGTAAAAATGTAATAGAGTCTTATATTAAGGCGTGGGGTAGTTGAAGGGAAAATAAGATTCTGAGAAGTGAAAATAATTATTCTTGTGTTTGAGTACCAAAATTACAATAAATAAAATTGATTCTGAAGTAGGATTGATTCTAATGGAAACTAGATTTCCTATCTTTTGCGTTGATTAAAATCAATTCTATTTGTAGGATCCACAATATTCTTTATTTTTACACATCAAAATGGATTATACCTTTATCATCCAATCGAAATCGGATTTTTTGAATTCAATTTTAAAATATAATTACCAAATATAAATCAATTTTTTAAACACAACTTTTTTTAAAATCATTTTGTTTAATATTAATTCTCCAAAATCAATTTTATCAGAATCTTAAACAAATAGATCCAATATAGGTATATGACTAATGAAGCAATCTCACATAGAAAATAAATGTATATATTTTTATAAACTGCATCCTTTTTTCTAAAAATACTTTTGATATATTTTTAGTCAAATTTCAATTAATAAAACTCTTTTTAATTGTATTAATTGTTAAAAATTTGTATACCCTTATTTAATATTTAATGTGAAATATAAATTTACTAAAGACTCAGGTAGTAAATATAAAATATTTGAGAATAAGATCATATTTTAATTTCAATGTAAATTTTGTTCTTCAATAATCGATTCGGTAAAAAAAATTAATTTCATGAAAAACTACGTAAAGTCAGATGCTAAAAAGTGTGGTTTAATGTACTTGATGGTGAAAAAAAATTATTTTGTAACAAAATGTCTAAAGTGAAATGTTAAGCAGTGCGTTTTGAGGTACTTTTAGGATTTGAAAAAAAAAATTAACTCTTCAAATACCAAAAGGTCTTTTGTAAATATCAGAAGTTTGGTAAAATATAACTAATAAGTTTGGTGAAATATAATAAATTTTTCAGTAATATACGAACTTTGGTAAAATATAATAATAAGTTTGGTAAAATGTTAACTCTTCAAATACCGAGAGTTTGGTAAAATAGAATAATAAGTTTGTGAAAAATACGTAAAAAGTCGATGCTTTACGATTGTATTTTGGGATTTGTAGGTCCCAAAAAATTTTAGACGTTCAAATACACGTAAGTTCATTCCTCAATAACTGTTCTTTTTGATTTTATAATCTTCTTATTTAATTTATAGTTTTAATTTAATTTCATTTACTAAACTTGATCACATTTACAATAGATCATCAATCGTGATCTTCTTTCAACTTTCTATAAATTAAAAGCATTCTTTAATTGGTGTTTATATTTTTATCTTTCTTTATATATCGAGTACAACGTTCTTGTGTATTAAACTCTTGTAGATTTCACATTTACATTTACAATAGAACATTCATCATCTTTTTCAACGAGAACTTCAGCCACATTTACAATTAAACCTCCATAATCTTTTTCAACTTTGTATAACTGCTCTTATTTTATCATTGGTTTTCCTTCAACCATGCATGTTACTCGAGTGTTTCACTTTTTCATTGTATTGTCTTTTTTCTTTCCTATTATCGGTTAATTTTTTTTATTTGCATTTAATGAATGTTTATTTTTATTAAAGTTCTTTAGACTTTTTCTTCTTATTTTATCTATGGAGGATGTTCAATTTAAATGTATTTATTAATGTTCCTTTTAAACTTTATAATATTTTTTATTTAATTTTTATTCACATTATATTGAATTTTATATTTTGCAAACTAACACCATTTGCCCCATGCATAAGCTACCTAGGGACACAGGGATCAACTCTATGCTCCTTAGTTTGATTCTCACAATTGACAAACTCGATGTTGACAAGTGCAAAATTTGCTTTCAAGTTCGATGAGATATTAGTCTTTCAAAAAAAATTAATTAATCGATGGAATTTAGTCAACCCAGTGCATCGCACTGGTTATGGGGCTAGTTTTATTGATTTTTGTAATTTCTATCATGGAGAAGCTCACTTTAGTAAACAACAAAATTCCCATATAATTTTAAACAACAAAATTCCCAAGTTACTTCAAATACCATAGACATACTATCAACATTAGTTGGTGCACAGTGAAGTGGAGATCGAACTCGATCCCACTCCAAAGTCTTGGGTTGGAATCTTGAGTGCAAAAAAACTCGTTGGGAAAGGAGAACCACACAGATCAACAAAGTCGTATACACGCCAATTAGGTTCTTCGATGTAGATTAGTCACCAACAAAGCCGATAGATAGTGCGCACCAGTAACATGACAAAAAGAAGACAATAGACATATTAGTCTTCGCTTGTGCTTAGGATCAAATTTCGCTCTGACCAACATCGAATTTGTCCATTGCAGGAATCAAACCCGAGAGCCGTTCTAGATTGGGCCACAAGACCCACTAAATGAATTGGACCCTAGTTAGCCCAATAACTATGACCCATGTCCATGACCCAACATATCATACTAGGCCACAAGGTCCATGCGCCTCATAAGACATAGGCCAGCCCAATCGCTTGGATCCACATCCAAGGCCATATCCATTAAGCTTCGACGACTTAGATTTATCCGAACGATCCAACGACTCAGAGCTAGCAAGGATCTCTATAAATACTGGATCGCATAGCCACACAAGGTACACATTCCTTTAGCCTGCATACTCCACGATTTTCTACTCACTCAGCGGCGTGAGTGTGTTTTCAGTATGTACTCTCCTCACGCTCAAAAAACACACGGAGATCTGACCCGACAAAAATACTACCAACTGTAGTCTCAGATCTAGCCGAACAACAACAAAGTACATAATGAGAGCATTGAGTCGACCCCGTATCTCAAAGTAGATTAAGCCACTTAGCAAACGATGTTAGTGTTTACTATAAACATATCACAAACATTAACATAGACACTAAAAAACACTGCTTTCATTTTGATAAAAAAAAACACTAAGAAACACAACATTATTATGTCAAAAATAAGAGCACAAAGTGCACATTATTAGAACTTACATAAGCACAGTACTAATAGTAACAATAAGAAACATTAATTATGATATACACGTTTTAGCCACCCATTGCTGACTTGTTTCTTCTTCTATTTTTCTCGCAATTGCCGTCTCTTCTCTCTCCTCTCTCTCTCTCTCTCTACAGTGCCTTTGACTTGTGCTAATTCGGAGCCCCTCTCTCTCTCTGTTCCTTCTTTATCTCCTTCAACCCACAACAACTATAACCATTGCAAACATCATAAAAGCAATCCATTTCTTCTGCCACTTTTCACATCACTGACCTGAAACTGAATCTGAAACAACTTTGCTACCAACCCTCACCACCTTCACTTTTCAACTGCAACATTCTCCACCTCTGCTTAGTTTTCAAGATTTCAGGTCCTGGCTTTCTTTTCCTTCTCTCTTCTGTCTCTTGTTTCTGTAGAAATTGATGTGGGACAACGTTGGAATTTCTAGTAGTGTGTCATGTTTTTGTGTCTGTTGTGAGATGTTGGAATTGGATCATGGATTTTAAAGCTTATCATCTTCTGATCCCATCTTTAAGAACACCCCAAAACCCTCAATATTGTAAAAAAATCGTTTTTTTTCAAGATCTAGTTAAGTGAAAGTCAAATATTGTGGACCACTGTGATGGGAACGCAAAACCCATTTGAGGATTCTTCAAATTTTGAAACTTTTATGCACAATTCATCATCACGTAGAAGTGCCATGTCAATTCAATCAAGGGGTTCCGAAAGGAATTCAACTAGGGAAGTGACTTTTGGTCACTCAGATTCCAAACCTGTGAGGCATGGTTCAAAAGGTGCTGATTCTGAAGCACTCAGCATGTCACAAAAGGAAATCAATGATGAAGATGCTATGTTGATTTATGTTGATGATCCTGTAAAGACAAACGAAAGGTTTGAATTCGCAGGGAATTCGATTCGAACCGCGAAATACTCTGTCTTCACTTTTCTTCCTAAGAATTTGTTTGAACAGTTTCATAGAGTTGCTTACATTTATTTCCTTATAATTGCTATTCTTAATCAGTTACCTCAACTAGCTGTTTTTGGGAGGGGTGCTTCTATTTTGCCATTAGCCTTTGTTCTTCTTGTTACTGCTGTTAAAGATGCATATGAAGATTGGAGAAGACATAGGTCAGATAAAGTTGAGAACAATAGGTTAGGACTAGTTTTAGTTGATGGTCATTTCCAAGAAAAGAAATGGAAGGATATTAGAGTTGGTGAGATCATTAAAATCAATGCAAATGAAGCAATTCCTTGTGACTTTGTTTTGCTCTCAACTAGTGACCCTACTGGGGTTGCTTATGTTCAAACTCTTAATCTAGATGGAGAGTCTAATTTGAAGACTAGGTATGCAAAACAAGAGACTCAATTGAAATTTCATGAAAAGGAGAGGTATAATGGGTTGATTAAGTGTGAGAAACCCAATAGGAATATATATGGATTTCAAGCTGCAATGGAAGTTGATGGAAAAAGGTTGTCTCTTGGTTCTTCTAATATTGTACTTAGAGGTTGTGAACTCAAGAATACTAGTTGGGCACTTGGTGTTGCTGTGTATTGTGGTCGCGAGACTAAGGCTATGCTCAACAACTCAGGAGCTCCATCGAAGAGAAGTCGTCTCGAGACTCGCATGAACTCTGAGATCATTAAGCTTTCTGTTTTTCTTGTGGTTTTGTGTGCAGTTACCTCAGCTGGTGCTGCTGTTTGGTTAAAGCATTACAAGAATGATTTAAATATAATTCCTTATTATAGGAAACTGGATTTTTCAAAAGGGAAAGAGGATAGCTATGAATATTATGGATGGGGAGTTGAAATCATTTTCACATTCCTCATGTCAGTTATAGTTTTCCAGATTATGATTCCCATTTCGTTGTACATTTCTATGGAACTTGTTCGTGTTGGTCAGGCCTACTTCATGATCAAAGACTCTAGATTGTATGACGAGGCAACAAATTCGAGATTTCAGTGCAGGGCCTTGAATATCAATGAAGATTTGGGGCAAATTAAATATGTTTTTTCGGACAAGACTGGTACACTGACCGAGAATAAGATGGAGTTTCAATGCGCGAGTATCTGGGGGGTTGATTACAGTTTTGCGAAATCCGGTCTTGAGAATGAGCGATTTGAATACTCCATTCAAGGTGCAATTTCATCTTCAAGTATGTTAATTTGTTTTACTACCTCTGGTCCTATTTACGAGAGAAAAATGCAGTTTTACGTTCAGTGAATAACTCTGATGTATCTGGTCTGACTAGATCCATCAGTTATTCAATGTACCTAAAACTGCATTTTTCTCTTGTAAATAGGACCAGAGGTAGAAATAAGCTTCAGTGTTAACTGTTAAGTCTGTAGTATTTGATGTTGACATGTTTATTTTGTGTCATGATTTGCTCTCAGTGGATGGAAAGGTCTTTAAGCCAAAGATGAAGGTGAAAGTTAATCAACAGCTATTGCGATTATCAAATAGTGGAGTTGCAAACAAAGAAGGAAAGCGGATTTATGATTTCTTTCTAGCACTGGCAGCATGCAATACTATTGTGCCTCTTGTTGTCGACACATCTGACCCTACAGTCAAGCTGATAGATTATCAAGGGGAATCGCCAGACGAACAAGCATTAGCATATGCTGCCGCCGCCTATGGTTTTATGCTTATAGAACGAACCTCAGGTCACATAGTCATTGATATTCATGGAGAAAGGCAAAGGTATTTTCTTAGTAATTACTTTCTGCTTCTTTTCTTCTTCTAAGTCTAACAAACATATTTCCATGTTGACACTTGAAATTTGAAATTATTTGGTGTTAATGTTTTAGTATTAATGTTGTTTATGTATTTGGTGTCTTAGGTTCAATGTCCTCTTTTTCATGAATATTCTCACTATGGCCACGCAGGTTCAATGTTTTAGGTTTACATGAATTCGATAGTGACCGAAAAAGGATGTCAGTTATATTGGGGTACAATGACAATTCTGTGAAACTTTTTGTCAAAGGGGCGGATACATCAATGTTTAGTGTGATTGATAAATCGTCGAACACGAATATAATACAAGCTACTGAAACACATATCCACTCTTACTCTTCCCTTGGTTTGAGAACACTTGTCATTGGGATGAGGGACTTGAATGCTACAGAATTTGAGCAATGGCACTTTTCCTTTGAGGCAGCAAGTACTGCTTTGATGGGTAGGGCGGCTATGCTTCGCAAGGTTGCTGCCAATGTAGAGAATAATCTCTGTATATTAGGTGCAACTGCTATTGAAGATAAACTGCAGCAAGGTGTACCGGAATCGATCGAGTCTTTAAGGAAAGCCGGTATTAAGGTATGGGTGTTAACTGGGGACAAACAGGAAACTGCAATATCAATTGGTTACTCCTCAAAGCTAATAACAAGCAACATGACTCAAATTAAAATTAAGAGCAACAATAAAGAATCGTGTAGAAGACGTTTACAAGACGCTCTAATCATGTCGAGAAAAAACATGGCTGCATCTGAGGTTGCCAACTATTTTGAAGAAAGTTCTGATGCTGCTTCGGTTCCGATGGCATTAATTATTGATGGCACTAGTCTTGTTTATATTCTTGATGACAGTGACCTTGAAGAAGAGGTACGTGACATTAAATCTCAGACGGTGTTTACATTGCATTTTATGCTTATGTCTTATGTGCTGACATTGTCTAATGTTGCTGATTCCAGCTCTTTGAACTTGCAAGTAGATGTTCTGTTGTTCTGTGTTGTCGAACGGCTCCGTTGCAAAAGGCTGGAATTGTCGCTCTTGTGAAGAATAGGACGTCTGACATGACTCTAGCCATTGGGGATGGTATGATATCTTCTGTTTACTTGTTTTCGATTATCAGACAAAAAATGAAGATTAAATTTGCTTTATGTTTTGTGCAAAATATAATCTAATTATTCATGTCTTATAGGTGCTAATGACGTATCGATGATCCAAAAGGCCGACGTTGGTGTTGGCATCAGCGGTCAGGAGGGTCGGCAAGCTGTAATGGCTTCTGATTTTGCAATGGGGCAGTTTAGGTTTTTAGTTCCTCTCTTATTAGTACATGGACACTGGAATTACCAAAGACTAGGCTACATGGTACTCTACAACTTTTACAGAAATGCTGTCTTTGTTCTTATCCTATTTTGGTAAGTTATAATTCATCATATGTATATTATATAAATACTTTCATCAATTATGGCACTAAATTTTAACAACTTTGTATCTTGCTATGTTTCTTTGTGTTCCAGGTATGTTCTGTTCACTGCATTCACTTTGACAACTGCTATAAATGAATGGAGCAGTGTATTGTATTCAATAATCTACACTGCATTGCCAACTATTATTGTTGGTGTTCTTGACAAGGATCTTAGTAAAAGGACACTCCTAAAGCATCCTCAGCTTTATGGAGCTGGACAAAGACAAGAGGCATACAACAAAGTATTATTTTGGTTGACGATGGCCGATACGTTGTGGCAAAGCATCGTTGTTTTTTTCACTCCTCTCATTGCGTATTGGGGAAGTACTGTAGATGTATCAAGCATAGGGGATCTTTGGACTCTTTCGGTAGTTATTTTGGTTAATTTGCACTTGGCCATGGATATAATCAGGTGGAATTGGATTGCTCATGCATCTATTTGGGGCTCGATCGTTGCAACTTTCATATCTGTCATGATTATTGATGCTATACCAACTCTTCATGGTTACTGGTATGTGCCATCTTTTCCCATTCTCTCTCGCTCTCTAAATTTTTATACAAATGAATCCAATGCGGTAGAGTTTGGTCTAAGAGTCTATCTCAATCCCACAAAACCGACTTGTAAGATGAGGACAAACTTAATAACAAAGGTGGAATATCTCAACACAAATCTTACGACCACTATCTTAGACAGTTAGGCCATATCTCTAGTCGATGTGAGATTTCCTACACCCTCCCTCACGCTTAGGATTGGACATCTGAGGCGTGCACTAACACATGTGGAATAACAAAGATCTCAACACACACCCTCACGCTCAGGAAAATCCAAGTGGAATAAGAGAGATCCTGACCCAATGACATATCTAGGATAGACTCTAATACAATCTTAGAACTTACACTTAGGACCTAACTCACTCCACTAAACCGGCTTGTGAGATGAGGATTGACAAACCTTATAAACATTATTTAGGTCATATCTGTAGTGGACATACGACTCTCAACACATCCAAATAAATTCGTTGTTGCTACTTGCTAAATTATCTTAAGATTCAGAATCATTTGCATTAAATCTGACGTTTACATTTGCACAAAACTTTGGCAGGGCAATCTTTCATGTTGCAGGAACAGGATTGTTCTGGTTATGTTTGCTTGGAACTGTGATAGCAGCATTGCTTCCTCGTTTTGTTGTAAAATTTGTATATCAATATTATTATCCCAATGATATTCAGATTTCAAGAGAAGCTGAGAAAGTTGGGAATCTAAGGATCAATGGGGAAAGAGATGGACAAATAGAAATGCTTCATTTCTCAAATGGTCCACAAAGATGACACTAGTGATCTTCTTGTCCCTTTGTTGTTGTATTATTTCTTTTGTAAAGTTACACATTAATTCTTTAGGCTATCTTGTCCCTTTCCAAAGGGTAGGGGTTTTGTTTCATAGAAGAGGCTGTTTGTATTTTTATTATTCTTTTTGTATTGAAAAATTAGCTTGTTGTAAATTAACATTGATTATATTATAGCAGTAAAAGAGAAAAGCTGAGTACATGTTACTAATTAAATTTTAACATCAAGAGTTCTTTTCATTGCCTCCTTCATGATATATCTCTTAAAGGCTGCTTAGTTCAATTCTGTTTTTTTTTGTTTAGTGTTATTGGTGTGCAGTATTCAGTTGTGGTCTCATCATGCAACTCTGTTTTATTAGCTACAAAATTCGAGCTCATTTCCAAAATGTCAATGGAAGAATGACATTCAGAAAAGATGAACCATACATAGTAGAATGTATAAGAGAGTTTAAGAGGGAAGAAATATTTTGTGCAATGTTTGTTGATTGATTCCAAATGAGACTCAAGGTCTTGCTAAATACAATCCTCAAAGGCTAATATTTAAATTCCTAAATTCTTGTAACAGTTTGATTAAATAGTAGCGTATGTTTGGTTGTGGTTTGCTGGATTATAGTGCTGCAACATCATATATATACATTCTGCATGACTTTGTTAAGTGCTACTGCATCAGTTGCAGCATCTTACTTTTCTTTTCTCTTGGTTGTCATTGCTAGCAAACATAGTGTTAGACTTAATTCACTTCAAATTCAATAATTACTTTCTTTTTTGCAAAACCAAATTTCTCAAACACTTTGTAAACACGCTATATGACAAATATGACACTGGACGGAATAAATTTGCTGTGACACGTAACTGTTCTTGTGTCACCTCCTGACAAGGGTCAATATGACTTTTGCTGATATGCCTGTTTATTTTCCGTGAAAATTAGTAAATGAAAAAACCAAAAAAGTCACAAGTGGAGGTGCTTCCTTTCTTTCTTTGCTTGCATCACTGGCTTCTTTTCTTTCTTTAAAAAGGAGTAGAAAGTGGCTTTGTCTTTCCTTTATCTTTTGTGGAGCCTGCAATGCCTGCCTATTTAGGAATTTAGGTGGCCTAGAATACCTTGTACAAAGGGAACACTTTTGTGGAGATACTTTACATCTTCTATATTATCATATTTTGTTTAAACAACTATATTTATTGTCTATATAATAATAATAATAAGTAGATATAGTAGATTGAGTCAAAAAAAAGTATAATAATCTATACCTATATATAAATGAGATTCCAAAAAAATCTGACACTTTTGGTGTCAGATTTTTCTGATTAAAACACCCTTAGTGTAAGTAAAATTTTCTAATAGGCATAACCACCCACTAACACACCACCTACTAACACACCAATACACCAACACATAAAAGACGGGTTCATCCCCGCTAGCAATAATAATAAGTCTTTATAAAGATTTTACAACTTCTCCTTTTTTTAGTGTATACTAGTATAATTCACTTGTGCTAGCACGAGTCGATATTCATGTGTTTACAATCGTAAGATATTTACTTCAACTATGTATTTATATATATATATATATATATATATATATATATATATATATATATATATATATAATATCTTCTATTTATTCAAACAAACAACTTACAAAATTACAATTTTAGACATCTTACTTTTTTGACACATCGCCACTTTTCTTTTCTTTTTAATTTTTTAATTCTCCTTTCTTTTCCTTTCTCACTCACTCTCTTTCAATCTCACATTTTCCAATATTTCATACTTCTTATACATCTATTATTAGTGGCCCCCACACCATTTATATAAAAATATTTTTTTTCCCAATTTTTTAATTCACTAAATAATCTAATATAATTAAATTAATATTAAATAATCTACAATTTAGTCTTACTAGTATGATTCACCCGTGCCAGCACGGGTCGATATTCACTTGTAACTTAAAAACTTGACAATTTTTTTAGGAATTAAAAAAACAGAAGTTGTATATTTAAGTGCATTGTGTGAGATATTAAATACTCTGGACACTATCTAAAATTTAGCTATTATGTTGTATAATAATTTTAGCAAAATGTATTATCAACATATATTTATAAAGATTTTATACAAATTTGTATATTAAATTATTTGTCAAAACGTATATATATGTATACCGTTTTCTCGAATTGTATCAATCAATTTTCAAGGAAAAGACCCACATGGAAAACAAAAATAATGATAGCTTGCAACTTCAAATTCAACTTGTGCTCGTGCCTCACGCACGGTAATTCACAGAATTAAGAGCTACTACAAATTTAGAGATGTAGTATACGGACCCTTCAAGGAAAGATCTGTTAAATGGTATTATCTATTCATGACTCTGATGTTAATACATATAGCTTAGATGCAAACATATGATACGAATATGTTGAAATCCAACATGATCATGTGCTTGCAAAAATATTGGCTAAGTAACTGATATGACAATAAATATTTGAAATCCATAAACTAATTTGGAACAAACAAATAATACAATTCTATATTTTTTATCAATATTATTAAAACCGACCCGGTGATCGATCTGATCAGATCACTGGGTCACTGCGTTAATGGCCGGACCGATGTGTCATTAGTTAGCCCGCATGACCCGTGACGGTACTAATGATTGGTAAAAATAAGCATAGTATGTATAAAATCACAAGTCACCTTTTTTTGTCATACCTTAAAAATGCTCAATAAATTATTTTTAATCTTATTTTTGATTCCATATTCTTAAATAGACATTTGGGCATCACTTTTAAAAATATATTTTCATATAACATATTAAGAATGACAAATCTATTTTTTAAGAATTTATAAAATATTTGTGTCCACATTTATTTTGTTTAAAAATGCATTTTAATAATTAATTTAAGAAAAATTAAAATGATAGGTTTGACATCATTTCCCCTGACCCTTGAGAGGATCAGGACGACCCCTCTCTGAGGGTAGATTATGTCGTTGAATCTAACGGTGTTAGTTTCTCATTAAAGGTTTTTGTACCCTCCTTTATTTTGTTTTATGAAAAACAAACAATCAAAACATTAAATACTTCTTCACACTAATTTGAAATAGGAGCGCGAAACTCTAATGTATTTCTATCCCTGCTATAATAAACTCTAATTTAGCATGATATCTAATAAATGGGTTTGACTACCCCGTATACCCGCTATAATATAACTTTGCTCATTAAAAAAAAATCCATCAGTCACAATACAATACATCAAAGGGTTATACTACATTGTATATATGGCTTACAATCTATCAAAAAAGAATCCACCAAATATCTATCAAGAAATATGTGCGTTGCAATTTAAAAGGATTATCGTATATTTCTTTTTGTGATACCACTCTTTTAACATGTAAATAGCAAGAGTAGCTAGTGGAGAATAGTGTCTTTTCCTTTGTACCACTAAGTTCAAAATTCCAAATAGCAAGAGTACTCCAGTATATTATGAGAGACCCACATGATCAATGTTTTTGTAATAATAGTACTCTAAAAATTATTAGTGACAACCGTAGGGTATATAATTTCAGGGGTATTTTCATATTGAGATGTTATTACAACATGAATTAGTTATAAGTATTATAGGTCCAAAATAGTAATAGTAAATAGTAACTTACAAATATATAGCAAATATACTTTTGCATAAGGACATTTAGCTTGCTTTTGAATAAGGTGATTGACGTTGACAACCGTAGGATCAATGTTCTTTGTCATCTTGTTTATTCTCTTTACTTGTTTTCTAAGTGTAGCGTAGTGAATAGAAGAATATTAAGCACCAACATTGTAAACTACAAATATACTAATCGATCAAAGTTGTATATTGATTCTAATTGTATGTGCATCAAGCTGAATATAAAAATATGTGACAAACATTTTTATTATATAACATTATTTATAAGATGAGAATTAAAAAAAGTTGAAATAAATAAAATTACTCATATTTAATATTGATCTTTTCTGTTGGCAAGGGTTTTGGTCTAGTCCCCCTTCGTTTTTCTCTGTTTTTTTTTTCCTTTTTTTATTAATAATTCGGGCAATCTGTCCGTTTGTTTTAAAAAAACTCATATTTAATAACATTCTAATTAGTAAACATATAGAATAAAATCTATGGAATGTGATACAAAATATTAGATGTCAAATAAATATAATATATAAATTTAATATATTATAACAAATATATATGTATCAAAATAAATAATAAATAGATATAAAAAGTAGGTAAAATGTTTTGCAATAAAAGAAAGAATAGGATAAACATTATGTAATACGCTTTGGTAGCACAGAATTGTGGTAGCTCAAATGGTCAGTGTCAAGAGGTGGCAGTGTGGGGGAATGAGTTTGATCCCCAACTTCTGCTTTTTTTGTGATATATTTCGAAATAACATGCTGACGTGGATTAAAATGAAACTGAGGTGGATTAAATTGATGCTTACGTATTTATTGACGTGGCGGGATAGGTGGACGCCTACATGGATGATCCATGGTTTATTATAATAGAGATTTATTATCTAACCTAATATCTATTTATCTATTTATACAAACAAACTACACTTAATCTATTTATACAAACAAACCACATTTAAATTACTCAAACAAGTCTCCCTATTCACTTGACAATTCATCTAACTAAGGACAACATTGTAATTTACTATCATACTTTTATCAAATTTCTTCTCTCAATGCATTTTCTTCTCACTCCCATTTTTTTCCTACTTTCTCTTACTTTTTTTTTTCTAAATTCAAAATTCAAATCAAACTCACCAACTTTCTTTACCCACTATCTACTAATCTAATCTAATATCTATTTAAACAAAAAAACAAACCATACTTAAATTACTCAAACAAGTTTCACTATTTATTTAACAACTCATCTAACTAAGGGCAACATTGTAATTTACTATCACATTCTTTTTCAAATTTATTCCCCCAATGCACTTTCTTCTCACTCCCAGTTTTTTTAAGTTTCCCCTCTTTTTTTCTTTTCAAAATTCAAAATTAAAATTAAATCAAATCTACTAATAAACTAAAATAATCAATCTAAACTACGAGATAACTACACTAATATATAAAAACACGGGATAACTTCCCTGATATATAAATAACACGATATTAATATATCAAAAAAGGAAAACTTAATGACTATTTCAACTACTGATTAATATTTAAAACACGGGATAACAGTAGTGATATATAAAAAACACAGATAACTATACAGATATATAAAAAAACACAGGATAACTGCACTGATATCTAATCTAATCTAATATCTATCTATTTATTCAAACAAATAACTTACAAAATTACAATTTTATATATTTTACTTTTTTGACACATCACCACTTTTCTTTTATTTTTAATTTTTTAATTCTACTTTCTCTTCCTTTCTCACTCACTCTCTTTCAATCTCACATTTCCTAATATTTCTTACTTCTTACACACCTATTATTAGTGGCCCCCACGCCATTTATTTAAAAATATTTCTTTTCCCAATTTTTTTAATCCACTATATAATATAATATAATTAAATTAATATTAAATAATCTACAATTTACTCCTATTTACTATCTAACCTAATATCTATTTATCTATTTATACAAACAAACCACACTTAATCTATTTATACAAACAAACCACATTTAAATTACTCAAACAAGCCTCCCTATTCACTTGACAATTCATCTAACTAAGGACATCATTGTAATTTACTATCATACTTTTATCAAATTTCTTCTCTCAATGCATTTTCTTCTCACTCCCACTTTTTTCCTACTTTCTCTTACTTTTTTTTCTTTCAAAATACAAAATTCAAATCAAACTCACCAACTTTCATTACCCACTATCTACTAATCTAATCTAATATTTATTTATACAAACAAATCATACTTAAATTATTCAAACAAGTTTTCCTATTTATTTGACAACTCATCTAACTAAGGGCAACTTGTAATTTACTATCACATTCTTTTTCAAATTTCTTCTCCCAATGCACTTTTTTCTCACTCCCAGTTTTTTTTAAGTTTCCCCTCTTTTTTTTTCAAATTTGAAAATTCAAAATTCAAATTAAATCAAATCTACTAATAAACTAAAATAATCAATCTAAACTACGAGATAAGTGCACTAATATATAAAAACACGGGATAACTTCCCTGATATATAAAAAACACGATTTTAATATAAAAAAAAGAAAACTTAATGACTATTTCAATTACTGATTAATATTTAAAACACAGGATAATTGTACTGATATAAAAAAACACGGGATAACTATATTGATATATAGAAAAACACGGGATAACTACACTGATATATTTGATAATCTTCTATCTATTTTACTATCTACTACTCCATCCGTTCCTTTTCTTTTGATGTTTTAGCCTCAAAACTTTGTTCCTTTTCTTTTGATGTTTTACAATACCAAGACTACTTTAACCAATTTTTTCCAACAATACCCTTAATAAATTAAAAAATAATTAAAAATTAACTTTTAATAAACACATATACCAATACTATTTATCTCTCAAAGTAAATGATGAATGTGTATTTACCCAAGTAAAATTGTGAAAAACAAAGATGACAAATAAGGGTATTTTAGTCTCGGCATTACCTATTTATTGTTTTCTTATTCCTTGTGCATATACTAAAACATCAAAAGAAAAGGAACTGAGGGGGTATAATCTACTAATCAACTAAAATAATCAATTGAAACTATGAGATAACTGCACTGATATATAAAAAAACATGGGATAACTATACTAATCTAATATCTATTTATACAAACAAACAACTTACAAAATTACAATTTTAGACATCTTACTTTTTTGACACATCACCACTTTTATTTTATTTATCATTTTTAATGTATTAATCAACTAAAATAATCAATTGAAACTATGAGATAACTACACTGATATATAAAAAAACATTGGATAACTATACTAATATGTTAAAAAAAAACTTGAGATAACTGCAATGGTATGTATAAAAACACATGATAACTGCACTGATATATAAAAAATACTTCACTGAAATATTTTATAATCTACCATCTATCCGTTACTGTCTACTATAATCTATTAATCAACTAAAATAATCAATTGAAACTATGAGATAACTTCACTGATATATTAAAAAACACGTGATAACTTTATTGAAATATAAAAAAAACACGGGATAATTGCAATGATGTATGTAAAAACACGAGATAACTGCACTAGTATATAAAAAAATACTGGATAACAACACTGACACTAATATATAAAAGAACACGGGATAAATGCACAGATTGTTTTTAAATGATACTTTTATAATTTTAGATTTTAATATTTATCAAATTTTTTATTTGACACTCTTTTTTTAACTACTTTAAATTTGTCTTTTTTTTCACGAGGTGTCTTTGTCGCACTATTTAAATTATGTCTAAGCTCGTTCATGAAAAGAATATATAAAGACACAAGCATGTATGCACGCAGTATCCTACTAGTGTATATATATATATATATATATATATATATATATATATATATATATATATATATATATATATATATATATATATATATATATATATATATATATATATATTTCATCTTGTTTCAATTTTGATTTGTTAAATTTTAAATATTTATATAATAGTAAGAAATTAAATTTAGTATTATATATTGATATATAATATAATATTATATTATAAATTCAAATGGGATGTGGAGGTTTGTCAAGTAAAGGATTTTGTTTCCTGCCTTATAGTGTTTTGTAATAATTAATTTAAGAAAAATTAATATAAAAGTATTCAAACAAAGTACTAAGAATTATATTGAATTATATTGAAATCGATGAAAGTATGATTATCATCTAATATTTTCCGAATGAGTATATAGAAAAACACATTAATACTACTAATGCTGCCAGCTGGTTCGGTGGAAATACAATAATAGAATGTCTCATCTATTTAGTAATATATCCTTTATATTTTTTTCCACTATAAGCGTGTGAACCTATGAGAATTCGATTTTATTGTTATAAGCAACTTTCCATTGGTTCATTTAAAAATCATTTTTGTCTAGTTATAAAATAGTCATGTAGTATATTTATTTTATACATGTTACTATTATTTTTAAAACCTTCAGAATTTCCAAATTAAATGAGTGGTGATAGATCTATATTAATGAATTTGGATGCTTCAGTTTAACGCTACTTGGTAAAAGGGTAGATTTGGTTTTTCACCCCAACAATAAGGGGCATTTTCGTAAATAAGCTTTTAAGTTAAGGTTCACTTTCCTTTCTCAAATCCCTAATAGAGGTAATACTTTACTTTCCCTATCTGTCATCGACATCTTATTCTAAACAGCTTCCTGACTTTGTCGTCGTCGCTCCCAACGTGGGCTGCTCGTCCTGGCTCCGATCATGGATGACTAACAACGACAGGTATCCCTCCTTAGGTGACATATTTAATGACGTGGAGGGCAATGTGGATGCATATGTGGAAGATTCATGGTTTAATATAATAGAGATATAGACACACACGATCACTATCCACTTTTTCTATACTGCTGACACATACTCCCTCTCTCTCTTAATAATAGTTATTTTAGTGAAGAAAATTTGTCTCAAAATAAATATCGCATATAATTTTTAATGTAATATTAGTTTCTTTTTTCAATTATATTCTCTAATTAAAATAATATTCATCACTCTTAATGTTTGATAAAGGAGAAATGATATTTGGACAATGAGATTGTGGACAAAATTCGACAACGTGGTTAATGTTTCAAAAAAGATGGGTATCTATCATGCTGCAATGGTTAGCGTTAAAAGGTAAACTTTGGAATTTTACTACGTGGAATTGTGGTTAACCATTGCAACAGGATAAATACCCAACTTTTTTGGAAAATTAACCACGTTGTCGAATTTTGTCTATTATTCATTGTCCAAATAGCATAACCGTTGATAAAGATAATTTGGTAAATACACTATTCTCTTTCATTCTTTTATGATATTTTCTTAATATATCTGAAATGAGCTAAAACGACCATTATCTTTGAGACCGGAGGGAGTATATTTTATTGGATTTATAATTTAATATTGAGAGATTAGGTTCTGTAGTTGTGTGCAGAGGATACCCGGTTTACACACAAAAAAGGTTTTATTATAGGTGTTTATAGGATGAGGGATCAACTAAGTCTCTTATCGGTGAATCACTAAAAGTAATGGTAAATATTATGTAAAATATTATGAGTGGTTAAGATTAAATCAGTGGTATTAAATTCCAACCATTGAGAAGGTTTTATAGTATATTCTACAGTCAGTTTTAGTGGTTCACGTATAACTAACAAAGGGACTTATTGACTTAATCTCAAATAAAAAAAGGGACTTATTGACTTATGCTGAAAATTCAAGTGTGAGTGGTTAGTCCCACATCGGCTATGATGAGCTATATGAATGATGGACCCGGTTTCTCTACTGTCAAAAATCCCTCCATTCATCCCGTCACCTATATTAAGGGTTAGGATTTCACAGTGTTACTTTTTTTGTTTGGCCAAAATACAGTACAAGGTAAGGATCTCTTCCAGTCGTTTTGTTGACTGGAGAGAATCTGTGTCCATGAATGATATATAAGACTGAGTCCCGTATACCTAACACCTTAAGATTTTGGGTGGAGATGAGGTGTTTAAGTATCTTAGTAGTCTGGATCATTGACTAACTCGTTGTTGCTCTTGGTGCTCCCTAGATTCTCCAACAAGTGGTATCAGAGCCATGATTCAGCTTGGTGGGAGAGAAGGTAGTGAATCCCAATTTGAATCAAATACGTCTTAAAGTTTTGAGTGGAGATATAGTGTCCAAGTATTCTTTTGATGGTCCAATTAATTGGCTACTCTAAAGCACCCTTTTATTATATATGGATGCAGAAAATAATATTAAAAGTGAAAAGGGCAATATTAGGAAGTGTCTTTTCATTCTTCTTTTTTTGGCAAGTAAAGAGTTGTTGTTGTTGTTTCCCATGGTTTTGGGTTTTGTTGTTGCGCCATCCATTTTCTTCTTCACTCACTTTTTGCCTTTTGAAGTCACACACTCTCTCTATCTTATTCCTTCCAGTTAAGAGGCATGTTCCAAGTTAATACTAAAAGAGATCCTGCAATCAAGCTTTTTGGAAGTGATATTCCAATTCATATTCCCATTATTAACCAAACAACACAAACTTCACACTCTTCCACTCAGATTCACTCTCAACCTATCATGGTCGGTTATCCATTTCTTCTTTTCTTTTCTTTCTCATTATTTTTCCTCTTTTTTCTTTCTTACTCATTGGGTCTGCTCTTTTTCTTTTCTTTCAGCAAAGTTAATAATAAAGTTTGCATTTTTATACTAAAATACAAAATACCCAGAATTTTATTTGCAATTCTCTTAAATGGGTATCATTATCATCATCCATAATGGACATAGAAGCTTTATATTCTACGATTTTTCTTTTTGCAATTATTATTCATATTGCAAGGTTATACCTAATATTTTCGATGCGCTCTTATCCATTACTAGAAAATATTCATGCTCTAGGTAGGTCTGTGAATATGAAGGTGTTTTATAGTTTGCTTTAAACGTAGTGAGTGAGAATTAAGTTGAAAGGGGATTAGAAAGTAAAAGAAAGAAAAGTAGGGGTCGGTTTTTGTTTGGAATATTTTTGTTTTGTTTGGAATGTGATGTTTTTAACTTCAAATGAACTGGCTAACCAGTAATTGACTTGTTTGGGTGTGTTCTGTCTACTGTAGCAATGAAATAGGAAAGTGTTTGGGTTGACTTATTTTGACTTATATACTGAGATAAGTACTTATAAGATTGTTTATCCCGAAAGTAGGAAATTTCGGTTGATTACTGTTAAGGGATCTTGAAAAGTGTCACTCAAATCTTTGGAGTAAGTGCAAGAAGGAGGTTCCGGGTTTAAGTTCCGGAAACTAACATTTCCTCCAACCCTACTAACATTGCCTATTTATAAGATTGTTTGAGAGCTTATGAAAATAGTTCATAGCTTATTTTATTTTATCTTTTGTTGTAGAAATAGTCTATACTTATACATAAATACTTATAATTAGGCTGTTTATCCAAATAGGGTCGAGGATTGGTGAAAGAGTTTTTATGTTCTTCTGTTATGTTAATGTCTCATTCTTTAATATATTGCTTGATCACTTCTGCGCTATGAAGCACAAACATGGACACACGCAGACACTTGTTTTAATTTGAAAAATACAAGTAATTGAAGTGTCAGTGTCAGACACTAAACACATCTTCAATTAGAAATGTCCGTGCTACCGAGTTTTGCTAGAGCAATACCATGGGATATTAGGATGTGTTTATCTGTAGTGATTTCATGCATATTTTTCTGTATAGGAATGGATATTTTGTGCAAGCCTTTGTATAATGTCATGGAACTTGTAGTCCTAATTAATGCAAGTTTTCTATTCGATGTATTGACACAGTTTGGTCCTCAATTGCAGAATGGCCTTGAAGAGTCAACTAATGCAGAAGTGATTATTCCTCTGAATGATGTTTCCAGCAAACATGCCGTGGATTCTCAAGAAAATGCTAATGGTATCCCTATCCCAAACATGTATCAAAGTCCTACTCCGAAACCAGTGGCCAAAGCAGTTCATAGAACTAATGAACACATGACTAGTAAAAGAGATATTGACCAAGAAGGAAAAGTTTTCAAGAAACCAGATAAGGTTCTTCCGTGCCCGCGATGCAATAGTTTGGAGACAAAGTTTTGCTATTTCAACAACTACAATGTTAACCAACCTAGACATTTCTGCAAAAACTGCCAGAGGTATTGGACTGCTGGTGGCACAATTCGAAATGTTCCTGTCGGAGCCGGTAAGCGCAAAAATAAGCTCTTAGATTCATCTAGCATGCTTTCTGTGAATTCAAAACCTGTTACAGAAATTGGAAACATCACTAGTATTAAGGAAGAAGTTCCTCTTAGTGTGTCCTTAGAAACTATGTTAAATCTTAAGAGTCACAGAAAAATTGAAGTTGACTCTTCTACTGTCAAAGACGATAATGAGGAACATTCAAGCTCTTGTGTGAGAGATATTGAATCCAAGGAGAATGATTATTCAGAAAATGGAATAGATCAGATTGGTTTGATTCCTTTACATTCACTTCATCATTATCCTGCTCCACCATGGTCCTACCAATGGAATCCGTGTTGGAATGCTTTGGCGTTTCCACCCGGTGACACAACCATGATGGCACCTTCTTCATATTGGAGTTGTATGCCAAGCTGGATTGGCAAAAATGAAGAGTTTTCTGCATTCAATGGCATTCCATCACCTTCATCTTCAGTTAGCAGTGGTTCTTGTTCTGGCAATAAGTCTCCAACATTAGGAAAACATTGTAGAGATGGAACTATGTTTGAAGAAGATACGACGAAGACGAATCTTTGGGTACCTAAAACTCTAAGAATTAATGATCCGGAAGAAGCTGCAAAGAGTTCTATATGGTCAACTTTGGGAATAAAATCTGAGCAGAACAAAGCTATTTTGAAAGGAAGTGTTTTCAAATCATTTGAACCTAAGTCAAATGCTAGTTCTGATGATGATCAAATTCTAAGGGCTAACCCTGCTGCTTTCTCTCGCTCCGAATCATTCCAGGAAAGCATTTAGTAGCATTTGTTGTTTGATGAGGCGCGGCGGATTTCTAGCTGTTATGGCTAATTCAATGTACTGATGTGTAAGAAGATAGCCATGACATGAACCATGAGGAATAATTTTAAGCTATGTGTACTTTAGTGATTAAGAATTTCAATATTGTGACAGCAATTGCTTCAGGTGAAATAAGAACTTCAAGTTCATTACATAAAGAAAGAGAATAATGTATTTTCATGAAATATGACTGACTTTTAGGTATGATGTCTAGGCTTCAAACCAGTTGCAATCAAGATATTAACTCTTTTTTCATCTGTTTCATCATTGTCTGTTAAATCTTAGTTTATGAGTTCACGCTTCTTTGTGCTGTTTTTCATAGTTTTGCAGGTATGTGTTTTATTGTTTTCTTTTCATTTGTGTGCTCAAAGTTGTTGGTTATCCACAGGAGCACTAGTAGTGATATAGGGACTATCTTGTTCATTCAACCAAGGATGAGACTAGACTTTGGTATCCATACCATCACTAATTTGACATCTTAAACTCTTTTTTTATCAACATGTTTTGTTGTTAATTATGTACATTAAGGATCCAATTATTTTTCCATCTAAATTAAGACTTGCTAGCATGGATGATGGGAACAGGAATTCAATGGTAGCAAAATGCTTGATTTTCGCTTTCATCATTCAGAAATTTAATGATAGCAACAAAAAAAAAAGTAAGCAGAGAATAATAAAAGGGATTTTTTTTTTAGCACACATAGCTATTATTAAATAATATTGTGATAATCATGCTCATCCAACCTGTATTAAATTACACTTTTGTACATGGTGGCAAATACCACATTAGTTTTTGAAAATATCATTGAAATTTAATGATCATATAGGTGACTCTTTATGATCACTTGAGTCTCTTTTCCATGTATTCTGAACTTGTGCTGCAAACTGCAAATTCCAAATGATATCTTCAACTGAAGGCCTACAATTTGCTTCACTAGAGAGACACCTTACACATATCTCCATCATTGTCATTAATGATTCATCTGAGCATTCCTTGTGAACTATTGGATCAACTATGCTCCTTCTAGCTATATCATCAGTTTTAATGCTTACCTGTAACTGCATAAGAATCACACATGAAAATTGTTAGGTTTAGGTTTTTTTTGTCTAGAGGTCTTTGACCCCGCTCCAGTATCCAGGGGAAAGGGGCTTGATTAATTCGGAGGAGGTAAGTAAAGTCTGACTCCAATTTGTTCCATCATCGGGAATTGAACTCGGATACTAACTGAATCCATCCCTTAAGATGGAATTGTTAGGATTAGGTGGTAGTTTTTACGCATATTTTTAATCACAGTCCTGGTTCTGTTATGATCATAAATTTTTCAGAGAATCGCAATCAATTGCAGATAGTTCAGGCTGAATTATGGTTGCAGAGACATCAAAAACAACGATGTTGCGGCGCAAATCACGGTTTGCAGACCTTTTTCTAAAACCTTATTAACTGAACCTTTTGCTTAACAAGTTGTGTTCTATAACTTGGGTCATATTTTATTGAATTGCACAAAAAGCTTCTTACTGTCAAAATGCAAAAGTTATTCACAAACTAGTCTAAAAGATTTGGGTGTGAAACTTGAAGGTAATACTCACAAGATCTTTTAATATTCCAACTTCATTGTGAAACATTATTGGTCGTCCCAGAATGATTTCCAGCAAAATTACCCCAATATCATACACATCATTCTTGTCTGCATCCTTAATTTTCAATCCAGTTGAAGTACCATTGCTAGCCTGAAAGTTTTGAAGAAAACAATTATGCTGAGTAATATCATCATAAACAAGTGTAGATATATTAGTAGGAAGAGCATACAATAATTTTATCCATTTACCATTCTTTTGTTTTCAGCATAGAGTGGGAGATTATAACTGCTAATTTTAACATTATGATTGTTATCCAAAAGAATATCTGTTATCTTGAGATTATTTGAATATAGTCCAGGCACTATCCCTGTATGCAAAAATTGAATGCCTTTCACCACTCCAATTGCAGCTCCTATTCTCTGTCTCCAAGAAATCGTTTCCCTTGTTGATCCTATTCAAAGTAAATGTTAGACTTCTGTTTGGAACAAGAGCATTAAAAGGAAGATTATAGTCTAGAAATTTCGTTACCGGAGACGCGACTTCTTAGACTTGTGTTTGGAACAAACTCAAATATGAGAAAGATAGTGTTGACAGTTGAATCATCTGGGTTGCACTCAAAAGAATGTCCAAGTGCAGTAACCAAATGTGGATGCCTTAGTTTTGAAATCAATTCAACATGGTGCATATATGTTTGGGAGCTATGTCTCTTTCTTAATTTCATTCCTCTAATAGTAATATGCATTCCATCAGAGAGAACCCCTTTATATATCTGACATCATAGTTAAAAAAATTAGTTTCACAAATCATAAAGATAATGGAGAAATATGATTGTATCATTCTTGATAATTCACACCTGACCATGTGGACCTTCACTTATGAAACTTGATGCATCAAAATTATTTGTAGCTTCCTTCAGTTCATCCAAAGCAAAAGTCCTATACGATGGAAAACTTGATCCCATCTTCATTGTTTCTGATATACATCCTGCCAACAAAAAATATAAAGTCACTGACTATATATGTGATGTGTAATACTCTATGAAGTACCAACACAAACACGGACACGACATGAGACAGAAACGCAGATATTGGTTTTAATTTGAAAAATACAAATAATTGAAGTGTCGGTGTCGGACATGATACGTGTCGGACGCGAGACACATCTTCAACCGGAACTTAATATAAAGGAAGGTTTTGAATGACATGTTCTAATTGCCAAGTTTCTATGCTATATTCTACACTTCAGCACAATAGATTGTACCTTCATTTTAGTTGATCCTATCTATTTTGACAGTGTAAAAGAATTTTCTTCATCTCTAAACTCAAAGAATTTGACATAAGAAAAAAAGAAGATTAAAAAGTCATTTTGATCTCTGAATGTGTGAGGCATTGTCATTATAGCTCTGAATGTATCAAAGTTGCAAACAAATAAGTGTCTCTTTTGCTTTTGTTAGTAATTTTAGGGACTAAATTGACCAACAAAAAACACATCTGAGAACCAAAGTAACTAGCAAAAGACACATTTGACGACCAAAATGACAGCACCTCACACACTCATAGACTAACATCGCTTTTTATCCAAAAAAAACTACTACCAGAAACTTGTATTTCCCTTAAATCAAATAAAAAAACAAAAAATGTACCAACAAGTGAAAGGATTCTGTGAATTTACTTGCATCTGTGAGTAGCTTAGCAGTGGTTACTGATGATACATGTTCAATATTAGACCTTGTAGGTGACCTCACAAGAAGCTTACTATTCACTTTGCTCATAACATGCTCCTTTATGGATCTTGTAAGTGTTTTCACAGCATCTTTATCAGGAACCCTTCTCATAAAATTCTCCATTATAGACCTTGTAGTTGTTTTTTTCCCTTTCTCTTCACTGATGACAACATTCTCCAATGTTGACATTGAATTTGAAGTTGTTTTCACAAAATTTTTCTTATGAACTTGGTTAATGACCAAAATAACCACTCCAACAATAAGTACTCCAACAACTCCTAAACTTGATACAAGTACTGCTTTATTAGGATTTCTATTCTGCTTCTGTTGTGGTATGATATTGATAGTCACTGCCAAAGCCTCATTTCTGCAGAATTTGGAAGGATTCTGATCTTGTTTCTCACTTGAAAAACAGTTTCTAGCATACAAAACAACCTTAGTCTTTGGTCTAAGTAAACAAGTGGGAACTTCACCTTTCAATAGATTTGAAGATAAGTTGACAAAGTGAAGATCATCATTACATGAAAAGTTCTTAAAAAGCATACCAGTAAACTTATTAGAAGAAATATCAAGGTAATTAATTGAAGGAAGTGATAATAAAGTTTCTGGAAATGGTCCTACAAAACCATTCAATGAAAGGTCCAGCTTTTGAAGCTGATAAAAAGAACTTATATTAGAAGAAGGGATACCAAGCCTGAAGCTATTATTTCTCAGCACAAGTGAAACTAACTTGGTTGAAAGAGAAGGAAAATGAGGTCCAAATGTATTGTTTTCTAAATGAAGAACTTGAAGATTTGTCAAATTATGAAGATAAGGTAGTTCACCAGATAAGTGATTATTTGATAGATCTAATACTCTTAGAGTAACAAGTTCATTCACTGTAGTTGGTAAGTTTCCACTAAACCAATTTTTGTTCATACTAAGAACAACTAAACCTTGAAGTGAACCTATCCAACTTGGAATTTCACCATTGAAATTGTTACCATCAAATACTATTGACTGAAGATTCTTCAGATAAGAAAGCTGAACTGGAATAACTCCACTGAAATAATTTGAACTAATGTTAAGTATTTCAAGTGAAGATAACTGAGAAATTGTTTCAGGTAAAGGACCCCGTAAACCAAGAGAAACTAAAGAAAGAACTTTCAAGTTTGATAAAGTAGATAATGTGGTGAAAAGAGTTTGTGATGAGAAGTTTTGAGGTAAATTGGTGAATTGAAATTCATTGTTGTTTCCAACAACATGCAGCTGAGTTAAGTTATCTTCATAGCATGATAGTGTTAAATATTGAGTAGGTTCAATGTTGCAGAAATCTGTGGTGCTGCTGAAAGTGCTAAGTGTTGAAGGGTAGCCAAGAAGTTGTTGAAGTTTGAGAAGTGTTTGAGATTGAGAAAATTGTAACTGTTGTGAAAGATGGATTGAAAGAAAGAAGATTACAAGGATTAGATTTTGTGAATGGGAATGTGAAACTGGTTTTTCTTTCATCTTTAGAGAGAGAGAGAGAGAGAGAGAGAGTTGGATAATAACTACAGAAGAGGTATTTTGTACTAGGGTTCTAGGAACAAGGTGTATCCTCTGCCATTCATTCAATACAAATGAACTAACCATATCTTTTCACTATTAGCTCTTTCTAATGCATGCATTTTTTGTTGTGTAGTTGGAGAGATTGTGCAGCGAAGTCGTCTGATCTGGATTGGACAGTTCAGATTTCAAATTCGAATTTTATATTAAGAAAATCAAAACCTGCATTTCAAATCTAGATCTGCCCAATCTCAATCTTGATCGGACGAACTTCGATTTTCCAACTCTTTGGACTGCACACTTTCTCCGATTGCGGGTAAATCCAAATTCATTTAGATGAGGCAACATTAAAAGTACTAGGCACTAAAAATCTATACAAAAAAACATTGTACAGTGGACCACATTGTTATTTCAGTCTTTGCAATATAACTTCTTTTAATCTTTATGTTATTCAGTTAGTTTGGATGCAGTTATGAGAACATGCAAGTTCTTAAATGTGATTATATTCTGTAAGAAAAGGTGTACTTTTTTGTTGTGTATCTCACTGAAAATTTCAGTTTCTTTGGTTTGGTATCCATTTCCCTCTGGTCTCCTCTTAGCTACTTAATTAATACAGTGGTCCCTCTTTCATAATTTTCTAAAATAAACTTTAAGTCCCTAAACTATTACTTTCTCTCCTATTTACTCACAATTGTGAGTTGATTTGGCTGGCATCCATTGCTTTGAACTGAATCTATTTCTTCTATGAAAAATGATTATTACCAACCAAGTTCTATCAATAAGAAAAGGTTCTTCATCCCCCAAGCTAACTACAATAAATCAATTAATAAATGTGTGTGTGCATATAGCATCATAGCACTAAAGTGCACACACAAGAAGTTGCACACATGCATGGTGCCAAAAATGTCATTTTAATTATATTGGGTCATAGCTGATTTGTCTTGTTTTACACTTTCACTTATCAATCCTAATTAATAGTTGATTAATTTCTGGTAGTGAATTATAATAATCCTAATTTTTTTTTACCTTATTATTAATTATGTCGATGATATAAATATACTACATGTCAATTGAGTTTTGTTACTTAACAAAAGATGAATAGGAGATTAATTAATCTACTGACATGCATGCATAAATAAATAAGAATTTGACAACAAATCTTAAAAATAGTAGTAAATTACTACTACTGTTGATTCTAAACTGAGAGACCCAGCCAGGAATGGATGTCGACGAGTCACACTCAAAGTACGTAACAGACAGAGAATATGATATGATGTTATATAAGCTCAGCTCGTGACACATTTGTCAATTGAATATTAATCCTTTTATGCTTGTTGAATGAAAGAGACAAATGCTCGTGGGACAACCTCAATGCCTCTCACTCACGGGTCTGCTTCTGTTATGTTCTCGCTAATAACGATACATAGATATATAGCAACATAAAATGAGGACCATACTCATAAGTCATAACCAACCTAGCTTATCATAAATAAATGCTGCTCAAATTAGTAGTCTAAACATGCAATTTTAACACATGTTTGTCTAAACTCGATTCTTTTGTGATTGATTCCTTTAAATTGAAATTGCGAGTCAACACTACAAGAAAAACAACGATTAACCAATGGGCAAAGACCGCCGATAATGACAAAAATGTCAAGAACTTGTCTTTCTGACGAATTACCGACGAGCGTTGGAAAAACATAACGACAAGCAAGATGAAAAGTTGTCTCTAATTACAGACGGTTAACGAAGGGCAAGTTCGACGGTAATTAGCGAGGGTTTAAGCTATTCGCTAATTCCAGATGGCCTAGTTCGTCAGTACTGCTGCTCACACATTGTTATATTACGGACAGACATGACCGTTGGTAATGAGGAATGAATTATTTTTTCATTTTTTGGCAACTTGCTAATTAACAAAATCTCAATTTAAAACATATATAAATCATACTTTTTTACAACATCTAATGTTGTATTAGAAAGAGAAGGGCTCGATGTTGTGGATGTAGAGGCCATCCCTGCGAATCCATCAGCCAGAGTAGATGTCATGTCACCCAACAAGGAGGCCTCTGTGGACGAATGTCAATAGAGATACCCTTCCCGTTATCACCTCTCGGTGGTCTAGGGGTGGTGAGTCACATCCTCTTGAATCCATGTATATGAAAAGAATATGTAATAAGAGTATGTAAAACAAGTTACTAATAAGAGTCAAACAATAAGTTAATCAAAGTCAAACAAGATACACACATATAAGAGTCGAAGTTACTAACATTAGTCAAATTACAAGAGTATGTGAAAAGTCAAATACCGTCTTCAGATCCTATCTTGTTATCATCTTCAATTTCATTTGACAAATCATTGTTTTCATCTTCTTCATTCGAATGTGGTTCATCTAAGTCAAAAACTGGTTCAACTTTTTCATCAAGGACTCAGTCGTCACCTAAGGCTTCAACTTACCTCACTTTCACTTGAAATTTCATCCACTTGGTAAGACACCTCTTCCCCCACATCAATTTCTTCAATGCAATCTTGTGGTTTCATCTTATTTCCAACGGATCATCCTTGTTTGTCTCCTGGAACTAAGGTTATGGAACATAACACACCTGTCTACATTTTTTGACATCATAAACGGATCAAAAAATTTATACCATTTGTCCATTCGAATGCTCATGTATTAAATTTTTGATTAAATTTCATTCCCTAATCGATGGATCAAACCAACTAAAATAAAATAATAATAATATTTTAGTATAGTCTAAAACACTACAAGAAAAGCTTGTTTTAGCCACCAACAATTGCCACGAGAGCTTATTAAAGTCGGTAATTTGCCACTGATTTGGCGATTTTAATGTGTAAAAAAGGAAGAGCGCGAAATTTCATTTGGTGTTTGCCACGGGTTTGCCACGGACATGGGAAAGGATTGAGAAATTTGCCACGGAGATGCCGTGGCAAGTCCGTGGCAAACCATTTATCAAAATAAAAGTAGCCCGATCCCTACCTATCCTAAAATCGTAAATTAACTCCTCACCCTCTCGCTCTCCTCCTCACCTCCTCACCCCTCTCCTCCTCACCTCCTCACCTCCTCACCCTCTCGCGCTCTCTCCTCCTCACCTCCTCACCCTCTCGCTCTCTCCTCCTCACCTCCTCGCTCTCTCCTTGCTCACCCTCTCGGTCTCTCACTCTCTCGTCGTTCTCTCCCAAATAGAACGACGCCAAGCAAGTCTCTTGTCTCTCACTCTCTCGCTCGTTCTCTCTCGTTCTCTCCTCCTCCACCACCTCTCACCTCTCTCTCTCTCTCTCTCTCAATCTCTCGACGCAGCAAGGCAAGTCTCTCGGTCTCTCGGTCTCTCATTGTTGCCAAACAAATCTCTCACGCTCTCGCCATTGCCAACAACGAACATGGTTTGTATTCTCCTCTTCTCTTCTCCGATTTGTAGTTCGGTGAAACCCTAAAAAGTTGAGAAGATGGTATTTGATTGGAAACCCTAAACTCGTTGTTTTTGATTAACAGATGCTATGGAGATACTTTGGAGATGGTATTTGATTTGAAACCCTAAACTCATCTTCTCTGCGATTGTAGAAACAGATGGTTTGTTTGTCATGTTTCAATGACTTTCAATTGCGCAATTTTTTTTTTTAGTAATTTTGATTATTTTTTGATTGATTGATTATAGGAAGACTTTTCTGCACTATTGGTGTGCATCCAACGCGTTGCAAGGTTGGTTTTCTTCCCTTAGTTTATTCACAGCTGTGGTTTAGTTTAGATGGAAATTGAAGTGTTTGTAATTGTGATTTAGTGTGTTGATTTAGGAATTTGAAGAGAGTGGAGATCCAGAAAACCATTTTCAGGCTCTTTTGTCATTAGCTAAAGAGGGAATCCAGAAAGGAAATGTATTCTTACACTTTAGCATAAGTAAGATAATTGCTAAACATATTTTAAATTTTAGTTAGATATGTCGATCTTCATAGTTTTGGAGCTTGAATTCTTAATTGATTTATTCACTTTTAAATGTTGTCACTATACTTATCATAATTATAATAAAGTTTTACTTTTTGTAGATAACAATTTATTTTCTGTTTAATTTCAACATCATGCATAGTGTTTTTTTTTATTATATAAATATTGCAGAGTATTTACTGAATTCTCCTTTTGCCTATGCATAGGCAATATATTTTTTCAGGCAATTGATTTCTGGAGTTAGTTATTGCCACTCAATGGTACTATTATTCATATCAATATATAATTTCGTTTTAAGCTAATTATTTTTTTCAAGTCTTATTATTTTTAGCTGACTTGGAAATCTGTTATTCTTGTAGGAAATTTGCCATAGAGATCTTAAGCTGGAAAACACACTATTAGATGGAAGTACAGCACCACAACTAAAAATATGTGACTTTGGTTATTCCAAGGCAATAATTTATCACTTAATTTTCAGTTTAATATGCTTCAAATTTTAGCTAAATCATGTTACCAACTGTTCTGCTTTTTTCCTTCAGTCATCTGTTCTGCATTCTCAGCCTAAATCTACAGTAGGAACTCCAGCATATATTGCACCAGAAGTTTTTTCAAGAAGAGAATATGATGGCAAGGTAACTTTGCTACTAACTTGTAATATATATATATAATTAGAGGGGTTTTATGAAATTTGTAGCTAACATTGGTCACAAAAATATTCTTATAGGTTGCTGATGTTTGGTCTTGTGGGGTGACATTATACTACTCGTCTCTCTATGTATGTTGTTATCTCATATAGTTGCAGAACTTGTGTTCTAGTTTAAAAACTACTGTCCAAGTAACCAGTTAGAAATATTTGTTTCGTTCTTCTTCATCCGTTTTTCATATGCTAGGTGGTTTCAGTTGGAGAATGTGGATTGGACTATGACCGGCTTCATTTCTGCCCTGCGGAGATTCAAAAGAAGTATGCAGTCAGTCATAGTGTATCTGTTGCTACATATGTGTCACTTTAGTTCTTTTTCTCTCTCTTTGTCATAATTTATTAAAACCATTAATGAATCCTTTTTTTTCTGTGGAATACAAGGTATTTTGAGAAGCAATTTGAATTGGCACACATCACAAGATTGCCTATGTTTTTGCACATGCGCAGCAAATGCCATTTTTGTGGAGATGCGAGAAGAGGCATTCATCCGTGTTAGAGACAAGGTATCTTGCACTTTTTACTTCATTGTTAACATAAAGGTAGTGCACATAATATCATAAAAGGTTAAAATGTGCATGCTTAGTTGAAGAAGGTATCTCTTTTTGCAACCATAGTACTTCATAAGTTTCTACTGAGGCTTTTATTACACAAGTTTTGTTCCTAAAACAAGAATGCTTGGCACATGAACCCACTTGTGTTATAAATATTGTATTACTGACACCACGTTTCATGATAAAGTGATTTCCAAATCCTATGTGCATTATTTTCGTACCTTTTCACCATTCCAGCTCCTTGGGCTACATAATTATTATAAATCATAGTGTTGTGAATGAGAACTCAAAGAATCAGAATAACTCGGAATCTGTCATAGGGTTTAGGATGTTACTGATAACCTCATTTTGAGGGTGATATAAAGTGTTAGGTCTTGATCTGCTGCTACATTTGGGTCATACTGGGTACCAAACTCCCTCTTCATATGTGTTCACGTTTCACACTGGAGATAAATAATATGGAAATAAGAATGTTAGGTATATCATATATGGCAAACAAGTAGGTTTTTCTTAGTAATGTGTTATACTTTATCTTCCACTGTAGCCTTGATGTGAAGGAATTAGGCACTGCATCCATGAAATGAACTGGTTGTGTCACATATTCATATTTTATATTTAAGTACTTACTTTTTCTCTGAATACCATATTTCTTGAATGCATGGATACATAGTGTTGTAGCATAGAGTTTGATCGCGATGATGATTTGTTTGCTCTATCACTGGAGTTTCCCGACGTATTAAAGTTTTTGACTTTTCCTGCATGCGATGGATGACCCTTACTTATTACTTTTACTATCTTATTTTATTTTCCTTCTCATTTGATGGTAAGTAAATAAATTTTGTGAAATTGTGCTTATGAACGCTTCAATGAGATATACCTACTTAGGTTAAAATATATCATTGCTTTCTTATAAGTGATATGAATTGTCAAAATTGTGTATTATTTCCTCATCATAGAAGTTAAATAGATGGAACCCTATCAGTATATGTGAAAATTTATGAAATCGCAACATGAGAGGATCTATTCCAAATTTCCAATGCTTTAACTTTTCCTTTGGTGGAAGAGGGGCTGTCCATATATTACTTGGAATAAAATATATCTTTTTTATGAATGAATACGAGGAGAATTAATAAAAAATTTCCAATTCATCATATGGTAGTTTAATTTCTGTTTTTTGTGCTTCTGTGTGTGATTGTAGTGGTTTGAAGTTTGAATAGTTAGTGCATTCATTTGCTGTATCACCAGAAAATAAGATACCACTGTTTTTATTGTATAATAACAGCCATTTCTATTGGAATAAAAGTTGTTTTAAAACTCAGTTAAAGGTCAACTAACATTTCATTTCCATCCCATTCTATCACATTTTCTTCCCATTTTTGAACTAAATTAATTTTAGAAACATTTTAAGAATATTAAGTACTTCTATCACATTTTCTTCCCATTTTTGAACTAAATTAATTTTAGAAACATTTTAAGAATATTCAGTACTTATTTAACATATTTGTGTATTGTACCTGGAAATAATATTGCTGGTAATAGTAGTGTGGCCAATATCATGCCTGAGAATATGATCCTATAACTTCCCTCTATAGTTTTCTGACAAGTGACAAGGTGGTTATTAAGGAAAGAGATGTGGGAAGGATGAAGGTAGAGAAGACTTTGCAGAAGTGTTCAGTCTTTTGGCTTGGGATCCCTAGCTTTGAGAGCTGTGGAATATTTTCTTTCAGCTTCATTATTTTTCCTTGTTTTACTGATAATTTTTTTGGTTTGTGACACTCAGTACAAGTTACATCCATTAGTCGTAGTGGGTTTTCTTTCTTTTTTTCCCTGATGATAAACTTTGTAATCAATTAATTATTAATTATGTTTTCTATCCGTCTATCTAATTTTCTTGATGAACTTCCTCACTAAATGAAAATAATATTTTGTAGGCAAAAAACTCTTGGTTATCGGACACGTTGTTGTAAATCGCAACATGGTCCAGAAGCGATTTTGTGGAGATTGCTTGTACATGAGGTATGCTTTCTACATGTTTCTTGCCTAACATCTATGGTAAGATAAATTGCAGTCTTCTTACTCCTTATACTGATTTGGTAGGAAATTTTGATGGGCAAATCTGGATTATGTTTATGCTCTAACCTCTAAATAGATATTTAAATTTCTCTAATAGTAAAACAAGTTGTAAATCACTTTGAGAATCATGCGGGACCAGGTAAACAAGTTGAATAAATACTTTGCAAATATGCCATTTGAGGTTTGGATAATAATTGTCTTTGGGTTTTTCTCCAATCTCCATATTACAATTGTATGTTAGTGTTATCGGGATAGAAAGTCATGAATTTGCTAAAGATCTAGATATGCTACTCGGATGTTTCAAACTTCTAATGTTGACCAAGTTACTATTTGACACCCTTTTTTGATTGTGGTGGTCTGTGTATTGGAGCAGCCTAATAGATAGAACAGGCGAGGAAGCTCTTATTCTTGGTAAATTCAAAGCGAGAAAACAATTTTTCTTCAAACTTTCATTTGCTTATAAATATCCCTTCCATGTATGATATTCCTATTTTTCTTTCTTGGTTTCATTTAGTTGTTCGGATCAGATTGGTTACAGGATGTATATTACTGTGATTGCATTCTATCTTAAGGTATATCCAAACCGAAAACACTATAGCTCCCGGTATTTAATCCCGACATATATATATTTATGTAAAAGTGAAAATCCTTGTGTTTAACGAGTTCATGATTTGAATGTGGGGGCGGTCCCACTCTTCTTTGTAGAATCGGCATAATGGTATGCTTACTACACTTTCTCTAGTGAATATCATGCTTTTTCGTAAATATGAACTTATTCTCCATCTGACACATTATTGTATCTGTTGCTGATATTAGGTCTACATTGGATCATTTTCAGTAGGAATGGGAGCGAATGCTAGTAAGTTTGCTGATTCTACTTATGATAATAGTCTATATATAAAGCAGCTGTGTTAAACTAAAGAGTGACATGGTTAGATATTTAAGTTTAATTTGGTAAGATTATAGTTGGCTCTCTCTTTCTTCCCTGGTATTGGTTCTCCTTGATATATTCCTTATGCTGTTTTGCTAATTGGCTCTCTCTAAAAGAAATTGCAAATTCTATCATGGATATTTTTACTTACATTGCTTGACTTATTTTCTGAATCTTGTCTTCAGATTTGTTAAATCCTATTACATTAGAAAATTAGTCACTAGTTTTGGTAGAAGTATTCAGCAATACCTTTTGAACAAAGTTGTTTAATTGACCACATGCTTACATTTTCCCAAGACCAAATCATGTCCAGACTGATTTATCTTGCCTATTGTATTTATTTTAAAGGATACTTCCTCCTACGTTCTTTAATTCTGGCTCCGCAGGATACTAATTGTTTATTGAAGCGTGGTAGTGCTTTTCTACATCACTAATTGTTTTATTTTCAAATTGAAACAATCCCTTTTATTTCCCCTGTTTTGGTTGCAGAATCTTTGACTTGTGTAAGAGAAGAAACAAAAAATTCAATTTGAAGGCTATAGATGAGTTTGATACATTCTACAGTTGTTGATACTAAATTCACAAAATTGTAATGCATATTTTTACATTTTTGTTTTAAAATCCTTCTTTCTATTTATTCAGCATATGTGCAACAATTAGAGAGCAATGGATCAAATCGACCCAACTCGAGCAAGAGCTCCAGTAGCAGCGCCAATGAGTTTGGTTGTGTTATTTAATCCACCATCTGCATTCAAATTCTTATACTTACCCTTTTGAAGCCCTTTATTTTGCAACTATTTTTAATCTGGTTATGTTACTATTTTACGAGTTACGATTTGGTTATTAATCTTTTCTAGGGAATCTTTATTTCAAGCACAGGAGAGCAGACCCATTCAATGAGTGGAAATGGTATTTAACCTCGGATGGTCACGTGCGGAGTTTTACTGTAGTTTCTGCCATGTTTCAGAACCTAAATTGTGTTAATGATCTAGGTATGCAGGCGCAATGGCGTTTGATGTAGAATATGCACGGTGGTTAGAAGAGCACAATAGGCAAACCAATGAGCTAAGGCGCAATGGCGTTTGATGTAGAATGCTGAAGTTGAGTTCACAGTAGGTTACCTTCATTGTTATCTGATTGGTTGAGGAATTGATAGTTTCATTTCTTATGTGGTTTAGAAACAGTTGAGATTTTCTTAGGTAGTTAATAAATGCATTATATCATTATGATAACAGATTAGTTTGTTAGCCTTAGAGTCATCTATAAGCGTCATATAGTTCATTCGATTATAGAGACTATACATTACGTATATAAGCACATCAATGTACTTCACAATTCAATCAATAAAGAAAACAATATCATTTCAATGATTCTGCAGAATTCTAACAGTATATGAAGTTGGAGTAGTAGGAAGTAGTAGGAAACTACTGCTCCATTTTTTTTTTAATTTTTTTAAAATTTATGACGGATTTGCCGCAGATTTTGCATTTAAAATTTGCCACTGAGTTTGCGGCGAAAATTTGCCACGGCTGCGACGGAAAAATTTGCCACTGATTTGCGACGGAAAAATTTGCCACGGAAATTCCGTGGCAAACGATTTATGACGGCGTTTTTGCCACCAATTTTTATTCGTGGCAAATCCGTGGCAAATGTTGTTTTCTTGCGGAAATTTGTGCATTTGCCACGAAATGTCCGTGGCAAATCACCGATTTTCTTGTAGTGAAATAGTGTTGGATCACATTGTAGAAGTCATGTTCACCTACTTTTGTGAGACCTCTTACATTTTCACAATGATCAACCCAATTCCAGTAATTTGGCTTAAACCTTGATTTGATCTTTGATAATAGGTCCCTTCGCAATCACGCACAAACATCTAATCCCTCTTCAAGTTTGAACTGGTCATGTGCCATCAAGACCATGATAAACTTTTCAACCCAATCTACAAACCATTGTTTCAACCTCTTCTCCCGAAAACAACCTATCATACATCAATCCAACTCGTATTTGGTTGATTAAATTCCATCTACATGCATGTTAAAATCATGAAGGGTAACTACTCATCTCGAAATAATCTCAGTGAAGATTTTTAAGAGTCAAGTATTGGGGTGAGGGGCGCCCATCCCACCATTTACATCGACAATAGTCAATTTAAAATAATAGAACAATTAATAAATTTTTCCCTTCACTTGTTGAAGGAAATTGAGTTTAATTTCCAATAAAATAAGTTTGGTTTGGAAATGACCTCAATGGAGATCACTACAAGGCAAATATGGGGATGAGGGATAACATCCTCACCCTTTTCCACCAACCACAATCAATTTAACAACACAAAATACAATGTTATTTCAACATTAAATCCTAAAGTACAGTGCTACATTTTAAATCCTAGTACAATGTTCTCAATGCTATCATGTTTCATTAAATCCTATATATCAACTACAAGACATGTACCAATCATTTTGCCATAACAATTGATATTCATAGTAAAAACATTTCACACATCAGTGGAGAAAGGAATCAAATTGGAATGAATGATCAGTGGGGTGCACGACCCGTGCTCAGAGCAATCAAAATAGTTCATACTAAATTTAAGGACAAGAGATAGTTATCAAAATAAAATAATTTACTTTGAAATATTACATTATATAAGGTTAAGGTAGTTAAACAACTATTAAAGTAATTAAAATTACTTTGGGAGTGTTAGAATTCGCAAGAAATGATGGGAAAATATGTACTATCACTGAAGTACTATATGTTCCCTCAATGAAAAGTAACCTCATTAGCATTGGTCAGCTGCTAGAGAAGGAGTATTCAGTGATAATGGAGAATAAAGAGCTCAGACTATTTGATCCAAGTGGAAATGAAGTATTGAAGGCCTTGTTGAACAAACATAGAACCTTCAAAGTGGGAATGAGCATTGTGAAAGATGATTGTCTAAGTGCTGTGACTGACGGTGAGAGCTGGACATGGCATGAGAGATATGGTCACTTGAACTTCAGAGACTTGAAGAATCTTGAAGCTCAAGGAATGGTGCATGGTCTACCTATGATCAAGGTGATTGGTGAAGTGTGTGAACAGTGTTGTGAGTCAAAACAGGCTAGGAGTTCCTACAACTCTGAGGTGAAGATTAAAGCATCAAGGAGGCTTGAAGATTTGAGGTGAAAACTCTTGGAGGTAACATCTATTTTGTTTCTTTCATTGATGAATTTACTAGGAAGATGTGGTTGTATGTGATCAACAAGAAGAGTGAAGTGTTTAATGTGTTCAAGACATTTAAGGTGATGGTTGAGAAGGAATGTGACTGTAAGACGATGGAGGTGGTGAATACACCTCCAATGATTTTAAGGAGTTTTGTAAAAAGGAGGGAATAAGGCATGAAGTCACTGCACCGTACACACCACAATACAATGGCATTGCTGAAAGGAAGAATAGAACTATTCTTAACATGGTGAGGAACATGCTAAGAAGTATAAAGATGCCTAATCATTTCTGGGGGAGGCAATATCCACTGCAGTATACATTCTCAATAGAAGTCCCACTAAGAGGCTTGAAGGAGTCACACCTGAGGAGGCATGGTCTGGTGAAAGACCAAGTGTAAAACACTTTAGAGTGTTTGGAGCACTGTGTTATAGACATGTTCCAGATCAACTCAGAAGGAAACTTGATGATAAAGCACAAGCCATGGTGCTATTGGGCTACCACTCAACTGGATCATACAAGTTGTATGACCCTATGAGATCAAAAGTTGTCATTAGCAAAGATGTGAGATTTGATAAGTCAAAAGGATGGAATTGGGACAATTCTGATGAGAATAAAGAACCTGCCTCAGTGATTATTGAACCAGAAATTGAAGAGGAGGAAACAGAACCAGTGATCAACAATGCTAACACCAACTCAACAAGGCCTAGGAGAGATAGGCCACCACCACAGAGATTGAGTGACTTTGTTGTGTTATCAGACTCTGTTATCACAAAATCAGGTGATCTTCTGCAGGTAGAGCTGTCAATGGGTCGGGATCGAGCCGACCCGCCCAGGCCCATCGGGCCAAACGATCTATACGGGCAGGGTCGGGCCAGCCCAATATTCGGATGGGCTGCAAAATGTAAGGCCCAAGCCCGCCCAACACTAGCCCATGGGCCAACGGGCCGGCCCAATGGGTCAGCCAACGGGCCACAAATCATTGACTTTTTAGAATTTTGTATAAATGAAAATTAGAATTTCCAACCACTATGTATAAATCAAAATCAAAACTAGAACTTCAAACACAAATGTTTGAACTTGCATATCAAGTTGATTTCATATGTATGAAAAAAGGATGGAAAGTTGGTATACTGTGATTAAATTCTTATGATATTACCGACTCAAAAATTTGAGTTATCAAATCTTATACGTTTTGCCTCTAATTTATTTGTTTCTTGAGTGTGATTCATTAGAATTAGGATTTGATTGGATAACATTAAAAACAACATGTATAGCGCTTGTCATATTTAAAATTTAAAAACAAACGGGCCGGCCCGAAGCCCATTGGGTCGGGCCGACCCGATAACATCATCGGGTCAATTGAGCCGGACCAAAAAACATACCGTTGATTTTGGGCTACTAATTTTAGAGCCCAGGCCCGCCCAAAAAATCGGGCCATTGGGCCGGGCCCAAATTGACAGCTCTATCTGCAGGATGCTTTCATGGCAGAGTCAGAGCCCTTGACCATTGAAGAAGCACTTGAGAAATCTCAATGGAAGCAAGCCATGATTGAAGAGTTAACTTCAATTGAAAAGAATGATACATGGCAACTGGTGATCTACCTGAAGGAAGGAAAAAGATAGATGCGAAATGGGTGTTTAAAATCAAAATGAAGCCAAATGGTGAGGTTGGTAGATACAAGACAAAGACCTGGAGTTGACTATACTGATGTGTTTGCACCAGTGGCAAGGATAGAGACCATTAGAATGATAGTGGCAGTGGCAAGTTCCAAAGGATGGTCAATGTATCAATTGGATGTGAAAGCTGCCTTTTTGAATTGGTACTTGGAAGAGGAAGTTTATGTAGGACAACCTCCAGGCTTTGAAATAACAGGAAAGGAAGACAAGGTATATAAATTGAAGAAGGCTCTATACGGATTGAAGCAGACGCCAAGAGAATGGAACAAAAGGATTGATAGATTTTTGCTGCAGAATTAGTTTGCTAAGTGTACCAATGAGCATGGAATTTATTCCAAAGGCTCTAAAACTGATAATTACTTGATTGTTTGTTTATATGTGGACGATATGTTGCTGACAGGAACAAATGAGATTGAAATGGAAGTATTCAAGAAGAGTATGATGACTGAATTTGAGATGTCTGATCTGGGGGCTCTTACTTACTTTATGGGAATTTATAAGTTCAGTATTACTGATGGTGGGATTCTGCTACATCAGAAGAAATACGCAAGTGATGTTTTAAGGAGGTATGACATGTTGAATTGCAATCCAACATCCACACCTTCTGATACCTCAGTGAAGCTAGTACCAGAAGATGGTGGAAAACAAGTTGATTCAACATTGTATAAGCAGTTGATTGGATCCCTTAGATATTTGTGTCACACTCGACCGGATATCACCTATAGTGTTGGGATTGTAAGTAGGTACATGGAGAAGCCATTGACCTCTCACTTACTTGCAGTCAAGCATATTCTCAGATACATAAAAGGAACTGTGAATTTTGGTATCTAGTATCCCAAGCAGAAGGTGGATTCTTATCTGGAAGTATATGACTACACAGATGCAGTTGGTGTGGTGATAAATGGGATAGAAAGAGCACTGCAACATACATCTTTATGTATTGAGATGCACTAATTGCTTGGAGCTCAAAGAAAGAGAGTGTGGTGGCTCTATCTTCTTGTGAGTCCGAGTATATAGTTGGTGTCATGGCTGCTTGTCAAGCACAGTGGCTAAACATGCTGCTAGATGAATTGCAGATCAGACCTAGCAGTGCAATGAGGTTGATGATTGACAGTCAGTCAGCCATTGATCTTGCTAAGTATCCAATTGCTCATGGTAGGAGCAAACACAATGAGACAAAATTTCATTTTCTAAGAGACCAAGTGTCCAAATTGAAGTTGAAATTGGAGCACTGCACATCAGAAGCAACTTCTGCAGATTTGCTGACTAAAGCTTTGAAGATTAAGAGATTTGAAGAGCTGAGGAACAACATTGGAATGAAGAACTTGACTAGTATGAATTAGGAGTTGTATTGGTGATAATTCAATCTAGTCTAATACTTGTAATAATTTGGATCAGTTTGTAATTTTCTGTTTGCTTTTATTCTGACCAGCATGTCACCCTTTGGTGACCGGTTTAGTATGTTGCAATTGAGTCCCTTATATATAGGGGTGGGGGAAGGTGGTAGGCCGAGCTAGCTTGCTTGGCTTTTGGGGGCCGACCTACGTTGAAAACATTGGCTAAGCGCAGTGCGTGGCATGTCAGAGGCCCATTTTCTAGGCACGGCGCGCTTACGAAAAGCCGACAAGGCACGAACGCTGTTTAAAAGCCTATTTGACAATTTTCTTAAGAAGACCTACAACATTTCAATGGTGTAAGCTACTTAAATAGACCAACAAGCCAATAGGTCAATAAGATTAAGTTCTCATTGGGATCTAAAATTTTTTTTTAGGAAAATATCTTTATATGACATCCTATTAAAATTCTATTTTATAATAATAACTTCAACTATGTCAAAAATTGATGTTGGTTAAAATGTTTAAACTAACAAAAAATGTTAGCCAAGTTATGACTTAACACAAAGTACCAAATTCAATACAAAATAACATTAGTAATTAAAAAATTTAGTTATATTCATTTAAATAGGCCGGCCTGATAGGCCTAAAGGCTTTTTCGATGGCCTATTTAGCTAAATAGGCTTTTGAAAAAGTCTTGGCCTTATCTGTTTTCAAAAAAGCGCAGTGCAGTGCAGCGCTACTGTCAGAAGGTTGGGTACAGAGAGGCCCTGTTAGGTGGCCCAGCCTATTCCCACCCCTACTTATATACTCATTGTAAGTCAACTTCAATAATCAATACAATTGAGACTATCTCATTGATAGCTCATTGAATCCATTATGTTATTTCTCTCTAACTGATTCCTTGAGTAAGTGAGTGAACTGATCAAAGTTCTATCACGAACCAACCCATATATCTACTAGATTGTGCTTTGTCTAACCCAACCCAAAACATTGGGCCATTGGACCAACCCAACCTAATTTTTAAACAAAAACTACAAAAAAAACATTTTAGAAAGGCATAAAAAACAAGCCCAACCTGAGCATTGGCCAACCAAAAGGCTATTGCTTTTCCCACACCCCCTCCTACTCTTTCACACCCCTTAACAAATTTTATTCCAAAAATAACCTCAAGTAAAACATTGAGTTCACGTGTTTAAAAACTGTTCGAACAACCTTGTTGAGCGAGGTTCGAATGACCTCGTTGAGCGGTGAAATTACGCACAAGAGGGTGTGAAGTCAATATTTAACACACTCGAACGATGTCGTTCGAACGTGTTCGAATAGTGTCATGCGAACACGTTCGAATGACCTCGTTTGAACAGGTGAAAAACACTCAAAGAGAGTGTGAAGTCAAGATTTAACACACACGAACGATGTCATTCGAACCGTTCGAAGGCGCCGTGTTCAACAAGGTGAAATTTCGTTAAAAAAAAGAGGTTTTGGCTGGCCTTTTGGTCTTTTCACACCCTTGTGGGGTGTGTTTAGAGTAGGAGGGGGTGTGGGAAAAGCAATAGCCAACCAAAAAGCCAAAACGGCCCAGCTTTTCCCAGGCCTTTGCTTTGGGAGCCCATCCCACCGCGTCATCGGGCCGGCCGGTTGGAGTTGGCCAAAATTGACATCCCGAATTGTAGAGTCTTGTCACCACTTAGAGCAAAGATTTTCTTTAATAATAATAATATATATGCTGATATTAGCATTACGAAAAGAGAAAAATAAAAGAGAGCCTTGAGATGAATTAAAAACAGGGGCACAGAATTATGATGCTGATCACTCTTCAAGAATGTACCGATTCCTCCTTGCCCCGAATGCAAATCTCTGTATGGCAACAAACAGAAAAGAAATAATTGAGTTCTGAACAAGATAGAAATGCTAGATTATGTTATGGTAAGCTGACCCCCATGATAATGTGTTGATGCTATGCATGCAAGTATGGGAAGTTGAATACTTAGGATTAGTCTTTTACTTAACTGAAAATATCTGGGAATAGGCTTTCAAACCAGTGAGGAACCGAATGTATGTTGGTTTCATAGTTCCAGTAGTAGGGATAGATCTAATGTTTGGAACCAAGTATTCTGCAACCTGGCAACCACAATTAGCATTGGATAAAAATAAAATAAGGGAATAAAAGGCACAAGAAATGCAAATTAAAACAAAAGATGTAAATGAGCTGTATATGTCATCCACATCCTTGAAACACAAATTAGCAATCACCCACACACACACATATGATTTCATTGGAAATATGTAGCTTAACAATCTTCAATCTATTGTTCTCTTCTTGAATGTATGAATTTCGACAGATATAATTGCTCCGGTGCTGAATGTAGTTTGTGCAATTATAGTAATTCCCTTAGGTAGTTTATAGGAAGCCCAGAACAATTTTGGAATTGAGTTTCATTCAACAGAAAAAGGAACTAAAAAGGCTCTTAAAAGATGAAGAGCAAGAAAGAAAACTCATACTTAACCACTTGAGTTTATTTGCGTGACGTTTATTCACAAAAGCTAGAAATTTATGAAACATGCAAGAACAAATCACTTGCAAAGATTGTCGGTTGAACAATATGACTTGATGGAACACCATACAACATAATGCTAGCTTATCTATCTATAAATGATTCCCTGCTATAAAAGTCTTACCACTTCGGCTGGTTCAGCCAAGACATTAATGAAAAACTTTGCCTGCAAAAAACAAAGATGTCAGTCAGTCCAAAGCAATTAAGTGGAAATTATAAGATCATTGTGTATTTAGTATTTACCTGCTTTGTATTAGCGCCAGACATCAGAAGATCTGTCGTAACCATTCCTGGCTGCAACACCAAAAAAGAAGCGGGAACAAAGAAAAAAAACTAGTCAAAACTTAAAACAGTTGACATGAATGAAAGCATTAACAACCATTAGAGCTTTACAGGAAGTCTATCTTGATGTGTTTTCTTATGTCATCTTTAAGGTGAAACATGAAATGAAGAAAATATTAGAGCTAACTAAAATCAGTACATAACACCATTTTGATCAGTATAAAATCAGCATATACTAGACTTATTTAAGTCATTAAACAGTCCAATTTTTCAGTGTTTCTCAATAGGCGGAGTATCTTTCTAACGACCTGAGAACCAAAAGAATAACATCGATGTTTTCCTCTATATCAGTATATTTTTAACAGAAGTATTGAGCTTGATTTGCTAGATTTTCCTTACAATGAGGGTTGAACTTTAGAGGGTAAAATTGCGGAATTTTAACTATTTGACAAATCAACAGTTGATATTTTAACTAACATCACAGTTTGTTGAATGTGTGCATATATTTCATCATAATCTCAATCATTGATTTTCCAATCAATGGCCATAACTCTACACTTTATTTCCTAAATTACACTCCTCAATCCTCACTTTAGATGAGCCAAATCCTAATATCCGGTACTAAGTTTTTTTTAATAATACATTAATGTTTCGCTACCATAATTTTGTTTGACAGGTGAAGGAGTAGGTAGCATTAATTTTTTGGTGACTGAGGCTAACATCATTGTTTCACCTAGTTGGATAAGCTTGGTGGTGGTCGTTACTATTGCTAAAGCTAACATAATTTTTCCTTCACTAACAAGTTTATTCAAAATATACATGGTAATTGATAGATTTAGAGAGTTCTAACTAACTCTAATTCAGAGAATTTCATATTCTGTTTTTCATTGATTGGAAATGAGTACAAGGTTCTATTTATACAAGAGATGTTGGCCTTTAATATTCTATTGATTTAACTATTGGCCTTTCATATCATATGAAATAAGTGCCAACCTTTCATATTCCACTTATCTATTAATATTCTACATATTTCATATTCCACTTATCTATTAATATTCTACTTATCCATTACTCCCCCACAAGCTCAAGTGGAGAAGTGAACAAAACTTGAAACATTGAGCTTGTCACGTAGAGCTGCAGAATGCAGCTTTTGCTAGGGGTTTTGTGAGAATATCCGCAAAGTGAGCCTCTGTTTGGGACATGGCAAACAATCGGACTTTTTCGAGAACCTTCTCCCTTACAAAGAACAAGTCCACTCCATATGTTTAGTTCTAGAGTGCAAGATAGGATTATGACTCATTGCAATGAAGAGACTGGGTTATCACAGAAGATAACGGTGTAGAATGAGGCACTTTCATTTCGTGTAGCAAGGATTGAACCCATAAAAGTTACGAGGCAGCAAGTGCAAGACTCTCGTGATTCTCGCCTCAAAGACTAGATTTAGCAACAAGTGTTTGTTTCTTAGACCACCATGATATTAGGTTAGGCCCAGAGATATATGCAAGCACCACTTGTAGACCTTCTATCATCAATATCACTTGCCCAATCTGCATCACAATAGCTCTAGAGAGAAGGGAACAGAGGCGCAAGCAGCAGGCGTAGAACAAGACCAAGATCTAAGGACCCCTTTAGATACCTCAGAATTCTCTTGACAGCAACCCAATGAGTGTCACGTGGCTGTGACAGAAATTGGCAAGCTTTGTTGACAGCATAGCCAATTTCAGGTCGAGTAATGGTAGCATATTGAAGTGCTCCAACTATAGAGCGATAGAGGGATGGATCAGCCATATAATCAGCACCATGTTTTGAGAGTTTAAGCTTGGCAGGAAGTGGTGTAGATATTCCTTTTGCATTGTCCATGCCAGCTCTAGATAGTATTTCTTTGAGGTACTTTGTTTGAGTAAGAAGAAGACACCATAGGTGCAGGCCCCCATAGATCACAGAATATTAACTCAAGGGGATGAGAGTACACAGTAGTAGAGGGTTGAGAGGGCAATTTGTGATGTTTACCCACGCAACAAGCAACACAAAAGTCAATCTTATTTTTATTGATAATAGGTTTGTTACACATAGAGAGCACACTATTTAGTACATGAATGTTTGGATGACCTAAACGGTTATGCCAAAGAGTACTAGTGGAGGATATGTGTATAGGAGCAGAAACAGAAACATTGGCTTGAGGTATGACTTGAGGAATGATTGACTTGACAAGAGGAGTTGCTACTGCAGAGGAAGGTCCTGGGATATGGTAGAGTCCATCAGAGGCGCATTTGCCACAAAGAAGAGTTGCTCCATCATCCTGGGATGTAGCAAAACAATGAGAGGGGTGAAATTGGAAAAAGGCATTGTTATCAGTATTGAAACGTTTAATGCTAAGTAAATTTTTGGTTAGTTGAGGAACATATAAAATATTTTTAAAATGGAGGGTACGTTTGGGATCAAAAGGGGAAGGGACAGATTCAGAGCTAATAGAGTGAATCTTCAAACCTTGTCCATTACCAAGGAAGATATTAAAGTCAAACTCATTTGATGAATCATAATTACCATTGAAGAAAAGAAGCTCATTATCTTTCCTAGCTTTTAAGCTTCCTCAGATAACTTTCTATCCACCCATTTCCCTTGAAATTCTGATCTTATCCACTAGTTTTAGTCCTTACCTTTGTTGCTATAAATAAGCAACTATTGTAATCTTTGAAGAATGAAAAAAAGTTTCCTTTCAATCAGATTCAATTTCTTTTCTTCTTCATGAATTCTATGAAGTTTATGATGGTATCAGAGCAACTGTTGCTCTGAATACCTTGTCCTTTTTTTCTTCCAAATTTCTGCATCACATTACAACAATGGCACCGAATCGACCACCCAACAATTCTTCTGGATCTGGAGTTCAAAATCCACCTCCACCTCCACCGCAAGCTTCGCCGGCAGCTGACATTACCAGCGTCTATTATGTGCACCGGGCGATGGACCAGATCATCACCGTCACCCTCGTTTCTAAGCACAACCGAGCGAACTATCACGGTTGGTCGATCAATGAGGCGTGCTCTTATTGGTAAGAACAAATTTGACTTTGTGGATGGCACAATTGAGGTACCTGATGATTTTCATCCTAGTTGCAAGGCATGGAATAGATGTAATACTCTTGTTCATTCATGGATTGTTAATTCATTCTTTGAATCTATTGGTCGAGCATCATTTTTCTTGAAAATGCAATGGATGTTTGGAAAGAATTAAAAGAAAGATTTTCTCGTGGTGACTTAATTAAGATTTACGAATTGCAATGTGAAATTCATGCTTTAAAACAAGGCTCTCTTAGTGTAGCGAGTTTTTTTCTCGAAATGAAAGTTTTGTGGGAAGAACTTGAAGTGTATATGCTGAACCATCTTGTGGTTGCCCTAGGAAGAAGTGTGTCCGTGATTACGGTATATCACTTGCACAAAAACACCACACAATTGAATAAGACTATTCGGTTTTTGGTAGTCTAAATGAAAACTTTGCTATGGTTAAGTCTCAAATACTATTAATGGAACCCTTACCTAGCTTGAACAAGATTTTTTCCATGGTAATCCAACATGAGAGACAATTCATTGCTTCGATGAGACAAAACCATAGTTGCAAATGTTTCTGCGATGATAAGAAGAATCTAGGAAGAGGAAAGGGTGGTTATTCATCCAATTATAAGGGCAAGTGTGTACTCACTTTGTGGTAAACCGGTCACACAATTGATGTGTGCTATAAGAAGCATGGGTTTCCACCCATTGGCAAAAGACAAAGCGCCGCTAACTCATTCATCGGCCTTGGCGAAGCGAGAAAGAAGCAATAAAAGAAAGCAAGGTTGGCATCTCACGAAGCAAGTATGAAAAGTTATTGAATCGATTCAAGAGACAAAGATTGCTCGTAACATCTCATCAAGCAAAGCAAATATGGTAACTAAGTCTAATGTTTTGAAGCCCTCAAAGGTATATTTCCTTTAGCTTGCTCTTTGACACGATCACATCTAGGCTCATGGATTATTGATTCAGAGCTCACGATCACATATGTAGCTCTTTGAAACATTTCAAAACTTATCTTGCTATAAAGCCTATAAGTATCACACTCCCAAATGGACAAACTGTTCTTGCTAAATATATAGGATCTGTTGAATTCACACCGAATTTTGCATCAACAATGTACTCTGTGTGCCTGGTTTTAACATCAATTTCTTCATCGGTTCCTAAACTTTTGCTTTCTTTGGTATTAAAGTTGAATTTGATGTTAATTTCTCCGGTCCCGTGTGTCGATCTGAGGACATGAAAACCGGGAAGAAGATTGGTTTGGGTGTGATGTTTGAAGGTCTTATATACTTAGAGATAGAAGTCAAGAAGTTGAATGAAGTTTTGTCAAAGAAAGCAAGCACAGAGAGAGGCTACCAAGTCGCTTCTATGGCATTTCGGACTAGGTCATCCGTCTAATAATAGAATGAAGTTATTAAGTAGTGATTTTCCCTTTGTAAAGCCCGATGAAGGCTGCATGCGTGATGTATGCCATTATGCTAGCACAAAAGACTTCCTTACAGTCTTAGTGCTAGTAAGGCTACCAAACCTTATGAAATAATACACCTTGATATTTGGGGTCCAATTTCATGATCTCTATTCATGGCCATAAATATTTTTAAGCTGCTGAGTAGATGACTATAGTAGGTACACATGGGTGACTCTTCTCAAAACAAAAGGTGAAGCAAGTTCCTACTTAAAAGCCTTCACAACATGATAGAAAATCAATATGAAGCTAGAGTCAAAATCATTAGAAGTGATAATGGCCTGAATTCCTTATATACGAGTTTTATGCACAAAAGGGTATAATTCACCAAACTAGTTGTGTAGAAACACCCCAACAAAATGGGAGAGTTGAGAGGAAGCATCAACATATACTCGATGTAGGAAGGGCACTTTTGTTTCAGTCAAACTTCCAAAATCAGATCGCCATATGCTATCTTGCATGCTACTTACATTATTAATTGTGTTCCTAGTCCTCTCCTACAAAACAAATCTCCTTCCAACTTATTCATGGTAGTTTACTGATTTGAAGAAAGCGAAAGTCTTTGGTTGTCTCTGTTATGCATCCACTTTACAAGCTCATAGGTCTAAGCTAGAACCGAGGGGAGGAAATGTGTCTTTTAGGATACAAAAGCGGTGTGAAGTGGTGCTATCCTTTTGGACATAAGCAGATGAGAATTATTTATTTCTAGAAATGTCACCTATCATGAAAATATTTTACCATACAAGAATTCTCAGAACATTTCACAATGGAACTACTTTTCTCAGAGTTCTTGTGATGCAACAGAACCTACCCCTGTTAATGAAGAAACACGACCGCGACGATCACATAATGAAGTTCTGTGAGAGACACACTGCTTGTGCAGTCTGAGCTAAGAAGATCAACAAAGGAGACACATCCACCACTTATATCTCTCTGCGAGTATATATGCAACTCTTCAACATCCACACCTAAAGTCGCTGCTTGGGTATTCTATATCCTATTCAAAGTTTTTCATTCCATGTCAAACCGGCCCTTTGCCTGAGAGAATTTTTTTTCTTCTCTTTAAATAGTGATGTTGAGCCACAATCATATGAAGAGGCTTTGTAAGAATCCTCTTGGGTTCAAGCAATGAATGCTTTGAGTTAGAAGCATTAGATAAGAATGGAACTTGGGAGTTTGTTGATCTACTCTCACAATGTGAAACCCATAGGCAACAAATGGGTGTACAAGATCAAGCATAGGTCGGATGGTACAATTGAGAGGTACAAAGCCGACTTGTGGCAAAAGGTTACAATCAAGTAGAGGACTTGACTTCTTTGACACTTTCATTGATAGAGCAAGCTAACAACTGTCAGGACACTTCATTGTTGTTCTTACATGAAAAATTGGTTCTTACACCAATTAGATGTTAACAACGCATTCTTGCGGGGACTACATGAAGATGTCTACATGGAAATTCCAAAAAGGGTGCAATGTTCCAAGAATGCTCAAGTATGCAAACTCAAGAAGTCCTTGTATGGCTTTCAAGCAAGCCACAGAAAATGGTATGAAAAGCTAACTCAACTTCTCATATCCGAAGGCTATAAGCAATCTGCTGCAGATCACTCTCTATTCACACCGCACAAAGGTGAAAAATTCAACGCTTTATTAGTTTATGTTGATGATGTGATTTTTAGTGGAGATTGTATGGTGAAATCACGAGAATTAAACATGTGCTTGATGATAATTTCAAAATCAAAGATTTAGGAACTTTGAAGTATTTTTGGGATTAGAAGTCTCTCGATCTAAGAGTGGTATTATGATATGTCAAAGAAAATATTGTTTAGATCTTATCAATGAAACCTGGTTGTTTGGCTTCCAAACTGTCTTGACTCCATTAGATGCCAATGTAAAATTGCATCAAGATTCTCGGAGAACTATATAAAGATGTGAGTTCTATAGAAGGTTGATAGGAAGGCTCTTGTATCTCACTAATACAAGACAGGATATTACATTTCTTTGTCCAACACTCACCAACACATCAATTCCCATTTGTGACTCACTATAATACCGCTTTTGTAGAGTGTTAAGGTATTTGAAGCGGTAATCTGGTAGAAGGTCATTGTTTCCCGTGAGATTCTATTTGTCAAATTATTTGGATTCTCGGATGCAGATTGGGCCAACTGCATTGATACCAGAAAATCCATCACAGGCTATTGTTTCTTTATTGGTTCCTCATTGGTTTCTTGGAGAACAAAGAAGCAGCAGACAGTTTCCAGATCTTCATCTCGAGCGCGAATATGAGCATTGTCAAGCGCTACTTGTGAACTTCAATGGTTACTCTATGTTTTATCCGATTTGGGAGTTCTTTTTTGACAGACCTCAAAGATTGTTTCTGGACAATGACAGAGTGCTATACATATAGTCGCTAACCCATTTTCCATGAGAGAACAAAGCATCTTGAAATAGATTGCCACTTTGTGAGAGAAAAACTTCAAAATGGAATGATGAAGCTACTGCCAATATCATCCAAAGGACAACTTGCAGATTTCTTTACAAAGGCTCTCACACCCACCATGTTCACCCCTTTTTTGTCCAAGCTTGGCATGATAAACATATATCATGGTCAAGCTTATGAGGTATTAAAGTCAAACTCATTTGATGAATCATAATTACCATTGAAGAAAAGAAGCTCATTATCTTTCCTAGCTTTTAAGCTTCCTCTCGGATAACTTTCTATCTACCCATTTCCTTGAAATTCGATCTTATCCACTAGTTTTAGTCTTACCTTTGTTGCTATAAATAAGCAACTATTGTAATCTTTGAAGAATGAAAAAAGTTTCCTTTCAATCGATTCAATTTCTTTTCTTCTTCATGAATTCTATGAAGTTTATGAGAAGACATGATCTCGACTGAGAGTGTAGTAGCAATGGCGGGGTTAGGAGGTATACCGGACATATGGTGAGAAGCGGTGTATCACCAATCAGTTGCTAGCATGATAAATGTCGGAGCGGCTTGAGCAAAGAAATGCTTGAGGAACCATTGGTTGAAAGAGAGCTGTTGAGGCACCACAAACTACGAGGCCACATAGTAGCTTGAAAGTAGGTGGTGCTTTGCAAAAGCGAAGAAGACTAGGATCTTGCTGCATGAGTAGTATTAGGTGTGTAGGAGGAACATAGCGGGCGCGCATATTGATAGGGATTGCCAAAATTAGGGACCATTGCGGGAGCAAAGAAACCGAGGTGTGTATCCGTGATAGCAAACGAAGCACGTGGCAAACCTAGAGCAAACTTGACATTGGACATTGTTGCGACCACGCCCACGACCACCACTACCAAATCGCCACCTCTACCACCACGAAAATTACCTCTGAGATGCGATGAATTGAGAGCACGTGGTATAGTATCGCGAGAACAGCAGGTGTTATCAATAGATTTAGTCGAGATTGATCTTAGAAATTGCACGTGATGATTCAAGGAAGCAAAAAGATGAGAGCAACATCATTTGCTTGGCAATTCTACTCTCATGTGCAAGTAATAGTGCCTCAAGTTCCTCAAATTCAAACCACACTCGATTTTGTGGACAAAAGGGTAGTGATAGATTCATATTCTACTGTGTGAGCCTTGAAGAACAACATCATATCGTTCTTGCAAAGAAATAGTCTCGCATGATAGAGTAATGCATCGCGAATCGTTTTAAAGCGCGCACGAAGAATTCGATTATGGAACGTTCACCTTTCTTCGTGTTATGCAATCACGCACGGTCGCTGCGTGCTTTGCGCTTTTGTCTTTGCGTGCGAATCGCCGATGAATTTTTCCCAAATTTGGGCGTGTAGCGACATCCGATTACCTTGGCGAGAATTGAAGGTGATAATGAGGATGAAGCCACGCAAGCAAAGAATCGATCCTGCGGTTCCCATTCAACATATGTAGGATTCTCGATGTCGCAAGACGATCAAGATCGACCAAAACGCGCGTCGGAACTTACGGAGAAACGCAAAAACGATGAAGTTTATGCGCAAGAGCAGTAACCGGTTCCACTGTTGGAGCAGAGAGGAAGATTATCAGGTTAACTTCTGCGAAACTTGATATTGAAAAGATTTGAACGGTTTGAGTGACGGCAGATTCGTAGATGACGACGCCATTGATGAAAAAGTAGAAGAAAGGTTGAAGATGATTGTGAAATCGAAGAAGACGATCAGGAACGACGGCCACGGTGGTGGCGAGATGGAAGTCGTTTCTGGCTTACTGATACCATGATAGATTTAGAGAGTTCTAACTAACTCTAATTCAGAGAATTTCATATTCTGTTTTTCATTGATTGGAAATGAGTACAAGGTTCTATTTATACAAGAGATGTTGGCCTTTAATATTCTATTGATTTAACTATTGGCCTTTCATATCATATGAAATAAGTGCCAACCTTTCATATTCCACTTATCTATTAATATTCTACATATTTCATATTCCACTTATCTATTAATATTCTACTTATCCATTAGTAATAAATATCTACATGTTCATTAAAAAATTTAGTATGTCAAATCCTGCAACTCCAAAAATGAGGCTGAAAAAGTAAAGGGGGTTCATCAGTTTTAAAACAATAATAAGGACCGGAACGGAATCACACCCACATGAAAACGTATGTAAAATTACTAATTATCTGCCCAGTGTTATTAAATTTATTAAATGAATAAATAACTATGACAATACTTATATAGTTATAGAAGAAACAGGTTTTTATATCCATGGGGCCATGCCTATTATACAATATCAAAGGATACATAAATCAAAACATACCGAAAGATTATGCACCATAACATTTTTAACATCTTGCATCTGCAATTCTGCCTGTGAAAATCAAGAAGACTGTTTTATATACTTACATGTGTCCATAGCCATAATTATTCTTTATCCTCATAACTCCAATCGGAAGAGAAAGCAAGAAAAGCAAATGGAAAAAGTCTTATCTAATGAGTGCATGAGTAAAAATATTAATTTTGACATATAAAATATCAACCTGCAATGATTTTGTTAAATGCACCACACTTCTCTTTGTCGCTCCGTATGCAGCAAACCTAAGAAAAAGGGAACAAATCAAGAAATTTTCCCATGGAATGTATAATAAGACTACTGATAGAGGCTTTAATATATAGTGGAATCTAGGGTGTATTTTTGGATTTCATCCAAAAACTACCTTTCAATTGACAACAGCTATAAGTTGCCAGCCACCTCCTAGGCTTTTTGCAAGTATTGGTAAAGTAAAGATCATAAAAAATTATTTAGGTGAAGAAAGAACCCATGATCTATCACTTTCATCAAAATGGGAGTTAAACAAAGATTACGACATGGTTAACCAAATGATTAAAATAAATTGACTTAGAATGCCAATAGTGACTGATGATTTTATCTTGTAAACTATTTTTTGTGATGTTGCAAACTAAATAGTGCAAACTAAATAGAAGTGAATCCATCAAATTCGTGGAGCACGTCATCAAGCAGTGTACATTCATTAAAAACTTTCTAATCTTGCAACAACAGATAAACATCAACATTCTATAAGTATTACCAGTAAATTGCAACTAGTCAACTAACAGTGTAATCCAATAAAGTCAGAGTATCAAACAGTACCTGGGAGTTGGTCTTCCATCTGAACCTGCTCCATCAATATTGAAAATATGACCTCCACGAGGCTGGCTCGCCATCATCTTTATTGCCTAAATAGCAACTAAATGTATACGCATAACAGAGCACCTACTTTATTGACAGTACTTCTTAGTTGAAATATATTTTACCTCTCGACAGCAGATCATCAAGCCCAGTGTGTTTGTTGTAACAACCTCACTGCATGCACAGAATAAAGAATTTCAGAGAAAAAAATAAAATAAAATATGATATGATATTTAGGGTGTAAAGTCTATTGTGGCTCACATAAGATCTTCATCTGATGCCTCAGCAAGTGGCTTGTAGCTATATGCATTTGATCCAGCATTATTGATCTGCACCATACTCAACATAGGGTGGGAAAGAATATGATTAGTATTTTTTCACAATTAACAAACAATTCAATGAAGTGATGGAGTTGAAACTGATACAAAAATGGTATAGCTACAAGTACAAGAACACATCAAATTATAAACTGGGGGGGAAATGCATTTTTGTTAGGTGTAAGGAATGGATGATTAAGCGAAAGAAACACTCGTAATGGGGAAATAACAGACATTAATACCCATATATCAATATATTTGAGTTTTTCTCGAGCAAATGAAACTAAATTCTTCACATCTTCTCCATTTCTCACATCACATGTAGTGCCCTACAGGAAACAAAATGTGAACATGAGAACACAGAAGGAAGCTATATACTTATTATATATGGGTTTCTACTAACAAAGAAGTTGAAGAGGAGGTACCCACACATGCTGCTCCCCAAATTCGTCTCTCAATCCCTGGACAGCAGTTTCTACCCTTTCACCTTCAAACAAAAACCAACATACAGAGAAACACAAAGACATAGATATTAGATAAATAAGACTGCAAAACCCCAGCCATGTAGCAATAAGTCATAAGGTAACTTAAAGAGAAAGCAGAAATAAGAGGGACTGGACTACATAAATTACTATTTGACTAAGTGTAAGTTAAAAAATGAATGCGGTAAATATGCAAAACTCATTTACGCTCCTCTTCTAACACCAGGAACCAAAAACTAATTATGTTATTCTTTGGAAGGGACTTTCCAATATCGAAATAATATCAAGCAAAAACGAAATTAAGAATATCATATGTTTCTGGAAACAATTGTCAATAACATCAGGGGATAAACCAAGATTATGAAGGGAAAGGTTTGTTCAAAAAGTTGTTTAAAATACTTTAACTTCAACAAAGCATTGCTGCTGAGAGAGAAAAGTGCAGGCAGAGCACTCAATAGGAGGTTATTCATTTCAATCTTTAATTAAGAGCTGGTCCAAACACACCTGATCTAGAGCAAATTACAACGTTGTCACCAGCTTTAAGAAACTCTTTTGCCAAAGCAAACCCTATTCCTGAACCATAAGGAAAACATAGCAGAATTAATTTGAATGTTGTTGATAAAGAGTAAAATGGAATTGACAGAATTGAGAGTAAAAAGTGACCTTTAGTTGAGCCAGTTATCAAAACGTTGTAAGGGGGAAGCATGGGATTATAAGAATTTGTAACGAGGAAGGTTGAGTTTTTGAGAGGGGAAAGAGAAAGAGAAAGAGAAAGAGGAAGGGTGGTATTATTATTGGGGATGAAGAAGTTAGTTTGGCGGGGAGAAAAGTTAGGGGAAGAGTAAGCGAGGTTGAATTGGGGTAATCGAGGAGAGAAGGGAGAAGGTGACGACAGTTGAGAATTAAAAGAGAGTGAGTGAAAAGAAGCCATTGATGATGGCATGAGAAAGAAGGATAGCTAGTTTGTTGTTTTGTGTTGTGTTGTGTTGTGTTGTGTGAGATAAGTTTGGCGGTTAACGCCACTCGCTGCTTAGTTTAGAGCTTCTCCGACACCACCACAACTCAACAAAGTGGGAGAGGAATTTTAACTGCCCTTTACTTTTTACCACTTACTTCCTCCCGTTGCTATTTTTTTTACCTAGACTAGATGGAGACTAAGTTGACTGCAGAAGAGAGTGCAAAAATAATCTCCAACAACCCTCCTAATCGAACCGGGGGTCCATCACTATGGTCCCATCATCCTGGTGCAAGCGCTCTCAATCTTCTTCTTTTTAGACCTGCAAGTAGTGTTAGCATGAAAAAAATTGATAACCGGTCAATGCAAGCTCAATTAACCGAGCATCAATAATAGCCTCCTGGAAACCTTTTATAAGATCATTAGGGTGATCACAATAGCCACGTTTGTCCTCCGGCGATAACAAATCATTAAAGTCACCTATAATGCACCACGGAAGCCTGGACAACCCTGCCAACCTCCTGATTAACGCCCAAGATTCTCGCCGAATAGACTTGTTGGTAAAACGATAACACCCCGTGATACGCCAGCTACCTCGAATATCATCTTCAACTTCAACATCAAGATGGTGCCTAGAATAACTCTTGACTTGGCACCTCATAGCATTCCTCCACAGGATAGCCACCCTCCTCCTCTACCAACTCTGTCCACAGCTACAAAACCGTCATACCCCAACAAACGACGCACTGACTCCAACTTACTAGAAAAGGATAAAGTCTCTAACAGAAAAATAAGCTCCGGACTAGGCTCTGATCATAGGAATTGCCGAGGGATGACCCAGACCTCGACAATTCCAACTTAGGTGACTCAATTCCAACTTATATTGACCTTTAAATTTTAGTGAACTATTGTTAAGATTAAAAAGAAAAACTTTCGATAGAAACAAATTAGCAAACAAGTGGAGTGCAATGCGGATAAAGTAAGAGGAAAAATCTATATCCTTACCTTAATGGCTTATCTAAAAAAAGGCTTAAAGGTATGTTTGGTCCCTGCAAATATCTCAATAATCCAGTTTGATCCCTGCAAAAATAAAAGTTTTAAAAAAGCCCTTGCAAATACCAAACACTTCTAGTTTGGTCCTCGTAGAGTTAGTTTTTGACTAACAGCGTTAATTGTTGGTGATGTGGCTGCCAACATGGATGCCACCTCTTCACTCTGACTTTTCTCCTCTCATAGGTTCTCTCTTCCCTTTCACTTCTTTCCTTTTTCCTCACCCTAATTTCCTCTCTCTTTCCTTTAACAAAATACTCATGAATGAATCAAGAACAACAATGGCTCCATCCCTCCATCTCTCTTCTGGATCTAGAAACAAAATGATTATGAAACAGACCAAAATACGCAGTTCACCCTATTCCATTTCTAGAACGAAATGATTATGAAACGAAATAAAAAAATATTATTGCCCTTCATTCACCCTCTTCTAATTTTTTTTTTTGACATCTTATTTTTGCTCTGGATCTGAAATGAAACGATTCTGACCCAACAAAGTTCTTCTTATTTTTGTTGTGGATCTGGAAACGAAATGATTATGGCCAAACAAATAAAAGGATGAGAAATTACAAGTGAAAACAGATCTGGTTTTTTTTATAGGTCTGGATCTTTTTTCTTTTAAGTGGAAAAACTAATGTGTTTTAATTTGAGATGGATGACTATGTTGGTTGCATGTACCACCATACAAATGAATTTGACTTATCCTCTTCAAACATATAACTGATAAGAGAGAGGTTTGTGGAGGAGAGGAGAAACGATGATTGACGAAGTGGTCTTTGTGAGAGGCTGGGCGTGCTTTAAACTTCAAAGAAAGATGGATAACTAATCTTCTGATGCATCTCTTTTGTTGCAAAAAGGAAAGAGAGGAGATTAGTGTGAGTAAAAAGGAAAGAAGTGAAAGGGAAGGGAAGAGAGAACTTGTGAAATGAGAAAAGTCAGAATGAGGAGGTGGCATCCACGTTGGCAGTCACGTCACCAACCACTAACACTGTTAGCCAAAAGCTAACGGTAGAGACCAAACTAGAAGTGTTTGGTATTTGCAAGGGTTTTTTTAAAACTTTTGTTTTTGCAGGGACCAAATTGGATTATTGAGATATTTACAGGGACCAAACATACCTTTAAGCCAAAAAAAAATATCCTTACTTTAAAGTAATGTTTGTCTCCCCTATCTCTCCCCTTTCCCCTTGCTCCTTCATCCATCTCTTTTATCGAATATGCAGACGAGATGTCTGTGATACATTGTTGGTTTCATCTCTAAAAGCTAAGCACTGAATCATAGCATACTCACTTTGAAAGGAAAACGGTAAATGAGAATGAAAAAGTCACATGCATAATAGAAAGGTATAAAGAATTCAGGGCCGTCCATGGGCCAGTTTACCCTGTGCTACAGCACAGGGCCCAAGCCCAAAATCAAATTTTTAGGGCCCCAAAAATTAATAAACAACATATATTATTCTCTTTATGCACATATGGTTACATGTATACGCGCGCAGCCCAGCGGTACAGATGAAATGGGTAGTTTGTCTTGATCGGCTGAACACGAGTTCGATCCCCAGCATATCTATTCTCCCGTTTTTTCTCTTTTATTAAGTTGTTTCTCTCTTTTTTGTTTGTTTTAGCTGCTGTTTTTTTTGGTTGAGTTGTTTCTTTTTTTTTTCTTGATTGGGCTATTTCTGTTTTCCTTACTAACTTGTTTCCTTTTTTTAAAGTTGCATTTTGTTTCTTTTTAAAAATGTTTTGGCAAAATGATTAAATATTTTTTTTTGAAGCAATTATTAAATATATTATATTATATTGATTTTGGAATGTATTCAACCAAAAAATGTATCACTTCTAGCAAATGTTTTTTAATAAATCTTTGAAAATTTCCAAAAAATAATTCCACAATATCAAAACCAAAATTAATTATATTTACATTTGTTTTTTAATAATATTGTGATTTTGAGTTCTTAACCGAATTTCTATTGACGAATTAAAATAGATTTTTTAGAATTTTAATTTTGTTTGTAGTTATAGTATTTTTTGATGTATACTTACTTTATATATTTGATTATTGGGTATATTCGTTGATGATTTTGATTCCAACAATAAATTTGTAAAATTCCTTCACTGAGGGGCCAAATTTAATAAAAGTAAGAACCCAATTTTAAGAATCGAACAAGTCTCTCAATTGTTTGCAACGACTCTAATATTTAGCTTATTTAGGGGCCCAGTTTTAAATATTTGAACAGGGCCTCCAAATTTTTTGGGACGGCCCTGAAAGAATTAAGTGTTTACAAATTGCAACAGCTATATAGAACTAAAGAAAGAAGCTGAAAGTGTAAAAAAAAAAAACTGAAAAGTATGTAATAGAGAGAAATACTTAATTTGGTCAAAAAAAAAAGAGAAATACTTAATATAATAAAGAGAATGATCCAAAATGATGGTATTTACATAACTGTTGTTGGAAGTTATTTCCTTTTTTCCGTTTTCTCTCTAGAGTCTAGACCATATTTTTTGTGTAACCGTTTTTCTTCATTCATAAGAAATTCAAATTTGTATTAATAAAAAAATTCCAAAAAGTGTTTTAATTGATAAGATGCTCATATAAAGTAATAAAGACATTTGACAAATAATTTAATGAAATTATTTTCAAACATTAGATATCATAACTATACTAAATCATAAGTTGTCCACCTGTGTGTCCACATAGGACCAATAGAAAAATGACACGCGCATTTCAGAAATAATACTTGGTGGCCACCTCAGCAATTTGAGCAATCTAACGGCTGTTAATAACACTTACAACATGACAGGATCTGGACGGCTCATATTCATTTAAATTGCGGCTGAATATGTTTGAAAAACAACGAAATTTATGGCAAGAGAGAGAGAGAGCAATGGAATCAAATCTCATTATTGTGTTAATAATTGTATTAACGACTTTGCTAATTTTGTGGATCTACAATCTTGAAACCAAGAAACGGCTGGCAGAATCAAACTCCACATAATGTTTCATACTGATCAATGCCTAAGCTCTTCTTCAGTCTTCTTCTTCCTCTCTTCTTCTTCATGTTCGAAACTCAGAGATTCTTATTTCAAACCCATCTTCTTCCTCTCTTCATCTCCATCTCTTCTTCATTTTTGGAACCTAAGGTTTCAAATTATCGAAACCCAGCCCTTATATCTCTTGCCCACTCTCTCAAGAAGAAAGGGAAATCTAGGTACATTTTCTTCTTAGATTCAACTCCATTCTCTAGGTTTCAATCTCATTTTCGATTTCATTTTCGTTTTATAATCAGACCCAACTGATTTTATCACCATGCTGTATTTTTAACATTTTAGGGTTTAGTGATTTAACTGATTTTGTTGTTATTTACTAATAACGGAATACTATGATTTAGGGATTTTATTGATTTTAAGGAGTTAATCGATTTTGCATTTGTTTACCAATATGAGAATACTATGATTTGGGGATTTTATTGATTTTAGGGATTGTGTTGTATCCTTTTTCATGGCAGATTCTCCTACCTTCACATCCATTGCAACTTCAAAAACTCATTTTGTGAACTTGGAGGATAATGGTGCCAAAGCGCTTGCTAATCCACGTTGAGCGCTATTGAATGCATATTTGAAGAGTTCAGAGGCAATTTTCTTGGTGGGTGGATCTTGCTTGCGGATAGTTGAAAAATTGTTCTTTCTCAAGTGCTGTCATTCAGAGGTAATGGTTCTGGCATAACTAACTTCTCCTACCTGTTACTTTTGGTTCAAATCAATTCAATGCATTTCGCAAGTGCTTTGCAACTTTGTTCCTTTCACATGGCATGGTCATTTTGCTGCCTTACTCTATAGTAGTGGATTCAATTTAGTTAAGTTTTTGTTTTACTGCTTTATTAGACATAGGAGCTGACAAATTTGTAAGTAATTTTCGTAATTCGTAGATTTTTAAATCAATGTTGCGGGGAAGCGGCGACCAAAAAACTACAACGGTAAGCGGTCACCGAATGTAGCGACGACAAGTGCAATACTGAAACCTTTAGCAAGTGCAATACTAAAACAATGATTTTGAATATTCTAAATAATTGTTAAATTCAGTGGATAATGAGAATTTGTTTCAATATAATGTGAATTTGGTGTATTGACACAGATGATTTGTTTGATTTTTAAACTTTTTAATGGGTTGTTTTTGTTTTGGAATGTGTAACCCATACTGCAGATTTGGTTTTCAATAATACTGATTTTAAGTTTGATATATTGACTGATGATTTGGTTTCTTAACAAAAATTTTAAGTTGGTTTATTCTATTTCTTTAAGTAAGAGTAGGAGTTGATTTATTTGATTGATTATAAAATAATCCATGTGGTTAGAACTGATTGTCCTACAAATGTGGAATTCTTTGAATGCAAGATATACCGTTATTGAGTTTGTTTTTGTTTAATAAAAATTGGGGTTTTATTGATTTCTTTAAGTTTTGATCGATTAGGTTGTCAATTTTTTTGGATTTTTTAGGTTTCAATTGATTTTGTAGTCATGTTGTATTTCCTTGCATCTTTGGCTAAAAGAACCTTTGTTTTTAATGAAGATACTGAGTTGGTCTTTTGATCCAAATTACATGGTTAGAGGTTTTGTTGTTGACAAAAAGAGAGGCAACATCTTGAAGGTTAAGATCAACTAGATGTATTATACCCCTACATTTTTATCAGGGAAAAAATATAAGAAAATTGCATGGATTCTTTTTGAGAAAATATAAGAAAATACTTTAGTATGTGATCTTTTTGATGGGCCGGACTATGGTCTGATTGAGACACTCTTTTCACTTTCGGATGCCTTTGTATTTAGTTGACAAACAAGTGAGGGCTTAGAATAAATTCTCTCTGATAATAGTTTATTGTCATTTGATCATTACTCAAAGGATACATAAATTGTATTTTTCTTAAATTGTTTTTCTCAAATACCATTTGATAGTTTAATATAAACAAATAACATTTTTTTTTATATTTTTTATATTAAGCGTCTCTACTATAAATTATATTATTGTTATACCAAATTCAAAAAATCATAAATAATTTTAACTTATATCTATATTTTCTTAATGATTATTTTTAATGAAAAATATAATACGAATTTTTTTCCCTTTTTTCAAATACACCCCTTGCGAGTCTTTTTAATTTTTATTTCTAATAATTTGATTTTAGATGGTGTACAAGGTATTTTATATCTCACATAACACACATAAGTATACAACTGCAACTCTTTTAATCCAAGATAAAAAAATTACATTTTTTGTTAAAATGATATGTTTACCCGTGTTGGCACGGGTGACACATACTAGTATAGATAGATTTGTGTGTATAAAAAGGGATAATAAAATAAATAATTTTTTTTTGACAAAAATATAATTAATTCATTCATTTCTTAAACGATGTCGCATAGGATCTACACAAATGAAAGTTTTGCTCCATATCGTTGTGTTTCCACTTCATTTTAAAATATCCAAGTCAATGTTCCAATAAAATAGAGTAACGTTATTTAGCCAAAAACCACTTTGCAACACCAATTTACCAAGTTTTTAAGTCATTAATTAACCAAGTAACCAATTATTCAATTTTTAGTTAATGACCTAGAAAACTGTGAAAAGACGGGTTGGTTAATGACCTAAACAACTTAATTAATTGGTGTTATAGATTAATTTTTGGCTATTTTTAACTGGTGATTTTTGGCTAAATAACACTACTCATAAAATATCTAGAAAACTCCATTTACAATACATTGATTTGCACTTTAGAATTTTTTCCCCAACATTTAATGTCATGAAAAAAAACATATATGGCACTTTTTAACAAATTAAAAACTATTTGTCAAAAAAAACATTAAAAACTAGATCTAAATTCAACTTTTAATTATTCTTGTTAAGAGGGAAAAAATGAGCCATGTTTTTTTTGGTTACACAACGAAGGATATTAGGGTTTTGATTTTTTCACCCCCTCATCATCAATCCCACCCCCATAATTACCCAAACGGACAAAAATACTCTTACTTTTTCCCAAAAATTACATGGTTTGTTAAAAAAAAAATTAAAAATTTCGGAATTACCTCTAAAAAAGGTAATTCCGGTTCAAAAAATAATGGAATTTCGAACGAATAATTTAGGCTAAAAAATCGGTTTTCGGACAACATACTCTGATCGTAATGAAACCACAGCCATTAGAAGCGAAAAAAAATCAAGAATCAAGACTCCCTTAGAAGGGACTACTTACGGGACTACGGCCTCAAAATCCCAAATTCCATCGTTTACTATTTTTTACGATTTTTTTTAATTTTTCATAGTCTCCAAAAAATCTAAAAAAATTTGTATAGCCTTATTTTGGTTTTGTTAGATTTTTAGTGGTGTTTTTATATTTTTTTAGAGTAGTTTTGACTATTTTTAGTAGCCTTTTAGTAATAAAAATTAAAACAAATCGTATATATATACGCATCTGCTGGCGTCTGGATTGGCGGGATGCCCTAGAGATGTCGCCGCCGTTCACCTACTTCACGTGCTTATTTTCAGTCATTTTTAGACATTTTGGACCCATAGTTGTATTTGTACTCCTATTTTATGTTGGTCATTTTATATATTTTGACGTATTGTTATTAAATCGTTCGTATCATATTTCCAATAAAACGCGTTTAAATCTTAAGACCAAAATATAAACTTTTAAAAAAAAAATTAAAAATTTCGGAATTACTTTTTTAGAGGTAATTCCGAAATTTTTCATGATTTATGAACCGGAATTACCTTTTTTAGAGGTAATTCAGAAATTTTAATTTTTTTTGAACCGGAATTACCTTATTTTGAGGTAATTCCGAAAATTTAATTTTTTTTTTTTTTAAAAAGGCAGGGGTAGTATTGGGTTTTTTTTGAAATATGGGGGTGGGATAGATGATGAGGGGGGTGAAAAAATCAAAACCCAGGATATTATAGATACAAGTGATTACTATTTCTAGTTGGTTTATATTGAGGCTGTTACTTTTACCACACCCCCTCCTACTCCAAATACACCCCCTCACCCTACACATTTACCAAACTAACCCCACTTACAATTCTATTTCCCTCTCTATCCCTCTCACTCTTCTTCTCCAACACCCAAAAACACTTCCTCTCCAACACCTAAACCTCCCCTCTCTCCACTCCAAAACCCAACCATCCTCACCTTCATCATTCACTCCCATTCAACTACCCATCATTGGAAACTAGCTCAAGGTAATAACCCTACCAAACATTTTTCATTTTGGTTTTGTTTTGAGTTTTTTACGCCATTTTTTTTTCTGCAAACGCGCTCAGTTCGAACAGGGTCGTTCGAACATGTTCGCATGAACGTGTTCGAACAAGTGTTAGCTGGGGTGTGAATTTGATTTGTTCGAACAGCCTCATTCGAACATGTTCGCATGAGGCCGTTCGAAGCAGAGCGTATGACAAAGAATCGATAAGTTGCGCTTTCATCTTGAGTTTTTTGGTTTAATGGATGAAAATGAGGGTGCATCTGGAGCAGTTGAGTTGTCAACTGTAGAAGCTGAGATGTCAACTGTCGCAGTTGACATCTCAACTGACGTTGTTGAATCCCAAAAGTGGAAGTGTTTGCTCATACAATCACAACCCCCCCATCCCCTTCCTTGTGTAGATTTAAGTAAAGATACTGATGGTAGTCAATGTTAAGTTAGATTTATAATTTTGGTACACAACTTTGTATATGAATCTTGGTAGACAACTTTTGAAATCACCAACTTTGTGATTCTCGTAGACAACTTTTGAAGTCAATGTTAAGTTAGAGACATCTCTCTTGTATTATGCGAGAGATTCTCTGTAATAATTCTCGCTCGATGCATTCAAAACTTAAAGCGGAAATAAACCATCACCGCGTGTTTACGTTTACGCAAGTTTCTTTTACGCATAACAATGGTTCGAATGACACCATTCGAGCGCTGTTCGAACGGAACCATTGAGCAGTTCGCATAAAGCCATTCGAGGCAGCATGGCCATAACACACCTCACACACACACGGTTGGCAATATTCATTAACACGCATGAGTCGTTCGAACTGTTCGAACGATCTCGCTCAACAACAAAAATTCCTTAACACGCATGAGTTCGTTCGAGCGAGTTCGCCCAACGTCGTCGAGCGATCACTTAAACCACGCCACACAAGCGTCCCACGCGAGGTCATTTTTGGAAAAAAAAAAGATTAGGGGCGTGCGAGAAGTAGGAGGGGGTGTGGGAAAAGTAAAAGCCTATATTGATAGTGTGACAGAGTCACATTTCCAGAAATATATTGTTTTCTGCTAGTTTTTACTGCTATGCTGCATTTTACCTAAGTTGTACTACACTTGGTTATTTTGTAATTTCTCTTTTAGATATTTCTTCCAGCATTGTACAGCTGTGCCCTAGGAGAATCCAATGATCTATTGTATTTATATTCTGCTGAAATCAGTACAAAGATCATCAATCATTTACAACAAATACTCTCTCCCTCTCTCTAAATTCTCTCTTATCAGCATTCAATATTGTTTGCTAGTATCTTAAGTCATTACTCCGAGCTTCATTCTCATCATTGAGGCTTCTAGAGTGACTGTGTGATTGTGTCCGGAGCTCCCTCCCTACCAATCCAAAACCACTGTCACAGTTGGTATCAGAGCACCATCCTGGTGCCATGTCTATTACCCGCATCCAATCTCTCTCTGAGCTCGATCGTAAGCTTGAAGAAGCGAACTCTCGCATGGATCGGTTTGAAGAGCGAATGGATACTCGTATGGAAGAACTCAGAAACTTGCTTCTCGCTCAGAATCATGTGTGTCACAAGAAAGCCACCATCGCCCAGAATCTGAAGGTACAGGAACTACGGTGAATGTTCAGCCACCGACGCCTACAGCACCTCACGAGCCCAACACCACTCGCAACTACGCAACAAGGATTTCGAAGGTTGAGTTTCCAAGATTTGATGGGAAGAAGGTTAAGGACTGGTTGTACAAGTGTGATCAGGTTTTTCTCCTCGATGAAACACCTCCAGAATCGCCGGCCGTCTCACTTCGATTCATCTCGAGGGACTTGTATTGCAGTGGCATCTTAACTATATGCGTGGTAGATTCGATCAATACCCTCTATGGCAACTATACACTGTAGATGTCAAGAGGCGATTTGGGGATTTGTATGAAGATCCCTTAGCTGAGTTAATTCAGGTAAAGCACACTAACTCGGTTCGATCTTACATTGATAATTTTGAATTAGCTCAAACTCAAATTAGTATACTGCTTGAACATGCCCTGAGTATATTTCTAGTTGGTCTGAACCCTAGCACACAAGCACATGTGAGGATGATTAATCCAACTTCTATAGCACACACAACTAATCTCGCTAAGTTGTGTGAATCTGCTCAACCCACTGTCACTACTCAAACACCTTACAAATCATCCTTCCAGAATAAACCTCAAACACAAGCTACTAAAATTGGCCAACCACCACTGCTACCCTCATCCTCAAGTCAGAAACAACCTGCCATTAACCCCATTAAACGTTACACCAGAGCCCAATTAGATGAGAGAAGTGCTAAGGGATTGTGTTGGTATTGTGACGAAAAATTCACCCCAGGGCACCAATTGAAACACAGAGGTTCCGGTCACCGATTAATGTGTATGGAAGCCGATGAGAGTGAACCAGCCAGTGAGGAAACACCTGGAACACAGCTTGAACCAGCTTTAACCCCAGTTGAAGAAATAGAAACCCCACATATATCTCTTCAAGCCATGACAGGTTCCCCAAACTACCAAACTATGAGAGTTAAGGGTTTGTATTCCAAGAAACAATTGCAAATCTTATTGGATAGTGGTAGTACCCATAATTTTCTTGATTTGGTTGTTGCTAAGAAAATCGGATGCAAGCTTGAAAAGATTACTCCTATGTCTATTACCGGTGGAGGTGGACACAAGCTTGAAGCACCCTATGTGTGCAAAGGATTTAGATGGACTATGCACAATCAGGAATTTGTTGCTGATTTTATTGTGTTGCCATTGGTGTGTTGTGATCTCATTTTAGATGTGCAGTGGCTTAAATCTCTTGGACCTATTTTGTGGGATTTTGCCAACCTTCAGATGGAATTCTCCATGGATGGTAAGAAGGTTTTGTTACGTGGTGCTAAGACTTCTACTACCATGTTAATTTCAAATGAGAACCTAAACCTGGCAGTAGATAATGGAGTTGAATTGCGCTTTCTTCACTTGGAGCATTCCACTCCTCAGTTCATAATTCCAGCTTGCACTGTGACTAATGAAGGTAACTTGATAACTCATATTTATATGAGTTAGTTATGCTCTTATTACTTAAATTAATGCAAGTTCTTAAATAATATTGTTATTAAATAAGTAAATATATGTTGTTTAGTGTAAAAGAGGGTTAGAAACTGATTATGTGACAAATTGGCACTTTTGGTGCTTTCTTGTTATTTTTAATGTGTTTGTTCAGTGTTATAGCAACAGGCGTTATAACGGCAGACGTTATAGCATAGGATTCTGCAGCTGATGAGAGAGAAAACGAAAAAGCAATTTTGGCAGCATGTTAAATCACTGTAGAGCAGTGCAGAACAGTTCCTGCAGCAGCCACCCACTTTGTACTTTGTAGGACACTTGTCTATTTTGTAATGGAAGATGAAAATAGTTGGTGGGATGGCTTGTCACCTTTTTTGAGAGATATTTTCTATATAGAGAAGTCAAAAAACTTCATCTTCTTCATCTTGGTTGTTATACCCCAATTTTGTCCGTCTTCTTTTTCTCGTTCTAGTCATTTATTTTTTAATAAGGGCGTGTCTCGGAGTCGCGTGATTACGAGAACCACTAGTGTAGAGTCTCAATTACCAATCCTAGCCAATTCCAGTCTCTACGTTCAACTAACTCAAAATACCATTATTTAAATTAGGCGCGCGCGCGAATGATCGATCTTTTTGTGCGTTCTTCGATTTAATATCTGTATTCAAGTTTAGTCGTACGTGAACCGGTCTACCGAAATCCATTTTTCTCAAAGTTGGCTTAAATTCAGACCTAAGGATGCGATTCCGAGTTATTTTTTTTTACGCGCCCATTTTCTTATATTGTTGGTCTAGTCTTAGCGCGGTCGTCAAGTCCGGTTCGTTTTCATCTTTATATTTGGCTTTTTTTCCTATTATTATTTTTCCTTACTTTGTTCACTTAATTTATTTAAGCACTTAATAAGTCTAAAAATGTCAAAAATTCAATCTAGTTCAATTTACAATGTTTAAGAGTCCAACATGTCTAAAAATGTCAAAAAATCCAATTTAATTTAATTTACAATTTAAAAATACCATAATGATCCAAAAATGTCAAAAATAGTATTTAGTTTAATTTAGAAATTAAAAGCACTTAATAGTCCAAAGAGTCCAAAAATACAAAAAAATCATAATACTAAAAATACAAAAATGGGAATCCAGAAAATAATAGGGAAAAATGCAAAAAACGCAGAGAGTGCAATTAGAAATTTTCATTTGCTCTCCATCTCTTTGAGTTGAAATGCATGAGATCAAAAAAAAAACAAGGAAAGTCAAAATTAGTCAAAGCCCAAGGAAAACAAAATTAAATGCTAAACCTAGAATTTTAGTATAAAAAAAGGATTAGACCTCAGTCAAAAGCACGAATTTCGAGTTAAGAAAATCACTGAAAAAAGATTAGGGTTTTACACTGAAACCCTAATCACCTAAATAGATTTCTTCTAGATCTGAGTAGTAAGAAAGGAGAACAGTAGCAGTCAAGGGAAAGCAACAGCAGCAACAACAGAGCTACAACAACAAATAACAACATCAGTCATTCAAACAAGCAAGTGCAGATCCCGTTTTTCTTTTCAATCCTTTTTTCAGAACAAACCGAAGGCCAGGTTGGTTTTTAATTAACTGTTAGACACGAAAAATGTAAAAATACAATGTTAGCGTTTTTTTTGGATCCTTTTGACTATACTGTATTTCGTTTTTACGTTCTCTTTGTGTATATGAATTAAAATATGATGAATGAACATATAAACAACCAATCAGACTCAAGAACAGTCAAACCAGAATAAAAACGGGGTAGAAAAGAATCAGACCAGAGAAAGCTTTGAAATCAAACAGAACCAAAAACAGTAAAAAACTCACCTCCGGTGACCCTCCGGTCATCTTCTCCGGCGAAGCTCCGGCGAGCTCGTCTGCAAAACGACTTCATAACCACTATCCTGTCCAGATCGAAGCTTCCCTTAAACCAGTTACCACCAAAACCGAGCCCAGATAAAAAAAACATAGATCAGGATCTGATTTGTGAAAAAGAAAAAGGAAAAACAAAAAAAAACAAGGAAGAAGGGACAGAGAGAAGGACAGGGAACAGAGAAGTAAGGACGCTCACCACACCTACGCCGGCGGTATCCACGTCGCCGGCGTCTCCATCGTCACCACCGCCACCTACATCACAACCCAAAACCGAAACCACCTTCTTCCCTCTCACTGTCGCGCTCTCTCCCTCCATTAAAACCGGCGACAGTTGCGCCGATAAACTCCCCCTCTCCCCTTAGAAACTGACCGGCGCGTTCTTCCTCCCCTAAAACCGGCGACGTTTTCACTGGATCTCTCTCTCGCGCGTGAATCGAGGAAGTAAAATTTCGCCAGATTTAATGTCTCTGTGGCGCTACTGATAAATGAGAGAAAGGGGTATCAGTTTTTAGGTTTTTTTTTATTTTTAGGTTTCAGATTTATATGCTGTATCCATTTTTGTTTTTTTATTTTAAATTGTTTTATTCAGAGTACTAAGCGCACACCCCCAATTCACGCACGCACCCCTCCCCACTTAAGCCTGGGGATTCGCATACCAGGGCTCCATATATGCGCCCAGGCTTTCATTTTGGCACCCCTTATTATTTATACATACCCCTGCGACTAATAAAACCCCAATTTACTATGTTCACCCCCCTGTTTCGTTTTTTTCTTTTCCAATAATAATATAAATAATTTTTCTCGCAAAATAAAATAAAACGGCTAAGTCGGTTGTACAACCGGGTTTGTCATTATTTTAGGGTCAATGAGCTGTACAGTTCAGTAACCCTACAAACCTAACAAATAAATTATTTCTCTAAAGATAAAACGGCTAAGTCGGTTGTACAACCGGGTTAGTCATTATTTTAGGGCCAATGAGCTGTACAGTTCAGTAACCCTACAAACGTAACAAATACGAATAAACCATTTTCCTAAAAAATAGGGGATTAAGTCGGCTGTACAGTCGGGTTGGTCAGCATTCTAGAACTAATGGGTTGTACAGTTCAGGAGTTCTAGAATACCTATTCTAAAACGAACCCACCTCACACCAAACCACTTTCTTTCAAGAACCCTAAAATTATTTTCAAAAGTAGGGGGCTAAGTCGGTTGTACAATCGGGTTAGCCAGCGTCCTAGAATCGATGGTCATGCAGTTCAAGGAATCCTAGGATCCCTACATTAAAAAACACCAACCCGCAAACATTTTCAGGAAGAACTACGTGGCTTTGATTCCTCCATTGCATCTGGAGGTACGTAGGAGCAAGACTCAACCCTTGTCAAGCACTAAAAAACAAAAACCTAAATAAGTCTTTTTCTACAAATAAAAGGGTAATTATTAAATAAATCCTAAATTAATTAGACAATAGGATGTCGTGGGGTGCTAATACCTTCCCCACACATAACGACTCCCGAACCCTAACAACGCCTTATCTTAAAACTTAAAGGGATTTTCCGAATTTGCCCTTAAACTAAAATTTGGTGGCGGCTTCCTAAAGAACCATTTCGAAGAATCCTTTCCCGGATTTTTCGGTCGCTACATTGGTTTGCTGGTCTGAAGAGAGAAGAGTTAGAAATAACTCTCTTGCACTCCATTTTCGTCCAAGCTCCATTTTCACAATAAAATGTAGATTTTCTGCAGTGCTGAGAGAGACGTTATAGCGGCAGGCACTGTAGCGGCACAGGAGCTGTCATCATTTGGAGTATTTTTCATCTCTTTGTGATTTCGGTTTTATGGCTTTAGGTAACACTTTTATGCTGTATTTCTTGTGTTGTTGCTGATTCTCTTGTAGTTGGATTGCTTTGAGCTTTGTAATGAATCTTTAGTATTTCGTTATTAACGTTTAATGTTTTGCGTTTCAATATTTGTATTTTAATTCTTCCAAACTTGTTTTAGAATTGATCAGCTAAAATGGGTATATTTATGGGTACAGACATGGTCCATGAATCGAACTCAAAGATTGATAGGAATGAAAGGTTGTTTAAAGACATTTAACCAACGTTTGCTAAATCTAGACATAGAAAGGCAATAGTTCATAGGGCAAAAGCCGTGGGTTCTTTATTATACAGGGGTGAACTTATTTAGAACTTAGACATACGCTTCTTGTAATGAAACCCTGGCGTCAGTGACTGAAAAGCACAAAATCAATTGCGACAGTGCTTGACGCTATAGCGTGTGACGTTATAACGCTTTACTTCTGGGAACTTATTTAGCAAAGAGCATTCCAACTACTCTGAGTTTGATTTCTACTTACCATCTATCTTATTTGCTTTTGTACATTTATGTTGATAACATTAATGATTCTACAACTTGTTATTGTTACTTGTTTTACTCACTAGCTAATTTACTAATTTAATTATAGAAGTAAACTCAACAATCCCTGTGGAGACGATCTTACTTATCATCATCTTACTTGTTGCGATTGTGTACACTTGCACATCACCTATTCTCACAACAAGTTTTTGGCGCCGTTGCCGGGGATTGTGAAAGTTAAGTTCTATTATTTAGTTAGTAAGTTTAGTTAGTTTTTAGTGTGTTCTGTTTTTCAGCAATTTTTTTTAATTTGCATTGTGCTTTATGTTTGTAGTGTGTTCTCTTTGTTGTTTTTGGTGTTAATATTTGTGTTTAGTGTTTTGAAAAAAAAAAACCACTTTATGCCATGGACCATTGGAGTTTTTACTCTAGGCAAGAATTGAATGCTCAACAACAATGTTTCGATTATGATTCTCATGGGAGTGAACATGAAAGGGGCTATTATGAGACAAATACATCTTCTCAAGCTCCAATTGAAGGATTACATGAGGACAACTTTGAATTAAAAGAACTCTTAGCTTAATTCAGGATATCAAAGTTGATAGAGACAACTCTCAAGTGTCATGCAATATAGAAGAGAGTTGTATTGAAGAGGTGGTTGAGCAAAATGAAGATAATTTCAAAGAACTCTTAGCTCATTCCATTGAATATATGAATGTGTATCATGACAACTTTGAAGCTTCAAGTAAGAACATAGAGGATGACCTTAAGACAATAATGGAGCATCTAAAAGAAGAGAGTTGTGTTGAAGAAGTGATTGAGCAAGAAGAAAAGAGTTGTATTGAAGATATGGTTGAGCAAAAGGAAGAGATGAGTGTTGAGTGTGAACTTGAATGTGGTCATTTGGAAATGGTGGAGGAAAAAGAAAAAACTAGTGTAGTTGTAGAAAAACAAAAATTCAAAAATAGTGACAAGAAAGAAAATCCAAGGTTGAGGTATGAAAAGAGTCATGTGACAATTGAGATTCAACCTTTGGTAAGTGAAGAAAAGAATCCTCCGCAAAATGAGCTTCAATTTTTTCAAGAGAGGAAGAATTCCTATCCCAAATGCTTATTGGTTGATGCATGGGAACACTTGCTTCCATATGCCAAATACATGGGATTTCTGACCAAAAAGAGAAAGCGGAAGGATGATATTTTCTTCTTGTCCTATTATCCACCCTAACTTGGGTTTTGAATTCCAAGTTTGGCTGAGGACTCTTAAACCAAGCGCTACTGGGAGACAACCCAGATTTTTTATTCTAATATTTGTTGTTTTTGTTTCTATTTTGATGTTGCAGGGCTGTCCCATTGCATTGATGAAGTGAGCTTTAATTTTGAAGCGCTTATAGCACTTTTGTATTTGAAGCGCCCATCTCGCTGCTGTAAATTAAATCGAACGAGAAAAGAATTGTGTTGTGTTCACCAATCAGTAACTCTTCCCTCTTGTGTTGTGTTATGTTGTGTTGTGGTGTTGTTTGTTTTCAAATAAACTTGTTGGATGTTGTAGCATCCGTAATAACATCTAGCAATTGTATATGATTTCAAAATTATGCTGTGTTAAATGTTTTTAATTTTAGTATTGTAGTGTCCAAAAGGCCTCTCCCATTAGAATTGCATGAGAAGTAAAGACACTGCTGAGTCTTAAGTTGGGAGGAGGACCATAAATGTGTTTAGTGTTATATGTGTAAAATGTTAATATTATGTGTTTAATATTATGTTTGTTGAATAGGAAGCATGATCAGTTGCAATTCCTTGTCTTTCAGTAATAGAATGTGTATCTTCCTGGGCCAAATTTAATGATGATTAAGTGTATATGTGTAGTGTAGCCTTGTTTGATTGATGACTAGTCTTATTGCTGCTACCACACAAAACTCTAGGCTTAGCAAGGAACCTAGTTAGCTGGGGACTATATTTGATGTTGAAGTTAGTCCTGGTTAACCAAGGTTTAGTCAAGTTTTTAATAAAAATTGAGAGTAGCTTTTGAAGCTAAGTTTGGGGGTGCATCGGTTATATTAAGGCTAGGTATGAAGATTATAAGATGACCAGTGCTTTAGGCTCACAAACTGTTACAAATGTATTGTCAAGGTCATGTATATTGTAATTAGTTGCATTTGCCCGAAACAAATGCTGAACTGTTCCAAAAATGCATGAAAAAAAAAAGAAAAAAAAAGAAGAAAAAAATAAATAAATGCAAATAAAGGAGTTCAGTAATGAGGGCATTGTAGCTAAAATTTATTCTTCAAGTCACCAACGTTATAGCATCTAACGCTATAACGCTGAGAAATCACCAAATCAATAGTTAGTGCACTGGTCAAAGATCTGGAATGCCTAATCAAGCCATTTGTTGTGCTTTGAAGCCCCTCAAGTCTTATGTGAAGTTGTTAGTCTACTCTCATTTTTGAAAAATTCTTTGACTAAGCCAAAAGAAGACCACTCTTTCCAAGGCTAGGAGATTTTCTGAACCTAGCTAGGAACTAAACTGAACCTAGAGATCACACACTCACAATTGAGCAGTAATATTTCTAGATGTTGTGAAAAACAATGGTGTGTGTGTGGGTGTGAATCTGAAAGTTTGGCCCACTAAGAACATTTTTTGAAAATCTGTTTGAAATAGGGATACAACTGACCTTGTCTTTCTATCCTGTCATTGTTCTGTTTTCAATTAGTTGTTTGACTTTGTAAATAGTCATTACTTGGGGACAAACAATGGTTTAAGTTTGGGGGTGTCATAACTCTTATCAATAAGAGTTATTTATGCTTTCTAGACTTAAATAAATGTGAGTTCCAAAGTAATAATTATTTTTACAAAAAAAAAGAAGAAAGAAAAGAGAGATATTGTTATTGTTTTGTTTGTGCAACTAATCTATGTCCTTGTTTCTTTGATGTTGTTTTGTTTGTTCTTTGTCAAGCGTCATTACTTGAGGACAAGCAATGGTTTAAGTTTGGGGGTGTGATAACTCATATTTATATGAGTTATTTATGCTCTTATTACTTAAATTAATGCAAATTCTTAATTAATATTGTTGTTAAATAAGTAAATATATGTTGTTTAGTGTAAAAGAGGGTTAGGAACTGATTATGTGACAAATTTGCACTTTTGGTGCTTTCTTATTATTTTTAATGTGTTTGTTCAGTGTTATAGCATCAGGCGTTATAGCGGCAGACGTTATAGTGTTGGATTCTGCAACTGATGAGACAGAAAACAAAAAAGCAATTTTGGCAACATGTTAAATCACTGTAGAGCAGTGCAGAACAGTTCCTGCAGCAGCCACCCATTTTGTACTTTATAGGACACTTGTCTATTTTGTAATGGAATATTAAAATAGTTGGTGGGATGGCTTGTCACCTTTTTTTGGGAGATATTTTCTATATAGAGAAGTCAAAAAACTTCATCTTCTTCATCTTGGTTTGCTGGTTTGAAGAGTGAAGAGTTAGAAATAACACTATTGCACTACATTTTCGTCCAAGCTCCATTTTCACAATAAAATGTAGATTTTCTGCAGTGCTGAGAGAGACGATATAGCGGCAGGCGCTGTAGCGGCACAAGATCTGTCATCATTTGGAGTATTTCCATCTCTTTGTGATTTCGGTTTTATGGCTTTAGGTAACACTTTTATGCCTGTACTTCTTGTGTTGTTGCTCATCATGAGTTGATTCTCTTGTAGTTGGATTGCTTTGAGCTTTGTAATGAATCTTTAGTATTTCGTTATTAACGTTTAATGTTTTGCGTTTCAATCTTTGTATTTTAATTCTTCCAAACTTGTTTTAGAATTGATCAGCTAAAATGGGTATATTTATGGGTACGGACATGGTCCATGAATCGAACTCAAAGATTGATATGAATGAAAGGTTGTTTAAAGACATTTAACCAACGTTTGCTAAATCTAGACATAGAAAGGCAATAGTTCATAGGGCAAAAGCTGTGGGTTCTTTATTATACAGGGGTGAACTTATTTAGAACTTAGACATAGGCTTCTTGTAATGAAACCCTGACGTAAGTGACTGAAAAGCAAAAAATCAATTGCGACAGCGCTTGATGCTATAGCGTGTGACGTTATAACGTTTTACTTCTGGGAACTTACTTAGCAAAGAGCATTCCAACTACTCTCAGTCTGATTTCTACTTACCATCTATCTTATTTGCTTTTGTACCTTTATGTTGATAACATTAATGATTCTACAACTTGTTATTGTTACTTGTTTTACTCACTAGCTAATTTACTAATTTAATTATAGAAGTAAACTCAACAATCCCTGTGGAGACGATCTTACTTATCATTATATTACTTGTTGCGATTGTGTACACTTGCACATCACCTTTTCGCACAACAAGTTTCTGTATCACCCCCTCCTTCTGAGATGGTATGTTTGATTGATGAATATAGAGATATATTTAGGGAACCTTCTGAATTTCCACCCTTTCGGTTAGGATTTGATCACAAAATCCCACTAAAAGATGTTGTTCCGGTTTACATAAGGCCTTATAGATACTCTGTCATCCAAAAGGATATTGTTGATAAACTTGTTGGTGAGATGTTGGATCAAGGAGTAATTCAACATAGTAATAGTCCATTTGCATCACCTACAGTGCTTGTTAGGAAAAAAGATGGCTCATGGCGTCTTTGTGTAGACTATAGAAAACTTAATCACTACACCATAAAAGATAGGTTTCCAATTCCATTAATTGAGGACTTAATGGATGAGTTGGGTGGAGCAACCATCTTTTCTAAGCTAGACTTGAGGTCTGGCTATCATCAACTAAGGATGCATGAAGGGGAAGAGTTCAAAACTGCTTTTAGAACTCACAGTGGGCACTTTGAATACTTGGTGATGCACTTTGGCTTGACAAATGCACCTGCTTCTTTCCAATCACTTATGAACCATGTATTCCAAGCTTTCCTTAGGAAATTTGTGATTGTATTTTTTGACGATATTCTGGTTTATAGTCCATCTTTGCATGATCATGCATTACATTTATCTCAGATCTTTGAAGCTATCAGGCAGAACTACATATTTCTTAATGAGGCTAAATGCCATTTTGCTACCTCCAAGGTTGAATACTTGGGCCATTTCATTACTAAAGATGGGGTCTCTACCGATCCAGCCAAAGTCTCTGTTGTGGCCAAATGGCCGGTTCCCAAGACATTGAAGCAACAAAGAGGTTTCTTGGGCCTTGCAGGATATTACAGAAGGTTTGTCAGGGATTTTGGCAAGATTGCCAAGCCATTAACTGACCTACTCAAGAAGGATGGATTTGAATGGAACGAAGTAGCTGCTGCAGCTTTCCAAACTCTTAAATCTGCACTTGTTTCTGCCCCTGTCTTGGTGCTCCCTGATTTCACCAAAATGTTTGTTCTTGAGACCGATGTGTCTGGGAGAGGTATTGGCGCAGTTCTTATGCAAGATTCTCGTCCTGTGGCTTATATCAGCAAGTCGTTAGGTCCAAAACAGCTTGCACATTCTGTCTATGAGAAAGAGCTCCTAGCAATAGTGTATGCAGTACAAAAATGGTCCACCTACTTGGCTCACAAACCTGTTGTGATCAAGACGGATCAACGAAGTATTAAGTATATGCTTGATCAGAGGTTGAACACACCATTCCAACAAGCTTGAATTTGATATTATATACAAGGAGGGCAAAGAAAACGTGGCAGCTGATGCTTTATCGCGAATAGATGGTGCTGAACTACTTCCATTAACTCTAAATTCTGCTGATCCTGATTTGTTTAAACAAATACAAGCCACTTGGTCTTCTGATCTTATGCTTGTTACTCTCATTGGTGAGCTAATGAAAGATCCTTCATCACATCCTAAATTTACATGGCAGCATGATACTCTAAGGAGGAAAGGAAAGTTGGTGGTAGGCTCGGATATGAATGTCAGATCCTTTATTCTCCAGTGGCTTCATGACTCTGCATCCGGTGGGCATTGGGTAGAGGTAAAACAACAGCTAGAGTTAAGGCTTTGTTTTATTGGAGGGGAATGACAAGAGACATACAAACATATGTACGAGAATGTACTATTTTCCAGAGAAGTAAGGTAGACCAGGCAGCCTCTCCTGGACTTCTACAACCCCTTCCAATTCCCAATAGAATTTGGGAAGATATTAGCATGAATTTTATTGAAGGACTCCCCAAATCTCTTGGCAAACAAGTTGTGCTTGTGGTGGTAGATCGTCTCAGCAAATATGTGCATTTCTTGACCTTGGCTCATCTTTACACAGCCATGGATGTAGCATAACTCTTCTTAGACTCAGTTTTCAAGTTACATGGCATGCCATCTTCCATAACAAGTGATAGGGATCCAATTTTTATGAGTGAAGTCTGGACTGAGTTGTTTTCTTTGGAGGGTGTCTCATTTAACAAATCTAGTGCTTATCACCCACAAAGTGATGGACAAACGGAGATCGTTAACAAAGCTTTGGAAATGTATCTGAGGTGTATGTGCTCAGAACAAGCTCACACTTGGGCTCAGTGGATCTCTTTAGCAGAGTGGTGGTACAACACCAACCATCATTCATCTATTCACACTACACCATTTGAAGTGGTGTATGGTCAGCCTCCACCCTTGCATCTACCTTATTTACTTGGGGAGTCTTCCAATCTGCAGGTGGACAGATCGCTCTCAGCTCGTGAGGAGGCAATTAAGCTGCTCAAGCTTCATTTAATCCAAGCACAAAATCGCATGGCACAACAGTCTAACAAGCATAGAAGTGATAGAGAATTCTCTATTGGGGATTATGTGTTTCTAAAATTACGGCCATACCGACAATTCACTCTCAGAAATCAGACTTTCCATAAGTTAAACCCAAAGTATTTTGGTCCCTACAAAGTGATTGATCGTGTGGGGAAGGTGACATATCAGTTAGAATTACCAGATGGAGCTGGTATACATAATGTTATACATGTATCTCAGCTAAAACTCTGCCATAATCCTAGTGCTGCTGTTATTCAACATCCAATTCCTACTTTAGCTGCTGTTCAAAAAATTCCTGAGGCTATTTTGGATCGCAAAACTGTCAAAAGGGGAAGGATTGCTGCTACGAAGGTCTTAATTAAGTGGAAAGATTTACCTGCTGCTGCTGCCACTTGGAAATTTTACTATGATGCGTTGAGGGATTTTCCCAATTTCCACTCTTGAGGACAAGAGTGCTTTCAAAGGAGGGAGTTCTGTGATAGAGTCACATTTCCAGAAATAATACTTTACTGCTTTCTACTAGTTTTTACAGCTATGCTGCATTTTACCTAAGTTGTACAACACTTGGTTATTTAGTAATTTCTCTTTTAGATATTTCTGCCAGCATTATACAGCTGTGCCCTAGGAGAATCCAAGGATCTATTGTATTTATATTCTGCTGAAATCAATACAAAGATCATCAATCATTTACAACAAATACTCTCTCTCTCTCTAAATTCTCTCTTATCAGCATTCAATATTGTTTGCTAGTATCTTAAGTCATTACTCCAAGCTTCATTCTCATCATTCAGGCTTCTAGAGTGACTGTGTGATTGTGTCCGGAGCTCCCTCCCTACCAATCCAAAACCACCGTCACAGATAGCTTCTCTTTTTTTCTTATCCCTTGCAACTTTTCAAGGAGGTATGACAGCAAATTTCACTCATTTCATTTTAATTTTTTAAAAAACAAAATGGGATTACATTTTACATCAAACATAATCTTTCAGTGACTAATCCGGCTGGCTGAGGAGTAAGTTTGATTTCTTATTGCCAGAGAACACATACCAGATTCTATACTAGTAACAGATCATATAGCAAAATATAAACAATGATTTCATTTATTGTTGCTATAAGAAATCGCATGCCATGTCACATCTAATTTATACCTAGTACAAACTATGAGTATTTTGGACCTATGAATATATATATATATATAAATAAATAAATAAATAAAACATTAGTGTACAGAATGATTACAAAAGATTTTGGATTGGGCTTGAAGGGGACGGCTAAAATGTTCAATCAACCTTTCAAGTGCAAACCAACTGCCAAAATTGAATGCCTCAAATTAACTATATTTTCCCTAACCATTTTCAACCCTAGAGAAAAAGGGAGAAAATTAGGAAACAGAGACAAGAGATAACAATATTACGCCTTGAAGAGGACTCGAACCTCTACTCTCTTTAGCACAAGATTGAGTCTTGTGTGCCTACCATAATGTCAAAAAGATTAATTAGGTGCCACTAAAAAATGCTTAGGAGGAATTACAGATCTCCTGAACGTCTTTGTTTCACCAACAAGCATTAAAGGTCATTGTGCTGCTGGGCTACTCATTCATGAAGATAACAGAATAGGATAGACTCACCTAAAATCATCACGGGATAATAAGTTAACGTCGCTTTGATGATTTTCTATGATTCCCTAGGAGTTTTAACATGTTGTCAGTGACATCAGGAGGAGATTTATCATCTTCATGCTGAGCATTGTCAGAGGTGTGAGTCAACCAAGCCAATGCCTCTATAGCAGCATCCCTTTCTGCAAGTTGCTTGTTTCTTTTCGGTTTGCCAACAAATTGCATTCCTTTAAACTCTACCAATGCCCTAAACTCATTAGTCTTGAGATGTTTTGTTTTGTATTTTGGTGGAGAGTGCCCTGCCCTCATCAGAAGTGTTTGCAGCAAGCTCTTGGGGTTTGTCCCATCTTTTGTGAATTTATTCTCATCATTAGAGGCCTTAGGCTTCCGGCTTTCACGGCCAAATACAAATCTTCCTTCACACTGATCTCCTGAAACCAATTCCTGAACAGCAAGCATCAAGTACTTCCCTTCCTTGTGAATATCGATGTTAGGATCTTCTAGCTGCATTATTATAAACTCATCATGATTAGAATTTGTCTCCAACCAGCATACACATAAACATTATATTTCATTCAATAAAAAAAAATCTATTAGCATAGTTAAAGCTAACATCATGCCGCAATGCCTTGTATAGGTAAGTAAACAAGGAATATCATTACAAGTACGTAAGTATCAGCTAACCTTCTTTTGGATAAGCTTATCGAGCTCTTCCTTGAGTTTCAAATAGCAGTCAGCTAAATGAGGATCCAAGAAGAAGTCAACGTACCCATCTAACATTTTCAGATGCCCAGCCTAACCCCATAAAGGAGAAGAAACAAAACAAGGGCGTGTTATTGTACTGAAATATATGGAACTTTATCTTTCTACTGGAAGAAAATGTGTCGACTGAGAAACTACCTGTATCCCATTACTTAGAGCACCGCCAAAAAGAATAAGTATTGAATCAGATACACCAGTGGAATCACGGATGAAAACAGCATTGACCTTTACTTTCTCACCAAAAACCAACCATGGGTAAGGAATAGTCTGGTAACGTGCATTCACCGAATTCTGATCAAAACCATAAACTAATAAGTAGGAAGAATGAAAAAATATAGAGGCACAAGGAAATTCATCTCAAAATATCAACAGCTAACATAAAAAAAGTATCCAGTGGTTTTGCAGCTTTGACACTACAGTAAATGCCCATACAAACTAAGCTAAATATGCAAGCAATCTGTTCCCAGGTGGACCAAAAGACTACATATAATGCATTCTGTCGAAACAGTTACAGACAACGTTTTTTAGCAAGATGAGCCAACTAAGACTGCATCACAACAACCACTGGGGAAGGAAATTATCAAGGCTAAGAAATGATCTTTCAGATGTCATCACGACTTCTTTTTAGCATCCATCTTTACTCAAGTCCTTATGGGGTCCTAGGATAGAATACAGATGCGACAAGCTAGATGCATATGATCTACATGCTCCAACTTGAGGGAGAGTATTAATTGTAATTAATTATCATTTCATTATTTCCTATCATTCACGGGCATGTTTGATAGTTTCTTTAGATAGATTAGATAGGATTACCAATTACCGTTTTCAATCTCTTACTTTGAGAGATTACACATATTACTCTCAGTGTGCAAGTGTCTTTTTATATATTGTATGGTTTTCAAGCAATAGACAAAGAGTACAATTCAGTATTCGGTTTCAAGTGAAAATGTGGATGCTTAACAATTATCTGAAATGCTAAAAGGACATTCCACCAAATGTAAGCCAAGTTACAACAAAAGATAGATAAATTCATTTACTGAAGGTGATAGGAAAAATAAGAATTGGTTTGCCACTTACTGCATATAACAAAACCTGGCCATCGTCCATTGTCTTGAATGACATGGATGTCTCCCTGTGCTGTACATAGGAAGAACTAAATAAATAAATAAACAAAACAATGAAGGCTGAACTAGTAAGCTAAGCATGGATGTTACTGAAATAACATGATAAGAAAGAAATAGCTCACCACCACTGATGCTATGCCCGGAAAGAACCCAGAACATATGACTGCCCGTACAAGAGACTGATTATGACTCAATTTGTTATTGATGCTTGCATCTGAATCTACTAAGCCAGCTTCTTTCAAGATGAAGCCAAACTGCTTCCGGAGTGAATGAATTGCCTGAAGAGTTTGGGCAGAGAGAAAATTTCTCCAACAGTATTCATAAGCTGAACCTTCTCTTTCAGCATCTTTCCATCCTTCATATGCTCGAACAAGAGCCATATGATCACTGTAATCTTTAGCTGAAAACTTTGACTTTGCTGTCCCTGCTAACTGAACATAAAAGTAAAGATGATTAGCTTTCTCCAACATATTGAATTTATTTATTATCTGTTGTGCTTGGTCCAAGCAGTATTTCCTGACTAGAAAAAAGTAATGTGGCATTTAACAGAAACAGGAACAAGTCCAATCACAAGCTAGTAATCAATCGCCTTCCATATACTAGATTATTGCCATATAGAACACACGAACAACAATATAGGATACTGGGATGAAGGGGGAAATTATACGTACGACAGGCAATCACACCTGAACCAAATTGGCATTCGCATACCCAACTAAAGAAAGAAGAAAATGAACAAGTTACAGTCTGAAAGTCCACACTTAGGTCAACGTCAGTGACAAGCACACTTTCTAATACATTCCATAGTCAACTACCAGTATGTTACTAGGTGTACAGCAAAAAAGGGAAGGATAACATGGGAATGGACACTTGTAAATAATGAGGGGAACATCATAACAACCTGTATATGCGAAGTGGGGCAAGGAGTGGATTCTGTTGGAGAGAATGGAATAAGATGGAAGGAAGGGGAAGAAAGGAAGGTTTGGGTGAGATTGAAAGGAAGGAAACAGACCCCTCAAAGAGTCCGCAGGGTAAATTTCCTTGTCCACAGTGGGTGTTTCTTTGTGATACTTTGTACAGATCTTTACCTGATAATGATATTACACTAATATCAACAGCAGAAAGAGGACTTCAGCAACTATTTTAATTCAATTAAACAGGAATATGGTACCAGTTTCTAACCTTATCGCTGTATGAAATGGAAAAAATTATCTATATGAAAGACCAAGAGGTTCATCTGAAGCCAGAAAGCAGGCAAAAGAACAAGACATTTTAATTTATATAATTTTTACAAATCTTGAAACCTCACATTAAGAGAATACAGTTTTAAAGATATAATGATGTAACTATTATGACAACCAACCCGTTAATGATGAGATTAGCTATTCTCCATTGAAAGCTTTTTCAATCACATTCAGAAGATTGTCATTTAAAATATCTTATGGAATATTTACCAGAAATATTTTTGAAGCACGCGTTTGTATTTATTACCCTGCTACAATATTACATTCAAAGGGACAAAATAGGATGATAAGCTGACTTACCTCCCTCTTGTCTTGGGGCAAAACGAAAGGATCCCTGACACTAAGGCCAGCAACTATTGTAAGAACAGGATCAAAGCACCGAAATATAGCTCCCATTATTAGCATTTTTCCCAGCTTGGGATCTACAGGAAGCACCGAGAGAAACTTCCCTGGTTGAAATAAAACGGAAACAAATCAAGGAATAACCAATAACAAAGAAATTCGCCATAGACACATAAGCAACCAACCAAATAGGACAGAAAAAACAGACTCACCAAGATTAGTAAGCCTTTCCTTTTCATCTAACGCTCCAATCATCTTCAGAAAATCGACAGCATTTTGGACCTGTTCCATTAATTTATATAAACTTGGTAAATTTCTAAAAAGCCTAACCAATAAGGCAATAACTAGGGTGTGTGTGTGTGTAAAGGCTGCAGAAATTGAAGTTTGGACTAATTCTGACTGATAATATAAACAAAAATAGTCACAAAATATAAGCCGGAATTTCACATTTGATTATCAATATAGTACCATATAGCTAGACATGCTGAATGTTCAAACTTAACACTGAATCTCCCCTTCAGAGCTATATCAATGAAGCACCAAACTCCAAAACAATATCATTATTTTTATTTACAGAGGAAAAGAAAGGTCATACAAAAAAAGATAAATCAGTGCTATTTACACAAAATGAAGTTCCTATCATCGTTAGAGACAATAGGTGGAAATTACACCAATTACACCATATCATACCAAGCTACTAAGGAATGTGCAACTTATGATACATCCAAATGACCTTAATCATTTGCCATGCTCCATCCCCAAAACTACGTATAATCTTATCACGTCTACGAAGGAAGTTCTTAATTCAAATGAGTTTATAGGCATCTTTGGATTACTACATCCAAACTTCTGTGCAAATGATCTAAGGGTAACTGATATTTATCATTAAAATATACAGGTAATAGACGCCAGGACTAAATCAAGGAATATTTTTTACAATCAAGGAATCCTTGTTGAAATTATTTCCAATTTAAAAAGAATTAACAATGATTATTTAAGTCAATAATTTAATATTCATCAATCGCTCTGTGATCATCATTAAACAATATAATAGCAAATAGTTCCTACTTCCTAGAATACAAATATTTTACCCAAGAATTCATTCTTTAACTTTTCATATATAAATGGTTGTTCTTGACAGGAGTCCATTTCTTGTCATAAAATTGACCCTTTGTAGAACTTATAAATTAATTGATACAAAAATACAATCAAAGACCACTGGTACTTACAGCCCGTGGCTCTGGTGCCTGCAAAGCTGATGATAGGAACTCTCCTATGCTCTCAACCTGCAAACTTTTTATTTGCAAGCAAAGAGAGTTCAAGGGCGTTCTCAATAGTTCAGGAAGTTGATATTCAGAAAAGGCTTCATAAACACATTTGGGGTAAAGGTGGTAGCATTCTCCTGGCTGCACACGACCAGCCCTACCCCTTCTCTGCAAACAATGAAACCAACATAAGCCAAGACAATTACTTGCATGTTTAGGTGTGTAGCGAAAACAAGAATGCTGTATGATGGTGCAGCATAAAACAGCAACAAAAGATGTTGAATACATCCCTAAAATTTTCAAATAAAAAAATTTCAGCATCTAATAGAATACAAAACAAAATGACAAGGAAAAGGAGGAATACAAATGGAGAAAATCTAGCTGCAGTAAGAGCTTAAAAGACCCAAAGACATTTAAGAAAAGGTATTAATTTGACGGTGTTTCCTATTCAAGCCAATTCTATGGAGTTGAAAAAACAAAGAACTTTAGGTTCAAAATCCTTGAGTTCTGCTACCAAACAATCAACTTAAAGTCAGGTTAACAAAGACATAAATCCCCGAAGAATCTAATGTCAAGGTTCCTTGAAATATGGGGGATCCAAATTCTTAAATTATAGGAAGCCAAGTTTGCTGGCTAAAAGGGAAGTGGGTTGACCATACCACAAGAGAGGATCTAGACTGTGGTTTTCAACAGAAGCACCTTTACCTTCATCACTTTTGGAAAAACCCAGGAGGGAAGTGGGTTGACCATACCACAATGAGATAAATGACTCAGATCCTAGCACCCATCTTCATAGTAATAGGAAAGAGCCTACACTACATACTCTAGGCCATAACGCGAAAATGGATCAGAACAAACATCTGAACTTCACAGACGCAAGAAACAAATAACATGGGAAAGAGTTGAGCATTTTTATTACTCTTTTGGATAGTAAAAGAAATACCATTAGAGGAAGACAGAGAAGAGGAAATCCTCCAAAAGAAACCACCAGACCGAAGGAACAAAAGGGAAACATTTGCATAAGATTTAAACAAACGCCTAAAATACTAACTAGATAACCCATTAAAATTAACTTTCACATAACAGCAAAATCTAATCTACAATAAGCACCGCAGAACTTTCTTAACCTCTAAAACAGAAACTTAGAGACTTCAATAAAACCCTCTTTCTAAGCCTTCTATTTCTTTTACAGCCTTTTATTGTTTATTATAGTGATGGCCAATCTTAAAAGTATCTTCTCCACCATGTTATAGGTATCCTTATTCGGTGATTTAACTACCTGTGACTCCAATGAACCAAGGAGCAGTTGTGGATCTCACAATTCGCCTGCATTGTCTAATGGCATATTGGATATAATCATATAACCTCCTCTTTCGTATCCCCTCGCTCTGACCCCAAAGATGCCAGCTTTTCTAGAATCTATGCAGTCTAAATCAAAGTTTCATTACCCTCAACTCTTTGTTAAGCGATGTCCACATGACCAGGAAAATGTTGGAACCAACTAAGTTAATCAATTCTCTATAAGGGATACCTGATGTGAGCCCACATGGAGCTTGGATGAAGGCCACAAGGATAAAGAATCAAAAAATACCAAAAGTCAAGTCAAGGGAAAATACTTTAAGGACTTGTAATTTTGGGCCATGTGGCTTTGACCAGTGGGCTACGGCCTAGAGTTAGTTTTGTGGCCAAGGGGCAAGGGTCTTACTTGTAATTGCAGATTTGGGCTTTATATTGTGGACCTACTAGGATCCAATAAGTTCATGGTATAAATACCCTATCTCCTAGTGTAATTCTAAGTTCTTGGATTGGATGAATGAAATCATTTCCTCAATTTTGCCAAGTTGAAAGCCTAGAGAGATACCTAAGTGAGAGGTGAGAGTGGCGAGTTCATGCATGAGAAGTGAGGTTCATCATGAAGTTTCTCCAATGATTCTTGAAGAAGAGGACCTTCGCTCACATCCTTGGGGCTAGGAGAGCCCTAGGTGTGGCGATCATTCATTTCCACATTCATCTCTAGTCTCATCCACATATGCTCTTTCTTCTACTTTTCAAGTAAGTTTCTTGTGTTTCATGTTGCATGTTCTTCATCATGACTTAGAGATTCATAAAGATTTGTAATATTCTATATCCAAAATTTAGTGATGCACGTGTCGATCACATTAATACCTCTAAGAAAAACCAATCAATTAACTAAAACTTATCAATCAACATACTTATAAGGGATACCTCGATAAGAAAACCTAGAGCAAGTGAAAGCCACATGCTATCTTATCCAACATATGATGCTCATCCAACGATATCTCCTTACACCAAGTAGAAGTTTTTTGCATTTTCCCTTAAAACATGGAGAGAATATTCATGAAGACTTACATGCTCTTCTACTTATACTTTCTTTCTCCCCATTTTTCTACTCAACAAAACAAAAGGAAAAAGAAAGAAATAGAGCCATACAAAATTCTTCGAACATAAATTCTTGAGAAATATAGGATATGTTAAGGGCAACAAAAGCAAATATAGTAAGGGAAGCTGAGGACATGCATACTTGCCTGCCGTGCAGAAGCTTGTGATATCCAAGACGGTAATAAACATGGTGTGTTATTCAAAGCATCATAAGTGGTCTCTTTTGCTTTTCCACAGTCTATCACAAAAACTACGTCATTGATTGTAATACTTGCCTCTGCCATATTTGTAGCAAGTACTATTTTCCTTACATTCGGAGGTGCTTTCTCAAATATAAGTTTCTACAAAGAATAAAAAGAAAAATAATAAATGGTTTATCTAAAGCAGTAAGATAAAGTCAAATTAAGTAATGTGAAAAAGAGATACTTGATTAATAAAGCCCTTCGAAAATGAACATGAAAATAAGGTTATCCAATCATCATATAACTCGGTCTGAGTAGGAGTATAAAAATTTAAACAATGTATTTTGTACCATCAACTATTTTTAGATCATTAAAAAAAAGGTTATTGAAAGAGTTTTTTTAGTGAGAGAGTAAAAGAATGAACATAGACAGAGGCCAAGGTATCCCTAACAATCTATAGCAAGATTGTTTTCAAAACCAAAATTTATATTACACATCATGACATGACATTAAATTATATTATAATGGATACATGCTCAATTTGCTGTTTTATCCCTACCTCATCCACCCCACAATGGTGCCATCTCTTAACTGTCTAATGAAATATCTTTTCCTTTTCAAAAAATAAGATGAGATATGACATGGGATACCACCAAAATCTAGCTGCATCCATCATCTATCAAAACTGTGACTTACTCCCTCCTTTACACAATATAAGCAAAAGTGGTCAACCAAAGTTGATGTATCTGGTCCCAATTTGAGACCAGATACATCAACTATTGTTGACTCACTTTTGCTTATATTGTGTAACAGAGGGAGTATTAACATACCACCTTAGAAAAATAAAGACAAAGGTCACAAACTTGCATTAAAGCTAAATTAAGCAATTCATAATTCTAACATTTTCATGTAAAAAAACAATTCAAGATCCTTCTCTGTATGATCCATCTACTATCCTGTTTTGAAAAGAACACAACGAATGGCACACTGGAGTCTCCAAGGAAAAAACCAAGAAAAGGAGGAAAGTTGCAATGACGAGAAATTTTTATGACATGAAAAGAAAAAAAATACATAAATATATCTTAAGCTGCACCAGAAGTTTATTATTGTTGCATATAGACAAAGGATGTTAAATCAATAATCAAATTCATTATTACTTTATTTAATTCAATTTCAACAAAAATAAATAGTATAAGTTGATCTAACTACATGACTTATTTCAATTTATTGCCAACAAAAAGACGTGACAGGTTTTTATCAGAAATACAAATCACATGAAGTAGAAACAACACGTGGGACGGTGGGAGTACATGAAATTGCTGACACCCAAAAAATTAGACCAAGGAAAAAACCAACCTGCTCAGAAGTTGCCATTGAACCATGACATGTTTGAAGCAGAACCCTATTGGGATCTCCTAAAAGAGGATGTGCTTTAAGCTGATCTCTTAAACAGCTTATATCCTCCCACCCAGTCATAAATACTAAGACAGCACCTGGTCCTTCCTTCCGACATATATGGCATAGAATAGCCTCAATGAGATTAAATCCTATGCAGTCAGGTGCCCAGGAAGATAGAGAAGCACGTGTCTTGGGACTATAGTTCTCAAAGTTTGATTTAGAAAGAGCATCCTGTTCAAGAGTAGGAAAATAGAAAATTCATTGTTCCAAATAGTGGTGCATTTCAACATAATCGAATTTCAGTTTATAATGCAAACATGGAATATCTAGACACTACATCTGATTTTTAGATACAGCAAAATGGTATAGCTGAAAAAAAAAAAACTGTCATATTTTTGAAGTTTCACGATCTCTAATAGTACCAAGTAATGTCCCACATTCTTCTTGGGGTGAGGCCTTTTGACTTCCAGATATCTTATTAATGGGCTTACTTCTAAACCTCCAAATTTTTAGACCCGTGGAGTTGCTTACAAAAATGTTTTCCCTATGCCAGACTCTTTGGGTCACTCTCCCCTAAAGCTTTTGGGTGTACTGTGTTTGTTCACAACAATTCTAGTCACATTCAGGGCAAGTTCGACCCCAAGGCCATTGAGTGCATATTTTTTGCTACCGACCCTCTCATAAAGGGTAAGAGTGTTACTGTCCCTCCACAAAATGGTTTCATGTCTCCTTTGAGGTGACCGTAACCTTTAACATCAACCTTTGTTTTCTGATGTTTTGCTTCAAGAGAAGAATTTAAGTACAGATGCTTCCAACTTCATCTTCAGAAGATCCTACCACTTTTTTTTACAAGGATCCTACCACCTAAAACCTGTAAGCCAAGAAGAAGAACCTGAGAAACAATTTAAAAGTGAACTTCTGGTGTACTCTAGGAGACCACAAATTCGACAACAAAACCAACTACCAGGACCAGTGCCAAATCTAGTGGAAGACACACACAGGTTGATGAAGGTGACTGCCCAGTCAATGATCTAAATGCTACTGTTGATGATCTGATGTTCCCATTACCAATAGAAGCAGAGTTGGGTCTTCCACGCAACATACCATATTAAATTATTTCACCAATTGTAAATTGTCAAAGTACAGTGCTTTCATCACAAGGATTTAATAAATGTAGATTCCCAAAAATGTCTATGATGTTCTTCAAGATCCAAACTGGCAAGGTCTTGTCATGGAAGAGATGAATGCTCTAAATGAAAACAAAACATGGGATGTAATAGATCTTCCTAAAGGAAAAAAGGGTGTGGGATGCAAACGGATCTTTACCAAAAAAGTAGGAGCTAATGGAAACATAGATCGCTACAAGGCAAGGTTGGTAGCTCAAGGGGTATACTCAAATCCATGGTATTGACTATGAAGAAACTTATGCACCAGTAGAAAAATTAAAGTCCATCATAGTCCTCATCTCTCTTGCTGCTAATCGAGATTGGGAATTGCATCAAATAGATCTGACGTGACGAATGACATTTTCAATGGAAACTTGGAGGAAGAAGTTTATACGAAGCTCCCTCTAGCCTGTTAAGAAAATTTAAATCAGGTATGGTGTGCAAGCTGGAAACATGGACTAAAACAACTGTGGGTTACATGTCTTACATCAGGAGAGGATAGAGAAGGGAGAAGTATGAGTGCAAATTGGAGCGCACTAGGACTATCATAAGTATTTTCCTTCACTGTAATTTACTTACACTTCTCATTGTGATATTACTTTGATATTGGTTCTGAGGTGAACACACCTAAATTTTTGTCATGTTTTGGACATCAGCATTAAAGTATTTTTGGAACATCCTCAACACTTTCAATATGGATGTTTTCTTTCATTACATTTTAAGACTAAATAAATACATCCAACTTACAAGAGAGCACAAATACTACAAAAAACATTGAGAATAATTAAGAAAGAGATGTCTTTAAACATCATTTAAACTTAAACATAAATCTTAAGCCCAAAATTTTAAGGCAGCTACGTACCTCAACAAGAGCAGTGAACTGATTTTTCCTCTTCCGTGGTGCCATCTGTTTTTGTGTTTTCCACAGTTTCTCTTGACCATAATCATCAATTTGGTTATAGGAAGTCAAGTTATATCCAGTCATTTCCAAAACATCTTCTAAAAAGTGAGCTTTTACAGGATAGGTGAAACCCTGGGCAATGAACAAATGCATTCAAACCACCTTTTATCAGTAATAAATAATGTAAATACAGTCAAAAAAGCTTATATATACAAGTATAGTCAGTTGCTGAAATATAAAGTGTTAGACGTGTGTACCACATCTCCTAAATTTTAAAACGGAGATGTTAAGATAGCATGCATCGCACAATTCGATACATTGTGGCAAGCCAGTGATAAGTATTATATGATGAATTACAAAAGACTTTGAATTGTTGTCTTTTCTTTTTTACTTTTCTTTTACCAATTATCATCAGAGAAGTTGAAAGTCAAAGAAGCTTAAATTGTTAAATGAAAAGGAGCTAAAGGGGCACAGGTAATAACACATCCTATTTTACTCTCTTTTTTTTGCATTCTTCTAAAGCAGACACATCTAACACTCGCTATGTTCCTCAATAGGCTGTTCCATAATTATTCATACCTGAAATTGAGGCTTCACAATGTTAGAATATAAATCAGTTATGATTTACTAGATGTCATATCATGTAGAGTCTAATTAGTTTTAATTAAAATAAATGATTCCTATTTTTGTATTAAAAACACATGAGTGTGCTCTATTACAGACACACAAACACACAAATCAACATGGTATCAGCAGGTTCTGAATCTGTGACCTTCATCTGTGATCTGTGATTCACTACATCTGCCGTGTGCAGCGCCACCTTATAGGTTTTCGATTTACCCCTTTTTCACTGTTGCGATAACTTTACCAACAATTTCTCACTATTTTCGTCAATATCACCGTCAGCAATCACCTTTTCCATTTTATACTTCCGACCGCCATGTGCTCCATTTTTTCGGTGTGTTTTCCAACAGAACAACCACCTACTGCCGCACCAAAGAATTTTCCGGCGAGTTTTCCGAAGAAATAACCCACCATCTGGTTTGCCTCGTCCCCATCTGTCCAACCCTGGAACCGCTCCCACGTACCATTTCCATCTCTGGCGATTCCAACAACCGTCACAAACGGTAACACATTTGACTTCTTCTCCAGCTGATCTTCCTCTCCGGGGTTGACTCACCACATCAGTTCCCAGTCTGAGTTTCTTGTTTAGGGCTATGCACACATAGGTTCCAATTCAAACAATCCCTCATCATCTCTATTTTGGACGCATTTTTTGTCTCTTCTTCAAGCATCCACTCGTCTAGTTCTATTTGTGTTTGTCATGCCTACTTTTCTCATTAATGGATCCTAATGTGGTGACTTCTCTACTCATCGATGATCATTCCGGTGCGACTCTTTTACCAAAATGAATCACTAATGGTGACTTCTCTTCCTGTCGATGGTCACCCTGACGGTGACTTATGTTGGTTATGACTCACAATATCCTGTTGTTTTCAAGCTTAGTTTCAAGTTTTGTGGGAAAATGCTTTGTTTTATTGTAACAAGCTTTGTAAGCTTTAGCTTGAGGGGGAGTGTTAGAATATCAATTGGTTATGATGTATTAGTTGTCGGTCATGTCAACTATGTTTAATTGGTCTTAATTGTTATTGATTCCTATTTATATTTATATTATAAATACATGTGTGTGCTCTATTACAAACACACAACATTGTTGTTAATAATCTCACACTCCAACTCAAAGATCGTACGATCCTACTAGTTTACTCTTGTCTTGCAATCACGCTCCCAACTGAGAATGCAAAATGGCCAGCTCGTGTAGGATCACCATACCGACCCATGAAAATGTTGGATCAAGCGTGTCCAAACAAGTTTGCAGCCCACAAACAAACTAATTCGATTGTACAACCTACTTGAGAAAAAACATATTTCCTGCTTTCGACATTTCCTAAATCACTGTTACACAACCCTGGAACCTCCTTTGCAGCACCCTTCGAAATCCATCTACCGCAGTTCACTGCTCTGCAGTTCTTTCTGCCCTCTCCGAGTTCAACATCAACACTCTAGTTCGCGCTTTGCAGGTTTGAGTGTCTCTGTTCGCTGCTTCTATATTGTTTGTTAATGGTTCTATTAGTCCCTATGTAAGTGGGAATATTTTGTAAGGGAGTTAATTAGTTAGAGGGTTGTTTTGTAATATTAGTTGGTTAGGTAGTTTGTTGCTTTTAACTCCTATTAGTTATGTTAGTTGGGAGTTAGTTATAGGGTGTTAGAGTTGGTTAGGTTGTTAGAGGGGTTTGTTATATTTGTTGGGGTAGTTATTAATTTGTTAGCCTATTCCCCTCTATCCCCTTGTATTGGAAGCCTATATATATTAAGGCTCCCACTCCCTTGTGACCATCTTTTATCTTTTACACTTTGAGTCTAGTAGACACCGGGTGAGGCCGGAGGTACTTGGTGATGTCGGGGGCGTAGAGCCTATTCTCACCAATTGTATTCATCACATATCAATAATATTCCATTTTCTTCCCATTTTCCTTTCTTTAATCAAATTCCAAGGCTTTCAATTGCATATTTTCGGTCAATGTTAGGCTAGGTGTCTAACAGGTTCAAGCATCTCTAACTCTCTTGTTCAATGATGGTTCAAGCCTCTAACAACTTCTCTGGTTCTCCCTTTCTGTTCCTGGAGGAAGCTCTAAAGTCTGGCCACAAGAGCTCTCTGTTTTGGCGTGTTCCCAAAAACACGGATGACTTATGAGTTGCTTATGACCTTATAATGTTTAAATTGAAGTTCAATGAAATATTTTTTTGTGATTTAGAAGTTATTTTTCTTATCGATGTTATTTTCCATGCATAAATATACGTTTATGTTTACATGTGATTTTTCATTTAGGTAGAGTTTGCCATTCATATTATGGTCATTTGATCTTTCAACCCCCCCTCCACTCCTATGCAGAAACTCGATTCTGACAACCTTGCTTCACAAAGTCGCTCACTCACTCTATACACTCCTTACTTGGCTATATTATAGTGGTGTTTTTGTTCTTTTGAGACAAAGGCTTCATGCAGCCACTTCGTGTGGCTTCTGCGAACATTGTACTGTTCTAGACATTAGTTTATACATCGAATGTAATTGGCGTCCAACATCCACAAACAAATTGGGGTAGTGCACTTAGCATGAGCAAACATTTAGTAGGAAAAGGTCATGAATAATTATCAGTTTTGCCTTATGACGGTATTCGAGCAGTTTACATTTTCCGCACTGATATGTGTAATATTTGAGATTTTTTTAGTATTCTTAATCTTTTAGGTTTCAATGATGTATATATAAGCCTTGTATTTATGTGTTTCTGAATCGTATCATGTATTCATCAATGACATTTTAAAAATTGAACAAAATGATTTCTGATATGATTCACAATTGGACAAACATGTTGCTAATTGTTTGAGGGCCTTGGGAATCTAAGCCAAACAAACACTAAGCCCTACATTAAGAATGGAAAATAGAAAATAACCATATAGCAGCATAAAAAATGCACCAAATATATCAAAGATCAAGTACAGATTTGGAATTGGACACACAAATTACAATGCACATTTATCCATCGAATCACTGCCCTACCTTCCCACCACCAACTCATACATGCATACAATAGTTACAGTTGGCACACCCTAAACAACTTCAATTTCAATACTGATGAGAACCTAGGCCTGACTAATCTTAGACAAACCAATGGCAAAGTTTATTCTAGAAGGGGTAAAAAGGGGAATCAGGCTTAGTTATGAGTATTGGTGGGAAAAAGGGTGTAACTAACACTGCCTAGCTGGCACAGAGAGAAAGCAAATTTGAGTATGAATGGCTCACGTAAGGTAAGAGAGAGACAAGCCGATATTGGCTATTGGCTGGGATTAGGCTTGGGCGTACAGGCACTTTTCTGGTGTCCTTGTACTTTATTTTCCATTTCTGGATAGCTTGTAATTACACTGATTATCAAGCAATTCAAGTACTTTATTCATTTACTCTCATTTTCACTCTCCTAGTGGTTGGTACTCATCAAATACCAATGAACAAACAATTGCATTTAACGTCTAACAACTAGAATCATTGAAGTTCAATTATAAAAACAAGTAAATGCTCGATTAAAAGCTAGAGGACCACCGTACCGGAATATGAAATGTTGGCGCACCTCGAAAATAATTCGAAAAAAGTTCAGCATTCAAGGTGGCACTCATCAATACCAATCTTAAATCCTGGCGGCGTGGAAGAAGATCCTTCAACACAATCAGTAAGAAGTCTAAGAAGAACAAAAACCAATAACAGAAAGCATAAGTCTACTGAGTTAATTCTTTAGCATTATATAAGGCAACAACTCGTATTAGTTGAGGATATACCTTCGTTCATGCCTCTCTCATGAATTTCATCCACAAAAACATGGGTTATACCACTCAGGTTTCGATCACTCAGCAACCTTCGGAGTAATATACCACTGGTACAAAATAGCAGATGGGTATTTTTCCCTCTCATTCCTTCTAATCGAACTTTGAAACCAACCTATCAAAAAACCTCTGTTGTGGTATAGCAGGAAGAACAAAGATATTCACAATTTTAAAATCTAATTCAAAGGCCACAAATAAAATTAGTGAATTCTTTAGTTTCTTCATGAATAATAATATTTGTTTTGGTTTCTGTACAATTGTACATTTGTGTTTTGATCCATTTCTAGCAAAGCAATACTTACTGTATCACCGAGAGACTCTCCTCTCTCTGCTGACACTCTCTCAGCCACAGCCATAGCAGATATCCTACGAGGCTGAGTGCATATAATGCTGCAAAATGCTCCGCGGCCAGACTCTATCTCTGACTCTAATACATATTGAGGAAGTTGTGTCGTCTTACCACAGCCAGTCTCGCCAGATACAACTATTACCTAGACAATTATTCATAAAGATAAGGTATTATTTTTGAATACTAACCCCAACGAAGTTCATGTTATTCTTTTCATTCCTGTTGGAACGCCACAAGATATCGCAATGAAAATAATTAAAGGAGTTGGTAGTTCATTAAATGATTAAATGACAGTAAGATTCAATGAAATGACATAATTATCAGAAGAATGTTAAACTGCTAAAAGTAACCTGCGTCCTGCTGCCCATTACAAGGACTATTATCATGGTGAAAAATAATAGAGTAACTAGCATCTATGAATTTTAAGTCAAATGAAAATAACAATTAAAGAATGAGAAATAAAAGGAATTGAAAATCAATTTTAAATTTTATTTGATTTGGGGCATGAGAAGACCAATAAAACAAGCTCAAATAGCAACAGAAATTAAAAATGTGGACTAATTTTGATATGGAATTTCCTTGCAATTTTTTCACAAGGTGTAGTGGTGATTTCAGGGACCTATTGATTTATTTTAAGTGTTGGTTCAGTTCAGCTCATCTTCATATTTCCAATTTTCAGTTGCAGGTGTTCCTTGCTAGTTTGGTAGATTAGGAGCAAAACTTGAAATTGATCTCTGATTATTTTACATCATTTAGAAATTAAAAACTTACGAAGTCCCAATTTCATTATTCAGTTCTTATTTCTCTAGTATTTATAACAAAGTTCTAAAAATTGTTGGACTTGAGATAATTCGGTTTTTAATTCCAAAGTGCTAAAGGCATACTAATAGCTAGCCTGGCATACATTTATTGACATACAACTATACAACTAGCAAGGAAAGGATACCTGATTACGTGCTATAGCTTGAAGTAAACCTTCCTTCTCCCTGAAAGCTGGTAGAGACTTTCGGAATCCCAGCATCTTCTTGCCTTCAGGTGATTCCTAAATACAAAAATACAATATAAATAGAAGTCGGGAAAGTGAGAATATTATTTTCGAGAACTTTCTACTTTATGAAATGAAATTACAAAGGCTGTTCCTCTGCTAAAATTATTGGTTGGTATTGTTTTAACTATCATCAGTGAAAATCAATTCATTCCAAAATATTTATTGGTAAGACAGAGAGGTCCACTTAAAGAAGGACGGAACCCTAGATAAATTGAAAACCAAGTCAACTGTCCTCTGATAGCTAAAACCAGAGTTGCTACTTGCTAGTTATACAAGCTTTTTCCATGTAAATAATACAAGCTTGTGTGCAGTGCAGCACCTGTGCAGCACCCTTTTTTAAACTAACTACTTTTAGGATGTTTGATACCTTGTATATCTTATATTCTTATTCTTATTGTATCTTTATATTCTAACATTTATGTTCAAATAATTTGGCCATTTTTTCAAAACAATCTATGGTTGGTTGTAAGATTGAAATTTGGGATTATCTACAAAAGAGGAATGCTAGTAATGCATTCTTTTTAACACACTCTTCATGATTAGTTCATTTTTTAATGTTAATATAGTTGCCTCATAAATTGATCATTTTTAAAAAGTGTGACTTTTTAAAGACAAATCAAGCATAAACAATGTGGGTTTACAAACTTGTTAGCACTCAATACTAAATCTTTCCACTTTCCTTCACGCAAGCTTTGCAATAGGTGCTCTTAGCCAGGAAAGACAGTATCAATAGCATAACTTATGACCAATTAACCAGCTTTCTTATGGCAAAAGAAAAACAACATTTCTTTCCCCAATAATACACAATAAAACTAAGCTATAAAAGGGACTGGACAAGGAGAACATAACTGTTTGTTGTCATTAGCCAACCCAAATAAGTTGGAACCAAGGCTGAGAGAATCTATACCAATGAGAAAAAACTATATTTTCATTTTAACATGTAACCCATATATGATATTGGAAAGGAAAAGAAAAGAAGCAACTACAGGAATAAATCCAACAGCAATACTCTTCTGATAGTTACTTGCCAACTCAAGCATGTAATACAAAGTGCAAATGTGCAATAACCAACAATAAAAATCAAGAAATCAAACGACAAAAAACAAACCTGCCAAGTTCTTTGCATATTACGCATCCTCAAACTCCTCTTCTGAAGAACCTTTTCCATAACAGATTCATCCACATGAGAATCAGCATTTTCATCCATTTCCACATCTTTAACCTGATTGGTTGACTTCGCATTATCCAGATAGTCAGTTGTCTTTCCAGAATTTAATTGCAGCCTATCAAGGTATTCCTGCAATAAACCCTCAACCCTCCTTTGCAAGCTTAATGGAATCACCACCTAAGGTAATTGAATGGAGGAGGATTAGTTTTCTAGGATGACATAAATCTCAGTATTAGTTGAAGTGTCCTACAACACTGGTGCCACCCAAGTTATTACCTCTCTTTGTGGGCGTTTGTCATCCAAATCTGGTCGGTAGTTAGGAAGGGGCACCTTGCTAGCAACAACCACTTTTCCAAAGACCTCACTGTGCATTAAGATAAATGACAATACCAATCGATGATTGTAAGAATAGACAAAGATTCACTTAATAGTTAGAAGTAATCATTAAAAGTCAAATAATGAGGAGATACTTGACGCAAATAGACTTTTTTCTTATTCATTCCATATAGCATATGAAAATAAGTATTATTTTACCTGTAAAGTCCCATTCTTTTGGCAAGGTTGGCTATTTGTACATAGTCTCTCCTATCTTTTTTGTCTCTAGATACAATCTCCTGATCCTTTTCATTGCGTAACAGCATACTGAGTTTCCATTTCCACTCATCCACATTGGCCACTGTAGAAGATGCCTACAATAACCATCCAAATAGCAGTCATATCTCAGAAGCTACTTCCAACAGAATAGATTGACATAAATAACAAATTTAACATGATTCAAAACATTCTCAAAAGCATACACTCATGACAGCCCATAATTTCCAAACAGGAAATATTTTTTCTTACAAGGAAAAAGAATCACCAACCCTATTAAACTACCTAAAGATAAACCATGTAAAAGTTAAAAAATAATCTCAGCAAAATAACATAATGGACTAGGATTCTCTAAACTCAAAGTTTCCTACATTCATATGCATTTAGGCTATTAAAGTTTTTCTCTAACTCACCAATTCTCTACATATATATCTGCAGTCCCTACAGTAATCAGCTGAATTCTACCTAATTACATTTCAGCTTCATTCAAACAGCAGCTTTAGAATGTTAAGAAAAATCACTAATCCCACCTTAAATACCTATACCTAAACAAAAACCATATCCAACAAAATCCAATATCAAATTATATTGAAAAAATTAAAAAGTGAAATTATAAAGGAAAAACCTGGTGAGTTTCGAAATCACAGTCATATTCATCATCGGAGAACTGCTCTAAGCCGTAGTAGTTAGAGAAGAGGCGCTTAGCGAGGAAGGATTGGGGAATATAGAAGGAAGAAAGCGAAGGTCGAAAGCTTGTAGTTGAAGTGAAAGAGTGATGGTGGTGATTGTAGTGAAGTTGTAGGGACTTAGCGCGTGTTATGAGAAAAGACGCTGCGGACTTTGGATTATGCATTGCTGTTGTTGAGGTTGAGGCATCGCGGTTTTGCTACGCTATATTGCTATCTTATGATGCTTTGCTTTGCTTTGTTTTGCTTTGCTTTGGGCAATGGATTGTGGAATGCTGCTGCTGCCACTGCTGCAATAAGAAACGAAAGAACGAAAGGAGAGGGACAGGGAGAGGGAGAGGGAGAGGGAGAGTGAAAAGTGAATCGGATTCGGGTCGACCTGATCCATGAATATTCAACCTCTTGGTTCGTATTGATTTTTTTAAAATGCATTTTTTATGCTTCAAAAAAAAGCATTTTTTATATTTTTCAACTTTAAATTATATTGTTTGGTCAAAAAAAACTTTAAATTATATTTTTTATCTAAAAAAACTTAAATTATATTTTGACAAAAAATACTTTATATTTTATGTACTCTGTTAATATTAAAATTATTGAGGGATTAGACTTATCAATCATTTGAGTTCCATCAACTTCTTCTGTTTTTGTGATGTAAGTTCCTCAGGTTTGATGAATAAATTTGTTTAAATATTGTTGTCAAATTTTTGTTTAGCCGAGGATCATCTAAAAGCTTTTTGATTTCTTTTTTTCAAATGATTACACGGAGGGTGTGTTTGGTAGGAGAGAGGGCAAGAGACAAAGAGAGAAGATGGAGTGATTTTTTATCGTTTGGTTTATGAGAGAAATAGGATAGAGAGAAAGAGAGTGATTTATTTTAAGTACTATATTTGTTATACCCCAATTTTGTCCGAGTTCTTGTTAATTGTATTTTAATTTATTAAGCCGCATATTCAGTTTGGTCTTTGTTTTATTCAACACAAAATAATATTAATAAAAATCAAAATTATAAAATATTAGTTTTACAACCCTTAAAAAAATGTCCAAAAGTCCCAAAAAGTACAAAAAAATAATATTTTAAGATACACAAAAAATGGAATCCGAAAATAATAATAAAAATACAAAATAAACACAGCTCTAGCCCAAATAACAGTTGGGCTTGGATCTTCAGGCTCTCCCCAAACCCTAATCTTCCTCTCCAAGCATCTGAAAAATAAACCAAATCAGGGTAAATCAAACATTAATTGCTAAAACCTAATTCTCTAATATAAATAGGCAATCTGCCTCAGTCAAAAGGAAGACAACAATTAGACTACAAAAATCACCTAAAATGGATTGGGATTCAACATCAGAATCCTAATCCAATGAGATACACATATTCAAACTTTTGGGTTCAAAAAGTAGATCAAGAAAAGAGAAGCACTCAAACAAGAAAGATAGCAGCAGTGAAGTACAACAGTATTAGCATAGCAAACAGGAGACCCATCAGAAGCTAGAGTTTAGGTTGGTTTTTTTTTTGTATTTTTAGATCTGAAACATTGAAAATATATGCTTGTGATTTTTGTTTTATTTCATTTGCTTTATAAAAAAATAGATTTGTAGTGTTTCTTTTCATTTTTTTAGTTATATCTCGTTTCTTAAAACTAATTTGTTTTTATAATAAAAAATGCTTAAAAAGTGGTATAGGGAGTGATAATCAGAAGTTAGAAGTAGATGAGAAAAATGGGAATTAAAAAAAACGAAAATTAATAAAGGTGTGGTGAAATTAGAGTTCCATGTTTTTAGCACTTGCCTTATATAACATAACAATTAATATGTATTTATTTTAATTTAAAACCAGATTTTTTTACACCCTATTTCTCTCTCTGCATCCCATGGTTTTCGCTTCACTCTCTCTCTAATGGAGGGCTGGCGGCTCTGAGAGATTGAAGGAGGTAAAATTAGGATTCTAAAACCCTTTTACTCATTTTACATGTGTTATTTAATTGGTTTCTTATATTTTTACTTAATACTCCCTAGGCCCATCTTTTATTTCTTCTTTGCAAATCAGCACCCACAAACAAAAACGTTACTGGGCCTACTTAACACACCCTCCTTTTAATTATACCACTTCTTGCGACTAACAACACCCCTTTTTTACAATCTTTCCCCTTTTCTCATTTTTTTTCTTTAATTCTTTTTAACTCAAATGCTTTCACATTAAATCAAAAACAACAATTAAATGTTTTTCTCTCAAAATTAAGTAAACGACTAAGTCGGTTGTACAACCGGATTAGTCATCATCCTAGGACCAATGAGCTGTACAGTTCAGTAATCCTAAAAACTCATAAAATATAACTAAACCATTTTTCCCAAAAATAGGGGACTAAGTCGGTTGTACAACCGGGTTAGTCAGCGTTCTAGGACGAGTGGGTTGTACAGTTCAAGAGTCCTAGAATACCTATTCTAAAACCAACCCACCTCACATCAAACCAATTTCTCTCAAAAAATCATTTTCAAAAAGTAGGGGACTAAGTCGGTTGTACAATCGAGTTAGTCAGCGTCCTAGGAATCAGTGAGTTGTACAATTCAAGGAATCCTAGGACCCCTACACTAAAAAAAACCAACCAACAAACCTTTTTCAAGAAGAACTACGTAGCTTTGATTCCTCCATTGCATCCGGAGGTACGTAGGAGCAAGAGTCTACTCTTGTCAAGCTCTAAAAACTAAAAATTTAATTAAGTTTTTTTCTCTATAAATAAAAGGGTAAAATATTAATAAAGTATAACTAATTAGACAAAGGATGTCGTGGGGTGCTAATACCTTCCCCATGCATAACGACTCCCGAACCTTTAAACTTGCCTTATCCTAAAACTAAAGGGATTTCCCGAATTTTGCCCTTAAACTAGAATTTCGGTGGCGGCTTCCTTTCGAACTTCGAAGAATCTTTTCCCGGATTTTTCGGTCGCTACAATATTTTACATTGAGAGTGTGTTCGATTGAAGAAAAAGAGGGAAAGAGAGGAAGGGAATAGGGAAAGAGAGAAGAGAGCGTGTCAAACAATTGAAAAAGAGAACATATTCTCTCTTCCCTCTTTCGCTTCTACCAAACACACGGAAGGAACTATGTTCCTCGATTATGGGTTCTCTAACTACTCAAAAGATTGTTAAGCTAGGTGTGGGGGATGTGTAGGACTATCTAAAAGCTAAGCATAAAAGGGTAAAGTGCAAGTAAAAGCTCGAAGAAATGTGGATTTGATCGGTTGGTCGTGTGTTTACAAATGTATAAGCTATATATATATATATATATATATATATATATATATATATATATATATATATATATATATATATATATTGTCGGATCTGCTAATATCAATGTACAATAACGCTCACGCACCCTAAAACTTAGAAGAGACGTTCCACAACGTCCACTAGCTTAGGAAGTGGGCATATATTCTTCGCTCCTATTTCCATGGCACCTTAATTTCCCACATTTTTCTACAGTTTCTCCACGTTCAACCGACCATGTGCTTCACTTACTTGCTCCCAAAGCATACTCACCTGCAAAACCTTTCGCACTTGAACCCCTCAACTATTTATTTCCTCAGTTGAGTCACCTCTTAATCGAGCTGCTTATGCTCAACAAGCAACACCATTCTCTTGGCATTTTAGCCTATGAGTTGACCCTAAGCACATCATTCGGGCTTCTTTACTAAATCTTCTTGAGAATAGCTTTTTTTTGCTTTCCTCGGCAAGCATTTCTTCATTGAGGCACCTAGCTAAATCTACGATGGATTGAACCTTTCTCAGAGTTGATGATCTTCACCTAAGGAAAACCTATTGCTTCAGTTTTGGGTAGTGCATACCCCTTCCTTCTTGACCATACTTAATTGATGTGGCTATAAATGTCTCTTACGTGGTTGCTCTTCTTGGAAACAATAAGAGATAAAAAAAGGTTGAATGAACAAAGGAAATTCAGTAGCCTACTCTTCTTTTTGCCCCATATTTTAGCAGATCTGATCATATGGACTCGACTGGTACTTCCATCGGCTAGGCTCTTCCATGGCAAACAACTTAGTAGAGTTTGGGTGTTAACAAATGCCCCAATTTTTGCATTGTTATCTAGCCAAGGTAACGGGTAGTTATAACGACGTGAAAATAATCTCTGAAGTCAGTGTCATTATGACTGCTAAACTAGTTGTTATGTTATTGATTATACGTTAAAAGACCAGTGTAGCTTCACCCGGTGCGATAGGCAACATTTACCTTGTGTTTAATCATTAATTTTGTTAGCTTCACCCGGTGCGATAGGCAACATTTACGCCAAGAAGACTAGTCCCGTTACGGACGTTGAACGCATAGTGTTCTTGATGTATTTCTTCAACAAATACTTCTATGGCACTAGATCTGTGGGGGTGGTCCAAGAGCTTCAGCCCTTCGTCATCATGCTACACAGTGGTAGAGCCCATTCTTGGGGTTCTTTCTTTTTGGCCAGCTTCTATAAAGGTATGCATGCCCTTCTTGAACAGATTCTAGAACATGGATTCGTTAACAAAATCCAAGGTCCGGTATAATTCCTGTAATTATGGGCCCAGTTCCATTTCAAGGATTTCAGACCTGTAGATTCCTCGACTAGCTTCCCGCTTGATGCGAGAAACTTGGGCTCTCAACAGACCAAACCAGCACTGTAAAAGCATGTTTCACACTACCCACTACAATGTACACACTGCTCGATGCTACACAAATAAACAAGTTTTTAAAAGTTCAGAAACAGGGAATTGAACCTTGCACCCGATTGATGAAACGGTATACCTTCTTACCATTGCATCAGACTTGAGCGTTTAATAATGTATTACACATACATATACATATTGTAAAATATTTATAACTTTCAATACCGATTCATGAGGTTCAACTATTGACCTCTCAATCTAACCACTAACCTAGTGACCCAGTACATTCACCAAGTCGATCATTAGTCTAAATTTTAAAACAATGATGTGAGCTATACGGGTAATTCTCCAATGGTCGAGTAAGGGGTGATTTTGTAAGCTTATAATAAGCTATTTACTGCTCGTCCCAACTCCTAGTGACCTCGTCCAACCTTTGCTCCTAGTCTCTCATGATGGCATTGTTTGTGGTCTTTGACTTCCCTTTTGGGCCGTGGGTGCTCTACCGAGGCGAAGTGTTTCTTGATATCAAGGCCTTCTAGAAATTCCTTGAAGCTCTTATAAATTATGTTCGTTAAACTGTTAGTGACGATTGACTATACATGAACCACAAGGCTTTCAGAACAACCATTTTTCATGATAATCTAATTGCACCAAAAAGATTTTGTAAAAGCCACTTATGTCAATATAATTGTTAATAAATTGAAGAATCATCTCGCCAACATGTTGATAAGAATTTTCGCCAATAAGTTGACACAAGAATGAATGTATTTCATCAACTTGTTGACGAAAAGCTTGCATTGTGTTTAAACATCTATCAACAACTTGTTGACGAAAAGCTTGCATTGTGTTTAAACATCTATCAACAACTTGTTGACGAAACATCTCTTTAACTTGGGTGGATGCTTGTGCCTATGGGGCCAATTGCCCCCACCAAGTAAAATATTTCACTTGAAAATATGATTAATATTTTTTGTCCAGGTAAGTAAATAGGTTTTTTCCTCATTTTACATTTTTTTAAAATAAAGTGAAAGTAAGAAGTTATAAGAGATAAAAAAATTAGTACTTTGCCTTTACCCTCTTACACTTTAAGATATAGTAGCTTTGATATTTTGAGTACTTTTTGAGATAATATTCTATGTTGTATAAAAACTTATAATTTTTTTTGGAAGAGTTAAAGACTAAATCACAAATTTTCCAAATTCCTTATTGATGAGACGAATTTAACCAATTCTATCAATACTTGCATCTGCTTGTCGATGAAAATTTTCCCCAATAAGTTGACAAGATCTCTAAAATCGCCAAACAAAAGAGGGCAATAAAAAAGATCCCTACAATCACAAAAGAAAAAAGGGTGCAATGATCACCTTTTTTGGCAATACAATGGGCAAATTGGACGTGATACATAACAATTTTACGAAAAGAGATTAGTTGGATGTAGCTAGAGCTGTCAAGATGGACCGCCCCGCCCACAAGGCCAAAATGTAAGAGTGGGCTGAGCCCAATCCAAAACACTGGGCCATACAGCCCAAAGCACTGGGCCATGGGCCGACTCACAGCTCAATCTAACTTTAACAATAGAAATCATAAACATTGTTAAAAAAACAAAAAGTAGGCCCAATTTGGCCCAGTGAGCTGGGCCAAAACAACCCAATTTGTTCTTGAGCCTCTATTTAACGAGCCCAATCCAACTCAACCCAAAACACAAGGGCTTGGGCCGACCCATTGGGCCAAAAGTGACATCTTTTTTACCAACAAAAGTGACATTTCTAGATGTAGCTAGAGTGGACTGGGTTTAGAGAGATGAAAGAAAAAAATAAGGAATAAGATATTTTAGTATTTACAAGTTGGGAGAGCAATATGGAAAACATGAAGAAGAGGGGGAAAGAAACTCCCTGATACTATGTGTAGGTCTAAGAATAAAGGTGGGTTAGGTTTTAAGGATCTTGCTATTCAAAACTCAGCTCTCCTCTCTAAGCAAGCCTGGAGATATACTCAAAATCCTAATGAATACTGGGTATCAATTCTTAGAGGGATCTATTGTGAGAGGAATGAGTTTTGGAGTGTGAAGCCTAAAGCTGGAATCTCGTGGGTTTGGAGAAGTATCCTACATGGGAGAGATCTACTGAAGAAGGAAGGCAGGTGGAATATTGGTAGTGGAATTGGGATAAGTATAACTGAGGATAGTTGGCTTGCTACTGGTGGGAAAGCTAAGGTTAGGGAAGGGTGTCTTATTACTGAAGTAAGTGGGCTGATTGATTTGAATTCTCACATTTGGGACATTGGTAAACTTAAAGTGTGTCTTGATCCTGCTTCTGCAATTGAAGCAGTTAAAACACCTTTAGGTAGATCAGTTTCTGCTGATTCTTTATTTTGGCCTCTTACTATTGATGGGTGCTATAGTGTCAAATCAGGGTATTTCAGTATTAAAGAAGCTCAAGTGGTTAAATATAGGATTCCTTCTACATCTTACCAGCACTCTGAGCTTTCCTGGAAAACTATTTGGAGTGCTTATGTCCCTGAGAGAGTGAAAGAGTTTTGTTGGAGAATTAAGCACAATGCTCTGTTCACTAAAGTTAATCTTGCTACTAGGAAGCTTTCTAATGACTCTACCTGCCCGGTTTGCAAAAAGGAAGAAGAGTCTCTTGAGCATTTATTTCTGCTATGCCCGTGGACTTCTCCTCTTTGGTTTGGTTTACAGATTTGTCAGGTGCCTACTAAGCTATCAATATCTTCTATGTTTGTATGGTTAGAAGGTTTTATAATAAGAATTTACAATAGTGAGCCTAATGCTAAGGATAATTTTGCTAAAATTCTGTTAACCCTGTGGAATATCTGGAAAACAAGGAATGCTAAAGTGTTTGAGGACAAAAATCCTAATCCTTTTGAGGTGCTACTCATGATTAACAAACAATTTCAAGAGTTTACTAGTGCAAATGTGAGTGACACTCCTAATAGAAATACCTCTTATTCTACTGGGATCCTTAGTTACAGATGGATCCCTCCTATTAATGACTGTGTGAAATTCAATGTGGATGCTAGTTTTAATATAAATATTGGGAAAGCATGTACATGGAGTATTGGTAGAGATGGGAGTGGTACCTTTGTTACTGGGTTAAGTAAGAAATACTTCGCAGCCTCTGCATTGATGGCAGAATCATTAGCTCTGCGGGATGTTATTACGTTTGCTTCTGCTCTCCACTTCCAGAATGTTGTTATTGAGTCGGATTGCTTGATTGCAATAGATGCTTGCAAAGGGAAATTGGTTAGAAAAGAAATTGAGTATATTATTGCTGATATTCAGAGTTTAGTTAGCAACTTTACCTCGTTAATCTTTAATTGGGTGAATCGGGATGCTAATGTTGCTGCTGATCTCATTGCAAGGCTTGGGGCCTCTGATGCTCTTCCTTCTAATTGGATCTTTAAACTTGCTCGCTTCTATTCAATCGGTGGTAACTCAAGCTTCTCGCATGGAGTGAGTGAATTTGAAGAGCCTGAGGTTGACGATCGCGTGGAATCGAAGGTTGTTTAGGTTAGGGTTTCGCTGGAGAGTTCGTTTTCGTTTAATGTTTGTTTCGATGTTGTAATTTGAGAGTGGTGTATAGTTGTTTGTTTTTGTTGTCTCGTGTTGTTTTGGGCCTGGACTTGGTTAGCCCGGTTTGTTTGTTTCTATTTGGTTTGGTTGTAATCGGTGGGGCTTGGCCCATATTATATGAAATCCGATTCACTTGTTCAAAAAAAAAATAACTCCCTGATATATTACCCCTTCAACTCAAATGAATACTCACATCAATCTGCTAATAAAATTAGAAGTAAATGAAGCCACTACTTTATCCCAAGAGAAAACAATAGACCAATTTTTTTTTACATCATATAATGAAATTAACCCTCATTTGTTCCAAAGGAACCTAAATTCAGGACCACATGAAATCGTTGGAAAATATAACCCGTCAGTGTCGGACAACTAATCATTAAATTTATACATATCAACTAACAAAATCACAAGCCTAAAGAGATGCTAGCTTAAATGTTACAATTAGTTTTTTTTTGGGGTAGGTATATGTTACAGTTACAAAACCAAATAATCAAGATTTCGCCTTTTTTGGGGTCTCCGAGCTTGATTATTCAACTTTCCTCTTAAGGTCTTTTTTTTTTGTTTACACAGGAGTAAGAGTAACTTCTTTTTTCAAAGCTTGTTCAAATTACCTTTCGATCACCATGCTTGGGTGTCAAGCCTCCAGGAAAATCCTTCTCAACTGTAGCAAAACCACTTTTCGGGTCACTAGTTTGTCTGCCAATAAAAGAACAAACATATACATCAATATATTAACAAGGAAAAACATGGAAATGATAAGAGAGGATAAAAGAAGCAACACAGAGTCATGCTTGATGTTTTATTTTTCAAAAATTTGTACACCACAATACATTGTACAATTTTGTACATTAAGTTTTCAATCTTTCTAGCGTAATATTCTTGTGGCTAAACAGAATAAAAGACATGTTTCATTCTGCTTTTCAAAATGATAGCAACTAGCAAGATATATAAAGGGAGATCAGGGGCGGATCCAGGATTCTAAGTTAGGGTGTTCCTTTTTCTTTAATTATTTAACAATTGTATGATTTTACAAAAAAAAACAATAAAGTAATGTTCCAAAAAAATCAACAATAAAGTAGTGTTCCAAAATAAAGTACCTTTTGATCCATGTCTAATTGCATTTTCCAAATTCAATGAACATGACTTGCTAATAATTTATACTGATATTCTAATGGGTTTTTTTTACCCCCCACATGCTCTCTCTCCCACCCCCATAACCCATTTTATTCCAAAATTACCCTTCAGTTTTAAAAAAAAAACATTTTAGAAAATTTCCGGAAATACCTCACAAAATGGTATTTCCGGTTCGTATTTTTTTGAAAAAAAATTACGTTGGGATTCCCGGATTTACCTCATAGGTAGGTAAATCCGGTTCATAAATTGTGAACCGGATTTACCTACCAATGAGGTAAATCTGGGAAACCCCCTTTTTTTTTAAAAAAATTATTTTTAAAAAGATACGTGTCTAGTACAATTTAAAATATGATATGAACTCGTTACGATATACGAATAAAGATACGTCTAAATACGAACTAAAATACGTCAAAATAGACGGGCAGTCACGCCATACGAGTGCTCCTCATAGAGCGGTTGCTACACAGGATCATAGAGCGGTTGTTTGACTATCATCGACGACGCCGATTTTTTTCGAGCGAGAAGGCGGAAGTCACGGGGAGTAGTACGATCATAGGCGTGATTGCCCGTCTATTTTGATGTATTTTAGATTGTATTTAGACGTATCTTTACTCGTATATCGTAACGTTCGTATCGTATTTTAAATTGTAACAGGCGCGTATCTTTTTAAAAATAAAATTAAAAAAAAAGGGGGGTTCCCGGATTTACCTCATAGGTAGGTAAATCTGGTTCACAAATTGTGAACCGGATTTACCTACCTATGAGGTAAATCCAGGAAACCCGACGAAACAGGTTTTTTTTCCAGATTTATGAACCGGATTTACCAATATTTGAGGTAAATCCGAGAAAGTTAAATTTTTTTTTAAAAAAAAAAACAGAGGGCATTTTTGTCCGTTTTGGTATTTTGGGGGGTGTGAGAGAGAAGGAGGGGGGTGAAAAAAACCCTATTCTAATTTATACTAATATTCTAAACATTCTAAGATTCTAACAATCTAACATTCTAATAATTTATACTGATATTCTATCAGGCTTGTGATCAATAGATAAAAGGACAACTGCATAAGACATTCATTCATTCCAATGAAACGAAGAAAAAATAAGGATGGACAGAGGAAGCTGTCACTACGTCAGAATGGCTAAAAAACAGCGTCATATACCCAGCGTTTTTTAATAAACGCTGCGTATAGAGAGGACGAGATTGCACATACCCAGCGTTTTTTAATAAACGCTGCGTATATAGAGGACGAGATAGGCACATACCCAGCGTTTTTGTGGAAACGCTGCGTATAGAGAGGACGAGTATGCCATATAATCAGCGTTTTTAATGGAAACGCTGCGTATAGAGAGGACTAGTATGCCACATAATCAGCGTTTTTACCAAAACGCTGCCCATCACGCTTGAATACTCAGCGTTTTTACCAAAACGCTGAGTATTACTTTAATTTTTTTTTTTGCCCGTTCGTTTTCTCTCTTATTTTCATTTCCCTTCGCGCTTCTCTCTCTCTCTCTCTCTCTCTGCGTATGTTGTTCTCTCCTCTCTCAAAGAAAAACCCACACCCACACACAACGAGCTCTCCTCACTCTCGTGAATCCTCAACCAGTAAAATTAAAACCCCAAACCCAGAAAAACCCCAAACCCACAAACCCCCAAACCCTTGGTCTTCTCATCCCTCACTCTTCTCATCCGTTGGTCCTTTCCCTGAAGAACCGTGAATCCTCTCAATCCCTCACTCTCGTGAATCCTCTCCAGCACCCTTGGTCTTCTCATTGCTTATCTTCATCTTCTCTCAAAGGTTAGTTCTCTATTTTGTTTTTTGGTTTTTAGGTTTTTTGATAGGTTGGAGAGGAAATATGTTGAATGTGTAAAAAAAAATATTTGATAGGAGAGGAATATGTTGAATGTAGTTGTATGTGTTTGATATGTTTAAAATTAGTTGAATGTATTAAAAAATATTATGCAAATTGTTTGTTAGGTTTTGGGTGTTTTTTTTGTCGGAGCTTCGCGATCGGTTCGAGTTTGTCCTGGTTCGAGAGTTCGTTGTAGTTCGAGTTCACAGCTGGTTGGATATTTGTCAGTGTTGCTTCCACTTGTTCAGGTACTTTTTTTGTTTTTTGTTTATTTTATATTAAGAATTAATGACTATATAGAAGACATCAAAGTCTTTGATTTGTTTAGTTGAAACTACTAGCTAGTTGATCGAATGTCTTAGCTTCGATAAAATTGTAAATTCTCTTATCCGAATTTATTATAGATATTGGGACATTATGGATAGAAAGTGGATGTCTGCCAATCGTCTGTCCAAGGAATATAGAGATGGAGTGGATTATTTTGTGAACTGCGCTGTTCAACGTTTAGGGAGATCTAGTAATATGATATGTCCTCGTTTACGTTGTTGCTATGTAAAATCGATTAATGCGCAGTTTAGTTGACAGGACATTTAAAGGGTAATGGAATTGATCAAACTTACACTTGTTGGACAATGCATGGTGAGGAAAGAGTTGAATCTTCGAATATGGGTAATAGTACTGAGAGATGTGCACCGGTTGACACTTCATTGATGTGATGCATGTTGAAAAAAATGTCTTTGAAAGTGTCATTGGTGCCTTACTCAATATGCCAGGAAAGACTAAAGATACCATCAACTCGAGGTTGGACTTGCTTAGTATGGGGTTGAGACCAGAATTGGGTCCGATAAAGAAGGGTACACGTACATATCTACCTCCGGCAGCTCATACTCTATCTAAAAAGGAGAAGACCGTGTTTTGTAAGTTTCTTCATGGAGTAAAAGTTCCAGAGGGGTATTCTTCAAATGTTACAAACCTTGTATCCATGAAAGACCTCAAGTTAAAGTCTTTAAAGTCCCATGATTGTCATGTTCTAATGGAGAATTTGCTCCCCATTGGTATACGATCCATTTTGCCTAAGAAAGTGCGCCAGACGCTAACCAAACTTTGTTACTTCTTTAAGGCGATTTGTAGTAGAGTGATTGACCCTAGAAAGTTGCCATCATTGCAAAGAGAAATTATTGTCACTTTGTGTGAGCTTGAGATGTATTTCCCACCTTCAGTTTTTGACATAATGATTCATCTAACAGTTCATTTGATTAGAGAGACACAATTGTGTGGCCCATGTTACATGAGATGGATGTATCCGTTTGAGCGTTACATGAAGATATTAAAAGGATATGTGAAAAACCGATCACGACCCGAGGGTTGTATTGTTGAGCGCTACATAGTTGAAGAAGCTGTTGAGTTCGTGACCGCTATCTATCTAGTCTTGAATATTCTGCGGGACTTCCAAGGTCTCGTCACTTAGGAAGCATTAGTAAAGGGATGTCAGGATATAAAATAGTTATGGTGTCAAGGGAAGAACTACATCAAGCACACTTATATGTTTTGCACAATGATAGTGAGGTTGATTCATATGTTGCCAAGCACATGGACATACTTAAGAGTGATTACCCATATAAGAGTGAAGTTTGGTTAACAAAGGAACACAATCGGAGTTTCATAGTGTGGTTAAAAGACCACATTGATTTCGAGTTTGCTATGAATCCTACTTGATTTCAAAAAGATTGAGATGGTTAGCAAAAGGTCCAAATATGCATGTTTTCTCTTACACCAGCCTATCTAATTAATCGGTTACACGTTCTATACAAAACCCATGATGATCGAGTAAAATGCAAAGTAGTGGGGTGACTCTTGTTGCTCAAGCTATGCATACATCAAGTGCGAAAAGACGTAAATCCCGTGATACGCGAATATGTCATACTTCGGGGTCATTGAACAAATATGGGAGTTGGATTACACCATGTTTTGAGTCCGTGTTCCAATGTAAGTGGGTTGACAATAATAATGGTTTCTGATTGATGAGTCGGGGTTCATGCGGGTGAATTTCAAGAAGTTGGGATATAAAGATGAACCTTTTATTTTGGAATCCCAAGCTCAACAAGTGTTTTATGTCACTGATCCAATTGATATCAATTGGTCTATTGTTTTACTGACACAAAAAAAATTAGTGAATTACATTTATGATCAAGAAACCAATGATGATGGTATCGAGGACGACCCTTTCTTGGGGACATCACTAGAAGAGGAAAGTACTTATAGAGAGGATGTTGTGTATGTTAGAAAGGATCATACTGATGGAATAACGATTCGTCAAAAACAAAGTACCAAGGAGCGAATTGCAAAAAAAATTGTATCGAAGAAGAGGAAAAGGTAACCGACATAGATGTTATTTTATAGACATGAATCTTATTTTCATCTTCTTTGACTGATTATTTATTTTTTTGTTGGATGTTTTTTTAATTGGATAAATATAACAAACAATGATTATGTTTTATTGCAGGTAAGATGACAGATCATAGTGATAGTGGGCATGACACCGGTGAGGGCAGTGATCATGATGTTACAAACTATATCAGGAAGCGTGCTCCTCGTGGAATGACAGTAAAAAAGGATATCATCAACCGGATAAGTAAAGGAAAAGAAAAATTAAGTGTAAGTTACTAATTAATTGCTAATTAACTTCATTCAATACTAAGTTTTAATTGTTTGTGATCTAATTTACTATTTACATAATGCAGGTCCAATGGAATGTTATGGTCCGCCAATTGAAGAAAACAAAGACTCATTTGATTACTTTCCTTGGTAGTAAGGTAAAACAAATGATACCAATAACAATCACTACTTGGGTTCACACAAAAATCCCGTGTTGAAGAAACAAAAACATGAGTTGTGGGTTAACAATCGAGATATATAATTTTAGATCTTTTGTTTATCTTATTTAGTAATTTTTAGTCCCATATATATATATATATATATATATATATATATATATATATATATATATATATAAATTTATTTATATCATTTTCATTGAATGTGCATAAGCGAGAAATATTTTGATGTGGATGATTCTAAAAGGATTTGGATAATGAAGGAAGCTAGGAAAGTTACATAAAAATTTTGAACGACATTAACAAAAACTTGGTTTGAAAGATGATAATGGAAACATCAATTGGAATCCTCCACCAATATATAGTGGGTTTATTTCAGAGGAGGATTGGCACACATTTGTTAGGAGGCATGAAGATCCAAACTTCTTGGTTAGTGCTACTATCTATTAAGTTATAACATAAAATATATTTGACAATTATCTATTATACATTAATGTATACTTATCTCTCTTAATAGAAAGCAAGTGAACAGAATCGAAAGTGTGCTTTCGGGTCGTGAGTATCCTATATAGAGCGGTGCTACACCATATCAACATATTGAAGAGAGATTGGTAAGGCACAATAAGCTTGATTTTTTTAGTTTCATGAAACTTTTTATAAATAGTTTCTTAATATTTGGTAAATTTAAATATAGTTGGTGGAGAGTGGGAAAGATCCTACTAAAGAAGGTGTTGAGCGACATGTTTTGTGGGTAGAGGCTCGACTAAACAAAGAAAAGGAGATTGTTGATCCTAAAACTAAGGAGGTGTCTGAAAGAATTGTAAGTATTTCCTAAATTCAAGCTCACTGATTTTAATTGTAACTTTTATGATTTTTATAATGTATTATACTTTTGTTTTGTGAATCAGGAAGCCATATCACGATCGATTGTCACAGGAGAGCTCACCGATTGCTCAAAAGGAAATCCTTACACGTGCCTTAGGTAAAGAAGAATACTCGGGTCGCACAAGGGGTGCTGGATTTGGAGTAGCACCAACCGAGTACTTTGGACCAAAACAGAAAGTCTATGATGAGAATCATGACTGTCCACCACTGAGAAAGATGATGGCATTGTGTCATACCCCAATTTTGTCCGGCTTAGGTCAAAACCCTAATTTTCCCCAAAAATAAATAAATAGAAGAGAAAATAGCATCATGCATTGCATTCAGGGTTCTAAAAGTTATTTCAAAGCTTCTAAAATCATTTTTGGAGTTGGAATGCGCTTTTTGGACAAACTAAGGTTTTTCAGTACAAAAGGGTATTTAGTCATTTCGCAAATAAGGGACGATTCCTCAGGACAAGCCATTCAACATGCATTTCAAGGTATTAGAGGTCATTCCTAGGGTGAAAAGTCATCTTTGAAGTGAAAATGTGCTTTGGGCAAAGAACTAGGGTTTTTAGGGTGAAAGGGCATTTTGGTCATTTCAAAATAAAAACGGTTTCGTCCCAAAATCACTGAGCAATCATCAATGAATTATTTGAGGAAGATTTGTGCTTAATTGTGATTTTTTGCGCATAAATATTAAACCTTTTGGCATGAAAATCAAATTTTTGAATAAAAGGGTAAAATGGTCATTTCCTTTGAGGTGAGGTCAACAAATCAATTTTGGGGATGGTGATATCATGGAATTTTGGACCAATTCCTAAGATATGACCCAAAAATATGGGACACATTTTCAATAGGTGCACTCTCATTTGCATGCCCAAAAATTCAAAATTCAAATAAAAAGTACAAAGTGTCCTCAATAAGACAAAAGACCAAAAAGAGAGGCAATTTTCCCCCCATTTTTCCCCATTTTCGAATTCTCTCTCTTCCCTCATAGAGTTATGCCCTCTTTTGTAAATTACCCCACCCATTTACACTCACCTCTTCACAAGAAAACACAAAATTTCCTCTTTGGTAACATTCCATCTCAATTATACCCTTGACCCCACAATAAGACAAGTTTTTCACACAAACTCTCCCCCTCACTTGTGTTTTCTCATTGCCCCTAATCCATGTGCATTGCAATCCTAGCCCTTCATTTAAATTCTATCTCAAATCTCAATGGTTTGCAAAAGCACAATGTCCTATATACCCTTAATTTTGCATCTCATATAAAACCCAAAATCAGAGACCATGAGGGGGGGACTCTCTCATTTTTACCCTAGCACACAATACTCTCTTCTCCTCCCTCTCTCAAAACCAAAGCTACCTCTCCCTCATCCTTTCTCCATTTTTTCAATTTTTCACCATCAAAACTTCAATATTCTTGATTCCTACACTAGTTCCACTTCTAATCTTGCATTATCATCAAACTTTCAACAATAATTCTTCAAGATCAAGAGATTTTCGGGGGTTTCAAGAAGAGGTTCAAGTGTTCTTGGTTTTTATTTGATCTTCTTCTTCATTTCTTTTGAAAGTCCTTAAGGTAAGCCTTAGATCTTTGTTTTTGTTCACTTTTACCATGTAAATTTCTCTTCTACTCCCAACTTCTTCTTGATTGCTTGTTGTTGTTTGCTTTGAGGATCCATTTCAAACATTATGACAAGGACATTGGAAGCCTTGGGTGTTTGAGATGGGTCCTTGGCCTTGAAGGAGTTTGTTTTTGTGCATGAATAATTTCCCTTGAATTTCCACACATTTTTCACTAAATTTCATGAAATAAAACCTCATTTTCCTTCAAAGATGTTTCGGCCATATAGTGTTTTTGGTTGTTCATGCATTTCTTTGACCATTTCTTGTGTTCAAGTTGAATAAAAAGGTGGACCTAGCCAACTATGCTCTTGGGTTCATAAGTAGAAATTAGGGTTTCTATTGTTCTTGCATTTCCTTTGATTTTGAGTTGAAATAAATGATGAAATAACAATTGTTTGAGCATCAAATGTATGAGTAGATCCTAGAGTTTATGTTCATATGCTCATTGAGGTGATTTGGTGGCAAGAACATGATGAAATTTGTGTTTGGTTTTGCCTTGCTATGCATTTGGCCAAGGGCCTCAATTTTTACCAATTTGTTGCTCATAAATTGTTGATTTGATCTTGTGTTTGTAAATACAAGTTGTGTAATTGTGTTTTCACTTTTCACTTTTAACCACTCACTTACTTTTTACTTTACCATTCATTAATTATTTACCAAAAAACATAAAAAACATTTTTGCTTTTTATTTACCTTTTACTCAAACATTTTTACCATATTCTTACTCTAACCTTTTACCACCTAATCAAACATTTTATCCCACCTCATTTAATTTTTACCACTTTGCATACACTTTTACTTTACTACATTGCATCATTGGTTTTACCTCATCTCATTAAACTTTTCACCCTTTTGCATTTCATTTATTTGCATCACTTGTATGACACATTCTTATGTTTGCACATTAGTACTTGCATACTTTCATATGCTCACATGTTCATACATTCATAGATGCTTAGGCCTATTGCATTCTCTTACCCTCTCACATGCTCATGCATTCATTAATCCCATGTTTAGCATTCATTCACATGTTCATGCATACTCAAATGTTCATACCTTGCACAATAACTATGCTCATGCATTCATAGTCTTGTATGCTCAATCATTCATTCGTGCATAGTCTTGTATGCCTATTCATTCATGCATAGTCTTATATGATCATTCATTCATATCCTTGTATGCTCATGCATTTGCATATTTGCCTAATCATGCACACCATCGCTTGCATGTTCATTCATCTAACTAAGAATCACTACGCCAGAATTGTAAAAAGAGATCGCCACCTTTAGTAGCGTTTATAAAAAAACGCTAGCCATTTTAATAACACGCTACACCATTAGTAGCGTTTTAAAGTAAAACGCTACCTATTAGGTAACACGCTAGACAGATCCCTAGCGCTTTTACTCAAAACGCTAGCAAATTAGAAAACACGCTAGATAGATCCCTAGCGCTTTTATTCAAAACGCTAGCCAATTAGAAAACACGCTAGATAGATCTCTAGCGTTTTTTAGAAAGCGCTAGCTATTTAGAAAACACGCTAGACAGATCCCTAGCGCTTTTATACAAAACGCTAGCCAATTAGAAAACACGCTAGATAGATCCCTAGCGTTTTTTACTCAAAACGCTAGGTATTTAGTAAACACTCTAGACATATCCCTAGCGCTTTTACTCAAAACACTAGGTATTTAGAAAACACGCTAGATAGATCCCTAGCGTTTTTTAGAAAACGCTAGGTATGGTTAAATAATTTTTTTTTGTTTCCCATTGAGCTACTTCCCTCTTTCAGCTAACACTCTTACCCAGAAACGCAAAATCACTCACCCAGAAACGCAAAACCCTAACACCCTAACTCAAATTAACATCATCTCTCTCAACGAAAATCATCTCTCTCAGTGAACATCATCTCTCTCACTCAGACAACATTGGTGAGTTTTCTGTTCCTTTCTCTGTTTCTTGTTAGATATTAATTGTGGGTTCTAGTTTAGAAATATATTAGTTTTGTCACTTGTGCACACTAGACTCTTCTTTTTTTTTTTCACCACTAGCCTCTTCTTGTTACACATAAATTAATTGTTTGGAAGACTAGACTATATGGTTCCTTTGTCTTGACCAAAGGACCGAGAATAGAAATAGATTATGATATAGATATAGCTTGGGAAAATAAGGAGTGGAATTGTAAAAAATTTAAAAGAGGAAATTTTGTTTGTTTTTTTATATGAATTGATTCTTCATTATATTCGAATTGCTTGATGGGTCATATGTTAAAGTTCTCTTCTCGTAGGATTTTATTATAAATATTTGGCAATTATGGATAGAAATTGGATGTCCACTTGAATCGTCCGTCCAAGGAGTATGCCACAGTAGTGGATTATTTTTTGTGAGTTGTCTTTATTGAACGTTTAGGGACTTCTAGTGGTATGAAATGTCCTTGTTTAAGGTGTTGTTATGTAAAATCGATTCCATCGCAGAGGAGTTGACCACGACATTTAAAAAGCGAATGGAATTGATCAAAGTTACACTTGTTGGATAATGCACGGTGAGAAAAAGGTGAATCTTCAAATATGAATGATATTAGTAAGAGATATGCGCCACGGTTGACACCGGAACACATTCATTTGATGCGAACGAATTTGAAGAGATGGCAAAGGTGGTTGAAGAGGATCTTAATGATTGTCTGAAATGTTTGAGAAGTTGATAAGCGATGCAGAGACACCATTGTATGCGGGTTGTAATGAATTCACAAAATTATTGGTCGTGATCAAGTTGTATAACTTGAAAATCTCGCCACGGATGGGACGGATAAGAGCTTTACCGATTTACTCTCACGAAAGAAATGTTGCCGAATGATAATGTGCTTCCTTCTCGGACGTATGATGCAAAACAAATGTTGGGGTCTATTGGCTTGAACTATGAGAAGATACACGCTTGTCTGAATGATTGCATTTTATTTCGGAATGAACATGCGTTGTTAAAGTCGTGTCCTAAATGTAATGCACATGCGTATAAGAAGAAAGAGTCTGCTCCACAAAAGGTGTTGTGATATTTTCCTATAATTCCTCGATTTAGGCGCATGTATCGTAGTTCAGAAGATGCAAAACACTTGACATGGCATGAGGATGAAAGGATTAAAGATGGTATGCTACGACACCCGGCAGATTCTCCGCAATGGAAAAAAATCAATATTGAGTATCCTAATTTCGGGGATGACCCGAGAAACCTACGCCTTGCATTGTCTGCTGATGGATTTAACCCGCACGGTATCCAGAGTAGCTCCCACAGTACATGGCCCGTGATTTTGGCGATTTATAACTTATGCGCGTGGCTTTGCATGAAACGCAAATATATGATGCTGTCTTTGTTAATTTTTGGGCCCAAACAACCAGGAAATGATATTGATGTATACTTGGCTCCTTTAATTGAAGACTTGAAGCAAATGTGGGAGATTGGGGTAGAGGTGTATGATGGGTTCAGAGAAGAAAGTTTCACCCTGAGGGCTATGATCTTTGGCACAATTAACGACTTTCCTGCATACGGAAATCTATCCAGGTCAGAATAACAAAGGCGGTGTGCATGCCCTATATGTGAAGATAACACAGATTGGATGTGGTTGGAACATGGTAAGAAGAATATCTATCTTGGTCATCGTAGATTTTTGCCATCAACTCATCACTATCGATTGTGGAGAAAGGCATTTGATGGGAATACTGAGAACACGTAGAGCTCCCCGCCTTTGTGGCGAACAGTATTTGAAAAGGTGGAAGATTTGAACATTAAATTTGGGAAGCCTTTTGCGGGAGAGATTGCCAAACGGGGTGGAAGAAAAAGTCGATTTTCTTTGAGTTGCCATCTTGGAAGTCATTATATGTAAGGCATTTCATTGATGTGATGCATGTTGAAAAGAATGTCTTGAAAGTGTCATTGGTACCTTACTCAATATGCTAGGGTAAGACTAAAGATACCATCAACTCAAGGTTGGATTTGGTTAGTATGGGTTTGAGACCTGAATTGGGTCCAGAAAGAAGGGTACACATACATATCTACCTCCGCACTCATACTCTATCTAGAAAGGAGAAGACTGTCTTTTGTGAGTTTCTTCATGGAGTTAAAGTTCCAGAGGATACTCTTCAAATGTGGCGACTCTTGTATCGATTAAAGACCTCAAGTTAAAGTCTCTAAAGTCCCACGATTGTCATGTTCTCATGGAGAATTTGCTACCCATTGGTATACGATCCATTTTGCCTAAGAAAGTGCGCGGACCTTAACCAAACTTTGTTTATTCTTTAAGGCGATTTGTAGTAGAGTGATTGACCGGAAAGTTGCCAACATTGCAAAGAGAAATTCTTGTCACTTTGTGTGAGCTTGAGATGTATTTCCCACCTTCCTTTTTCGACATAATGATTCATCTAATAGTTCATCCGGTTAGAGAGACACAATTGTGTGGCCCATGTTACATGAGATGGATGTATCCGTTTGAGCGTTACATGAAGATATTAAAAGGATATGTGAAAAATCGATCACGACACTGAGGTTGTATTGTTGAGCGCTACATAGTTGAAGAGGCTATTGAGTTTTGCACGGGCTATCTATCTAGTCTTGAATATTCGTGGGATTTGCCAAGGTCTCGTCATGCAGGAAGGATTAGTAAAGGGATGACGGGAACTAAATTAGTGATGGTATCAAGGAAAGAACTAGAGCAGCAAGCACACTTGTACGTTCTTCACAATGATAGTGAGGTTGATTCATATGTTGCCAAGCACAAGGAGATTCTTAAGAGTCAATTCCGGGGAAAGAAGCAAGTTTGGTTAGCAAAAGAACACAATAGGAGTTTCATAGTGTGGCTAAAACATCACATTGATGGTGAGTGTGTTTGAATCCTACTTGATTTCAAAAAGATTGAGATGGTTAGCAAAAGGTCCAAATATACATGTCTTCTCTTACAAATGACTATCTAATGAACGAGTGCACTTTCTATACAAAAGAACAAGATGATCGAGTAAAATGCAAAATAGTGGGGTGACTCTTGTAGCTCATTCTATGCATGCATCCAAAGTACAAAGATAGAAATCCCATATATGCGAATATGTCTTACTTTGGCTTCATTGAACACATATGGGAGTTGGATTACAATATGTTTCAGGAGCCTGTGTTCAAATGTGAATGGGTTGACAATAATACTAGTTTATAGAATGATGAATTAGGGTTCATGCGGGTGAATTTCAACAAGTTAGGATATAAAGATGAACCTTTTATTTTAGCATCGCAAGCTCAACAAGTGTTTTATGTCACCGATCCGATTAATATCAATTGGTCTATTGTTCTATTGGTCGACAAAAAATTTGTGTATAACAACGATGATGATGAAGCACCCGATGATGTTGGTGTTGAGGACGACCACTTTCTTCGAACATCGAGAACCAATAATAGGGAAAATACTTCTATAGAGGATGTTGTATATTTTAGAAAAGATCATAATGATGAAATTACTATTCGTCGGAAAAAAAATACCAAGACGCGAATTGCAAACAAAATTTTGTCTAGGAAAAGGAAAAGGTAATATAGACTTAATGATTTCTCGTTATTTTTTATTAATAGATAATTATTATATTGTTTTTGTAAATTTAACAATAACATGGATTATGTTATATTGCAGGTCAGATGGCATCACTTAGTGATCATGAGATCTAGTGGTCAAGATAGTAGTCATTGAGGGTTGTGTTGTTATATATGTTATAGCTTTAATTTGTAGCTACTTTTGAGTTTCATAATGTAAGTTACTTATTATGTTGTATGATTTGTAAACAAAAATATCTATTAATAGGTTGAATTTTGTGTGTATCTATATATTGGATTGTATCTATTAATAGGTTGTAATTAAAAGGGAGAATAAACAAAAATAAAAAAAATATTTAAAAAAAAATCAGTCAATACATAGCGTTTTAAAGAGAAAACGCTAGAAATAAAATTAAAAAAATCATTCAATTCCTAGCGTTTTACAGAAAACGCTAGGAATGATAGTAAAAAGGTGCTATAGCATCCCTAGTGTTTTTACATAAAACGCTAGGAATGATAGTAAAAAGGTGTTATAGCATCCCTAGCGTTTTTACATAAAACGCTAGGAATGGTAGTAAAAAGGTGCTATAGCATCCCTAGCGTTTTTACATAAAACGCTAGGAATGGTAGTAAAAAGGTGCTATAGCATCCCTAGCGTTTTACAGAAAACGCTAGGAATTGTAAAAAGGCGCTATAGCATCCCTAGCGTTTTAACTTAAAACGCTAGGAATGGTAAACACGCGCTAGATGATCCCTAGCGTTTTATGTAAAAACGCTAGGGATGCTATTAAAATTTTTACAAGGCGCGCTCTCTCATCTCCCTCACACACTCACGTAGACGTCTCTTCATCTACCTAACTTCTCTCCACGACCCAGGAAACCCTCCACGAACAACCCAGAACCCAGAACAACCCAGAACTCACGTAGACTTCGTTCATCGTACCTTTGCGAACCTCCACGACCCAGGAAACCCTCTTCGTTCATCTTCGTTCATCTCCTTGGTGCTACGACCCAGAAACCCATAAACGCGACCCAGGAAACGTAAAACGCAGAAACCCATCCTCTTCGTTCATCCTCTCTCTCCTTGGTGCTATCTTACCACGCAGCTCCCTCCCATTTGTTTCCTTTTTCTGCACTCTCTCTCCCTTTCAAAAGGTATTTCTGCACTCACGTACTCTCCACCTCTCTCACTGCAATGACTATTTGTTATGGTTTTTTTATGGTTTGTTATGTATCTTTTGTATGGCTTTCTCTGTTACTTAGCTCAATGTTGTATCTAATTAGTTGTTAGATTAGTCTAGCTTAGATAGCATTATTAACTTGACTAGTGCATGGCTTTCCTAGTGCATGGCTTTCTCTGTTTACTCTAGGTTCTTAGTGCATGGCTTTCCTATATATGTTTACTCTAGGTTATATACTTAGTGCATGGCTTTCCTATGTATGTTTACTCTAGGTTACTTAGTGCATGGCTTTCTCTGTTTAGTGCATGGCTTTCATATATATGCTTACTCTAGGTTATATACTTAGTGCATGTCTTTCCTATGTATGTTTACTCTAGGTTACTTAGTGCATGGCTTTCACTGTTACTTAGTGCATGGCTTCTTCTATATTTTGTTAAGTGTTTGTTGGTTCTAAACAATTAGAAAGCTAAAACTCACCGAGTCTATTTCATTTGGGTCATTGCAAGTCGGATGGCATCACATAGTGATCACGAGTAGTCGGTGGTGGTGATGGGGGTGATAGAAACACAAAGAAGTTCACTCCCGAGGAATTACATCGAAAAAGAATATCGTCCATCGGATAAGTAAAAAGGAAATATAAGGTAAGTTAATTACTAATTATTAATGTTGTTCTCTACCTTTCCAAGTTATCTAATTATTTAATGATTTAATTATTTAAGGTCCGATGGAGTGTTAAAGGTTTGCCAATTGGAGACAACGGCACAAATTTAATTAGCTTTATTGGTACTAAGGTGAAACAAATCTTTCCAATTTCAATAAAAAGTTGGAATGAGAAAGATAATACTGCTTTTTGCCTAAACTGAAAGATGATTTTTGGTCCTTAATACGGGTATATAATTTTAGACCTCTTTAATAATCTTATTTAGTGAATTTTTAGTTGTTTTTATTTAATCCATTTTTATGTATAAGTAGAAACACTTTGATGTCGATGATGCAGAAGAGATTGGATACTCAAGGAAGCGGGAAGGTTGCATCGGGCATATAGAAAGCGATGTGGGGAAAAAGTATCAAACGGCTGATGGGACCATCAGACAGAGCCTCAAAGATTGTATGCTTAGGAATTATAACTAAGGAGGATTGGACCAAATTTGTAGATGTACGCACTACTGGATCCGGATTTCTGGTTAGTATATTAATTATTTAGTTATATATATATATATATATATATATATATATATATATATATATATATATATATATATATTTCACAACAAGATATCATTCATTAATGTATACTTATGTTTTTAAATAGAAAAAAAGCAAAGCCAATAAAGTGAGGGCTTCTAATCCCGAATACCCTTATAGAGGAGGTTCAAGTGGATATCAAATTCTTGAAGAAAGATTGGTAAGACACAATTAGTTTAATTTATTATGATTTAATGAATCTTTTAATTTACAGTTGATTAACAATTATTAAACTTAAATAGTTCTTGCAAGAGGGGAAAGATCCAACTCAAGAATCCTTGATCGTTGTCTTTATGCAGTTAGAGGCCCGACAAAACAAGGATGGGGAGATTGTGGATCCGAAAACTAAGGAGGTCAAGGACAAAATTGTAAGTATTCCAAAATTCATGTATTGTAATTTTAATTTTATGATTCCTAGCAAGTTGGAATTTGTGTCGACTATATTTTTTAATCCGTTACTCGATTTTTTTGACACGTGAACATATTTTTTATTGTCGATTAAATTTCTTTGACACTTGTTTATTATTTTTATCCGTTACTCGATTTTTTTGACACGTGGACATATTTTTATTGTCGATTAAATTTCTTTGACACTTGTTTATTATTTTTATCCGTTACTCGATTTTTTTGACACGTGAACATATTTTTTTTATTGTCGATTAAATTTCTTTGACACTTGTTTATTATTTTTATCCGTTACTCGATTTTTTTGACACGTGGACATATTTTTTTATTGTCGATTAAATTTCTCTTGACACTTGTTTATTAATTTTATCCGTTATTTATGTTTGTGCATCGACAAAGCATATCACAATCTGTATCACAAGGAGATTTAACAGATTGTGATGGTCAACAAGATGTCCTTGCTCGTGCCTTGGGAAGGGAAGAGAGACAGGTCGGATTAGAGGTTATGGATATGGGATTCCTCCTACAACCGTGTTTGGGCCAAAGAGCCAAAGCAAGAGGGTGCGGGATTGTAAAGTCATGGCGGCAAAGTATGACGAGCTATCCAAGAATGTTGTTGTGTTAATGGAAGAGAGACGGATGTTTAAGCGACTCTTGGCACAAAGGATTGGTGCACCATCCCCTTTGCACCACCCCTGCTGAACCTATATCACCCGCCGCACCCCATAGCGCCCGAGATAGTTGCACCATCCCTTCAACACATGTATTTAACAAAACTCGACTGTTTTTTTGTACATATGTATTTGATAAAATTATCATGTATATTTATTTTTCTTTATAATTGATTTAGGATAAGCTCGTGAATGTGAGCTATATATTGCAAACCCACATCGAAAGGTTGCAGTGGGTTTGATATGTAACCAATTGAGTGCCACATCGCACAATTTACCCATGCCGAAAACCATTTGAGAGTTAGGGTAGACTATTCAATAGAGGGTCTGCACCATTGCACATTCCAATTGCTAATGCGGATATATTTCTCGTGGATCAAGCACTTAGTACTTTTGTGGCATGGCACGAACAACTTGTCGTTGTAAGTGACAATATTTTTGTTAATAAGTTGATGACTATAATGTGTGTTAACTAACTAATTAATCATTTTTTTAATATATACTAGGTACCCCAAGTGTCCCGACCTTCCCCTTCCATAAAAGTGTCCCGACCTTCCCTTCCACTACCAAACTCTCCGACCCATCTACTTCTATCTGGCCCGGTCCAACATGTTGGTCAATTTCCCATTGATGAATTCCGTAGTACATCGATTCTCTAAAGGTCCACATCACTCAAAAAATGAACCCGGACGACCAAATTTTTACCGCCGATAACATTGTGGGCTGGAGCAGTTGGTAATTCTCAACATGGAGGATCCGAAAGCTATAGTTGAAATGGATTGGGCCACTGCCACTGATATTAGAGTATACCAGAGGTATGTATTAAATTATTTGTACACAGCCGCCGAAGACTATGCTTGATCCGCCGGATCTTCAATTGATCCTGCCTGCGTCCAATCATGTGGCCCCTGCAGGGAAAAGAACGATCCTTTACGGCGTTCTTTGTGCTGCGCGCAGAAAAGAAAAGCGGTATGTCGATGATGTTGTCTGCATGCGCGATTCGAGGAGACGTTGATGTCGCGCTGCAAAGAAAAGAAAAGCAGCTTTCTGATGATGCTGTCTCTGTCGCGATTCAGGGAAAAGAAACAGCGACTTTCGGCGTTCTTTGTCATTGCCATTTGTCCATGTTGCATGTGGACCCGATCATCCCTTTTTCTGACGCTGCACGCGACCCGATGATAGCTGAAGCTCTTCACAATTGGAAAAAGGGTGTTGTCTTTTCTGCTTCTGAAACTGATACAACAAATCACGGTTCTCCAACAAATCCTACGGGTCCCTCCAAAACAGGTGCGTCAGACACTGTTCTCAAGGCTGTGGGAACAGTTCTTCAACAAATCCCGGTTGATTCTTCGCTGAGGCAGGAGACTGTGAAAAATCAAATTCCGGTTAAATCTTTTGCACAAGCTCTTACTGGACTACAGGATAAAATTTGCGACATTCCGCTCAGTCAACTTCCTCGCCCGTGTATTAAAGGAGATGAGCTTGCTATTTCTATCCCAGAGGATGAGTACGTTGCTGGTGTGGAAGGGTGCAAGTCGCATCTTCACGGCAGAATCTTTTTTTCAAAAGGAGACACTCCCCTGAAGATTGACGTCTTGCGTTCCAAACTTCAAACGCTATGGAAGCCGACAGGTAAGTGGGGTCTTATCTCTCTTGGGAAGGGTTATTATGAATTTTCTTTTGCGTCTATTGATGATTTGCGTAGAATTCAATTGCAACCCTCTTGGAGTTGCAAGCCTGGCTTGCTTCGTTTGTTTGCTTGGCAACCAGACTTTAATCCCTTAAATATTAAACACACAAATGCCCAATGCTGGATCAGACTGACAGGTCTTGCACAAGAATATTGGCGCCCAAAAATTTTGTTTGCTATTGCTAGCTGTGTGGGTACGCCAATATGTCTTGATGACACTACTAGCAAAAACTCTTTTGAAAGGGCGTTTGGTCATTTTGCTCTTATTTTGGTTGATATTGATTTGAAATCGAAACTTAGAGACCAAATTCTTGTCGAGAGATCTGGATTTGCCTTCTTTGCAGGTATTGAATATGAGAACTTACCGCTCTTTTGTACGACTTGCATGAACATTGGGCACGACACTACTAGCAATCGTAATAAACGTCATCGCCCTCCCGTGGAAAAAATAAGGAGCAGCATATCCACGATAAGGTGGTTCGGCATAAAGTTGTTGCTAAGTATGTTCCTAAGGTTAAAGATACTAACTTGGAAGCTGATAAGCAAAAAGTTATAGTCGAAACTATTGTGGATAAGGACGCCTACAGAGGGGTTAACAATTTGCCTTGGGATGGCTCTGACCCTAACCCTTTATTGGGGTTTGTTCAATCTTCCACCGCCCAAACTAATGTTCTTTTGGAAAAGCAGCAAGGAGAATCCTCATCCAATGTGGCTAAGGAAGGCATTTCTAAATCCAAAGAGGACTTAGTCTCTGTTGTTCAGACTCTTTAAGATTTTGAGGCGGATAAACATGCTTCGATTGAGGCTAAGAAAACTAACGAGGCTCTTTTGAACCCCACACATGATCCTAAGGTTCATGATGTTAATGTTGCTCAAAACTGCTTTACTTCTGATACTATTAGTGGCTGCAATATTGAGACCCCGGTGGTTCATTCTAACCCAAAGGTGGTTAATGATATGGAAATTGTCAGCCGATTTTGGGCTGACTCCACTGGAGACTCTGATGAGGATCACATATCGGAATCAGGAGATTCTCAGGCGGTGTCTTCAAAGTATTTGGCTGATGACAATGCTAAGTTCACAAAGGCTTTGTCTAAATCCCAGAAAAAAAGAATGAAGAAACACCAACTTCAAGTTCAAAAAGCTGCTGGTTATATGACCCGATCTAAGGGTAGTATTCACCAAGCTTCTCAATGCTAAAGACTCTTTATTGGAATGTCAGGGGGATTGGTAACCCTGACACCAGAACTGTGCTAAAAAAGCTTTGTAAGTTACACAAGCCGGATTTTTTGTTTATTTCCGAGCCTTGGATTGGTTATAATCAAATGCCCCCTCATTTCTTTTCTAAGCTGAATCTGAAATTGTTTGCTGAGAATAATAGAGGCTCCTTGGCTTCTAATCTTTGGTGTTTGTGCACTGACAATTACGATCCAGTTGTTATCTCTTCTACTAGCCAGCAAGTGGCTTTCACTCTAACTGTGGAAAATCAACCTCTCTTTTTCTCTGCTGTTTACGCGGCCTCTAACTCCTATATTGTTAGAAGACATTTATGGAATGATTTGACCACTCTGCAGCAAGATCATCCTGGCCATTGGGGCTTTATTGGGGATTTTAATGCAGTGCTGGGGGCTCATGAGCACCGAGGTAAGGGGCTCCCTTCTGCCACTTCCTGTGAAGATTTCTCGTTTTGGTCTGATATGCATAGTTTGATTCATCTTCCTACTCGTGGATCCCAATTCACTTGGTCTAATGGTAGGCTGGGGAACAATTATACTGAGAAGAGACTGGATAGATCTATTTGTAATGCGGATTGGCTCAATTTTTGGGATAGTGTGGACTGTTGCACGCTTACTAGAAGTAGGTCTGATCATTTTCCTCTTCTTTTGATTATGAAAAAGGAGACTCTTCAGAAGCGCTCCTCTTTTAAGTTTATGAAAATGTGGGCTCAGCACCCGGATTGTAAGCGGGTTGTCGCTGAGGCTTGGCAAAATCCTGTGGTTGGTTGTCACATGCATGTTTTATCCCAAAAGTTGAAAAACTTGAAGGCTAAATTGAAAGACTGGAACGCTTCTGTCTTTGGTAATGTCTTCGCTAATGTCACTGAGGCCTTCGCTAATCTTGATAATATCCAGGAGCAGATTAATAATCATGGAAGTTCAGATTCTTTACTCTCTCTTGAAAAGGTAGCTCAAAAGCGATTATAAATGACTTTAAACTATGAAGAATCTTATTGGAAGGAGAAATCTAGAGTCAACTGGCACAATCTTGGGGACAGAAATACGGCCTTCTTTCATAGAATGACCAAGATTAGGAGTGCTACCAAGAGAATCTCGGTCATGAAGGAGGGGGATAATATTCTTTCAAACGCTGTTGATATTGAAACTCACATTGTGAGTTATTACCAAAATCTGTTCTCTGTTAACAATGACTGTCGTCACAATGGTCTCACTCAGGAAGTTATCCCTTCTTTAGTCTCGGATAGGGACAATGAGATGCTTACCAGACTCCCCTCAATGGATGAGGTCAAAGCTGCTGTCTTCTCTCTTAACGGGGAGGGGGCCCCTGGTCCGGATGGGTTTGGTGGTTTCTTCTTCCAGCATTATTGGGATATTGTTGCTCAGGATGTTTATAATGCTGTCTTTCAATTTTTTCAACATGGTTGGTTGCTTCCTAACTTCAATTCTAATATTGTCGCTCTGATTCCTAAAGTGGAGGGGGCTGATAGAGTTGATCTCTACAGACCTATAGCTCTTGCTAATTTCAAGTTTAAAATCATCACTAAGGTCATCGCTGATAGACTTGCCCTTGTTGCCCCTAGAATTATTTCGGATAATCAGAGGGGCTTTGTCAAAGGTAGAAATATTTCTGATTGTATTTGCACAGCTTCTGAGTCAATTAACTTGCTCCAAAAAAGGGCCTATGGTGGTCAACTTGCCTTGAAAATCGATATCAAAAAGGCTTTTGACACTATTGATTGGAACTTTTTGCTTCATGTGCTGGCTGCTTTTGGCTTTAACGATAAATTCTGCTCTTGGATTAATACTATTCTTCATTCCGCCAAGCTCTCTTTCTCTATTAACGGATCTGCGGTTGGCTTCTTTGGCTGCAAAAGGGGTGTTAGACAAGGCGATCCTTTGTCCCTCTTCTTTCTCATGGGTGAAGATGTTCTTAGTAGAGGTATTTCTAAGCTTGTTGATGATGGTAAGCTTCAGCTTATGGTGGGGCCCAGAGGTTTCCGTATGCCTAGCCATGTTTTATATGCTGATGATATTATGATTTTCTGTCGGGCAACTAGGAAAAGTTTGACTAGTTTGTTGACTCTTTTTTCCTCGTATGAGCAAGCTTTTCAAGGGTGATTAGCAAGGAGAAGTCTAAATTTTATCTTTGGTAACCTTTCTTCTTCCCGTATCACGCTTATTTCAAATTTCTCTTGGTTTTTCCTGTGGCTCTTTCCTTTTAATTATCTTGGTGTTCCGCTCTTTAAAGGTAAGCCTTGGAAAATTCACTTATTACCGATTGTTGATAGAATTAAAGCCAAACTTTCCTCCTGGAAAGGCTCTCTTTTGTCTATCATGGGGCGTGTTCTTCTTGTTAATTCTGTGGTTCTTAGCATGTTGGTTTATAGTTTCCGGATTTATGTTTGGCCTGCTAGTCTGCTAAATACTGTTGACACCTGGATTAGAAACTTTGTTTGGTCTGGTGACATTAATTCTAGGAAGATTGTTACAGTGGCTTGGAGTAAGGTGTGTAAGCCCTATCAGGAAGGTGGGTTGGGTCTGCGGTCTATCAGAGCTATAAATAATGCGGGTATGCTTAAGCTCGGTTGGAACTTTATTTCCACGAATCTGCAATGGGCTCTTCTGTTAAAAGCTAGAGTTTTGAGAAATAATAAGCCAGTGAATTACCATGTTTCCTCTTCTATCTGGATAGGGTTTAAATCTCATATCTCTGATATCATTGCGAATTCGACTTGGAAGCTGGGAAATGGGATCAACATAAATTTTTGGACTGATACTTGGCTTTCTAGACCTATTGTAGATATTATCGGAATTCCCCCTATGTTACATAAGGATCTTAAGGCTAACCTCAGGGACTTTATTGTTGATGGTAGATGGTCCATTCCTGCGGACCTTTCCTCTCACTTCCCTCACCTTCATTCGGAAATTCAAGCGATTGCTATTCCTTTTGTTTGGACTGAGGATCAATTAATGTGGAATCACTCAGTTTCTGGGGATTTGACTTTCAAAGAGTCTTTTCTTTTCTGTAACCCCCCAGGGCAAGTGGTTCCTTGGACCAAGTCCATCTGGAAGCCTTTCATCCCGCCTTCTAAATGTTTTATCCTTTGGAGAACTCTTCATAATAAGATGCCAACTGATGATCAACTCTGCGTTAGAGGTTGCCTTTGTCGTCTCTATTTGCGACCTCTGTGGTAATGCTTCGAGACCTCCCAACATATATCTTCCTTGATTGCCCTTTTGCCCATCGTATTTGGAGTCGGCTTGGAGGTATCCCGAGTCTCCATATTGATATCGCTTCTTATCGTAACATATTGTCTTTGACCTCTCATGGTTGGAGCCCCATTGCGAGGATATTGTCTCTCTGCTGCGATTGTTAATGTTTTTGGACCATTTGGTATTGTTAGGAATCAAGTGAGATTCAATAATTACATGATCCCCTTTCAATCGGCTATAAATTTAATTATTTCTAATGTCGCTCCGCGGGAATGCTTCTAATTCTCCATTGTCGTCCTCTGTTGCCGAGTTTAAGATCATCAAAGCCTTCAATATTATCGGTAATTATAGAAGCTCTAGTAACATTAAAGAGGTTCTTTGGATTCCCCGCGCGCTTATATGATTAAGTGTAACATCGATGGTGCGCCAAGGGTTGCCCCCGGCCCGCCGCTTGTGTTGGTATTTTCGAGACGTATGGTCGCTATTCTTGGTTGTTTTTCCACGTCCATTGGTATGCTTATGCTCGCATGCCGAAATGGTTGGGGCCATGTTAGCTATTGAAATTGCTTTTGTTAAAGGTTGGCATCATTTGTGGTTTGGAATGCGACTCTCAATTAGTGGTCTCTGCTTTCAAGAATTGTAATATAGTTCCTTGGAAGCTCGTAACTCGTTGGGATAATTGTGTTTATCCGACAAGACAAATGACTTTTGTTTGCACTCACATATCTGAGAGAAGGTAACGCTTTGTCTTTGACAAGCTTGCCGCATATGGTATTAACACTAGTGATCTTGTCTGGTGGGACTTTCCCCCTAGCTTCATTGCTGATGACTTCTGCAGAAATAGATCTCGCCTGCCTAACTATAGGTTTACTTGATTTCTGTTTATTGCTTTTAGCTTTCTCATGGACTTTGCTTTTGGTGTCTTTGCAAATGATTGTTAGTGTTTTTGGTGCCAACCTGGTTGGGATGAGACTCTCTTTAGTGATGCTTTTGCACGCCATATTTTATCTGATTGTCTTGTTTTTTTTTTTTTTTTTTTTTTTTTTTCGGCTTTTGTTTTGTGTGTCTCTGCAAATGATTGTTAGTGTCTTTGGTGCCAACCTGGTTGGGATGAAAGTCACTATTGTGATGCTTTTGCATGCCATTTTTCATCTTCCTAGGTCAAGTTTCCTTGTTATAGGAGTGTTACTCTTTCCTCTTGGTTGTATTGTTAATTTACTCATGGGTTTTGGCCTAGTCCCCCCATGTCTCTTGTATATTTTCCACTTTTTATTAATAAATTGTAGGGGGAGTACTCTTTCCTTCTTGATGGTTTTTCCCTAAGGAGGGTTTTCCATCAGAAGGTTTTAACGAGGCTCCATGAACCCTTCTTTTGCTAAAAAAAAAAAAAAGAATTATTTGTACACAATAATTGTTTATATTAGAGTATATATTAGAGTATATATATGAGGATCTGAAAGTTGTATATATATTATTTATAGGTTTTTGTACAATCGTCTTACGGTCCTTTTCATAGCGGACACGAAGTATTTCTTCTTGTGTCCAGCGTGTATCGTTGTGTTTAAGCAAGGTAATACAGAGGAACGTATTATGGCTATTAAGAGTGAAATACAAAGTTATATCCATTCACGCTTCATGGATGTCAAGCATTTGAAGGGCGACTCTTTATTTTTGGCACCACTCAATAATGGGTGAGAAATTTAGTCTTCAATCACTTGTTTAATTATTTTGAGGATTGTATTATAGTGTAAATTAATGTGTACTCATTCGTGATTCATTTACTTGCAGGCAACATTGGGTACTCTTTGCAATAAACCCTAAGCAAAATGTTGTCTACTATCTGGATTCACTTCAAGGCCATTACAACGTCTACGTAGACTTCGTAGAGATGGTTGAGAGGTGTGTATGTGTAACCCTTTCATTTTAATTTGTATAATTTAATATATGTATTTTGTTCAACTTAACGTTATATATATATGTATGACGTTACAGTGCTTTGAAAGAATACTTGGGATTATCTACGAGTAAAACAAGATGGCTACCCATAAGCTGTAAGCTTTTTAAGAATCATTCTTATAATTTTAATTGAATTTTTGGTCATAAAAATGTGACAATTAAGTTATAATCTTTTGCTTTGTAGTGTCCTAAACAACCAAATAACAATGATTGTGGGTACTACGTTATGAGGTTTATGAAAGAGATTATCACTCATGACAAAGTAACAATCCCAACCAAGGTAACTACTTAGATTTCTTTTTATATTGATATTATAATACTTACTCACATTTAATAAACATTTTAATTCTAATTTTATTTCATTTTATTTTTCAATATTTTCCCGACTTTAAAAATATCCGAATTACTCTGTTGAACAACTTACACAGTAGTAAGGGGGAGTAGTGCGATTTTGTTTCTAGCTTTTTGTAGCAAGTTTTGAGATTCATAATAGTTTAGTTATTATATATGTTGTATATATTGGATTTATATTATGTTGTAAGTACTTCTTAGAATGATATATATTGGATTGGAAATATTATTTGATGAATTTTGTTGATGAATTTTGTTTGAATGATATTGGATTGGAATGTATTTTTCTGAATTTGTTTGGAAGGGAATGAATTTATAGGTTGTAATTAAAATGAAGAACAAACCAAAATAAAAAATATTTAAAAAAATTAGTCAATAGGTAGCGTTTTAGAGTGAAAACGCTAGAAATGAAGTTAAAAATTCATTCAATACCTAGCGTTTTAAAAATAAAACGCTAGGAATTGTAAAGAGGAGCTAGAGGATCCCTAGCGTTTTACTAAAACGCTAGGAATGCTAATAAAGGTGCTATAGCATCCCTAGCGTTTTACATAAAACGCTAGGTATGGTAGTAAAAAGGGCTATAGTATCCCTATTGTTTTAATTTAAAACGCTAGGAATGGTAGTAAAAAGAGCTATGGGATCCCTAGCGTTTTTATTTAAAACGCTAGGAATGGTAGTAAAAAGAGCTATGGGATCCCTAGAGTTTCTGAAAACGCTAGGAATTGTAAAAAGTCATTTGGGTCAATGACTAGCGTTTTATATAAAACGCCACGTATGTCTAAAACATATTGGGTCAATGGCTAGCGTTTTTTAAAACGCTACTAATGGGGTGTACGCATTAGTAGCGCCAGCTTCTCTAGCGTTTTAAAACGCTACCAATGCCCAAAAAAAACGCTAGCCATCCTAATACGCTGGCGTAGTGAATATTCTATGCCTATAATTAATTGTATATATCTCTCTTGTTCATGATGCCATTTAAATATCTTGACTTAATTGTGTGCAATTCCTCCCCCATGCATGTACTCTTATATGAAGACGTAAGCCTACTACTTGTGTAGCATAGAGTCATTAAGATAAATGCACCTCTCTCACACACACACTCACAATTATTTTGAGAACTTTGTCTTGCATCTTTGATAATTGAATCCCTTGATTATATTGGTATGCTTAATCTTAGTTGATGAGTAACATGTTCATGATTGCTTGATTAGTTGAATATGTTTGAAGTTTGTAACCAATCATTGATAATAAATTCATCCTTTTCCCCCAAAATCTTTCAAACTCTTTTCTAATTAATGCAAGTTATAAGTGTGGCTACCTAAAACGACTTTTACTCGTATCATGTTCAATATTCATTTTCAAAATAGTCATTCCAAGTTAACTCATTCGAACACTTGAACCTAAAACAAAACCAATTATCTTTAATGATCACTCGCACCGTTGCCGTTTGGTTGTTAATGATAATCTCATTTTTAAAAGAGTTAGTAGTATGACCACTCTAAACCGTTGTTGTTTGGTCATCGCGAACGCTCAATCCAATTGTGAATTCCTTTTATCACGACGTTCTCTCCAATTCAAACCAACGAAAACACTTTCCAAAAACAAATCTTTTCAAACATCAAAATCAAAACTAATTATCACTAATGATCACCGCGCGCCGTTGCCGTTTGATTGTGGTGATAATTTCATTCCGTGGGAGCTAGTAGTAGTGACCACTCTAAACCGTTGTTGTTTGGTCTTCACAAACGCCCCTTCAATTGCGAAAACCTTTTCAATAATCGAAATAAAAATCGGTTGTCATCAATAGTCACTCGCGCCGTTGCCGTTTGATTGTTAGTGATGATCCCATTTTCAAAAAGAGTCAGTAGTATGACCACTCTAAACCGTTGTTGTTTGGTCATCGCGAACGCCTCCCCTTTGCGAAAAACTCTCTAAAAAAGATTAAAAAGAAAAACCCTTTTCATGACAACCAAGAACTACGTAGCTTTGAATTCTCCATCGCACCAGGAGATACGTAGGAGCGAGAGGCCAACTCTCGTCAAGCGCCAAAAATAAAAATTTTCATTAAGTTTTCCCATTCATCTTCAAACAAGGAATAAATAGTCAAATCTAGGTATTTTTCAAATCGAACGTTAAAACCACACATTTAGTTAGAGGTTCCCTTTCGGTAGAGAAAGGACGTGTCTTGATGCTAGTACCTTCCTCACACGTAATCGACCCCCGAACCTATATCTCTAGTTTTCAAAAGACCATTCGCTCTCCAAAATGGTTTTCTTCAATATTTTCCTTATAAAAAAGTATTGGTGGCGACTTCATTGTTTTAAAAAGTTGTAAACGAAGAAAGATCCCTCGGGGACTTTTTCAGGCGCAACACATTGTATGAAAGTTTGCAAGCTCAACTTAATGATATGCGATCGCTTTATGGCCATGTTATGCCACCAGCACCACCCCCCGCTACACATAGCAAAGGTACGAGATATTTGCACCATGCCGTCAACTAAGGTATTAATTGTTTTTATTATTTTGTGGTTTATAATTGATTTATTGTACATATATATATATATATATATATATATATATATATATATATATATATATATATATATATATATATATATATATATATATATATAACATCAAATAATGTCTTTATTATTTTGTGGTTTATAATTGATTTAGGACAACAATGAGTGTGAGTGTGAATTGTATATCTCAAACCCACATGAAATGGTTGCAATTGGCTTCACATGTAACAATTGGGTCCCTTGATGCACAATTTACCCTACCTCCAAATCATGTTAGAGTCGAGTTGCGGTACCAATTAGGGAGGATGCACCATTGCTGTTCCGATTGACAAGATTGATATCTTGCCGACGGTGCCCAAGCGATTGGTACCTTTGTGGCATGGCCATCAAACCTTGTCGTTGTAAGTGACAATATATTTGTAACTAACTAATTATAGTTTTGTCATATAATTTGTGCTAACTAAGTAATTATTTTTGTTTATACATAGATGCGCCAAAATGAAAAATCTAAGAAAGTGTCTGCAAGCAAGAAAAGGTCTCCTTTGAAAAGTGTTGGCAAGGAAATATCTATTGGCAAGAAAGTGTCTCGATCCACCCCTTCTACAAAAGTGTCTCACCCACCCTTATGTAGAAGTTTCACACCGCCTCTCCTCCAAAAGTGATCGATCACCCTCCTCTTCTCGCCAAGTGACTCATCCCTCCCTTCTCCAATTGTGTCTCAGCCCCTCTTCCTCTTCCATTAGTGAAGCTTATATGAATATTGATCAAAGCCGACGCAGCGTCTGAGAAATACATGATGAAGGAGAAAATCCTTATCATAAATTTTGATGAAGAAGTTTTTGGAGCTAGCGGTCCTCAAATAGTCGGACGTGAGGATATTCGTCTTTGTATGTGATTCGGATGAGAGGCAACCGATATTGTTATGAATATATATGTCAGGTACTATGTAATTTATTATTTGACATTGTCGATTTTATTTTATTATATCGGTAATTTAATTTATATATATATATATATATATATATATATATATATATATTTATATATCTAAATGTAGGTACTTGTACGAGGACATTGTGGTCCCTTCCGAACTGACACATAGATATTTGTTCTTGTGTCCGGAAAGTACAACCTTTCATCAAGTGAATCCCAGCCTGCCAAATTATGAATCACTTGTGGAACAAAACCAGGCTGCTGTTCAAACTTATGTCAATCAGCGCTTCATTGAAGCTCAAAATAGAAGTGATGATGTCTTACTTCTAGCACCGGTTAATCTAGGGTAAGAATTTTTACTCATTAATTCTTATATAACATGCATTTTTTTAATAGTAGTCAATTACTTATTCGTAAATTTATTTTGTAGGAGACATTGGGTTTTGTTTGCAATTAATCCTAGGAAAAAAACCGTGTATTACCTTGACTCACTTCAAAATCATTACAAAAACCACTTGGAGTTTGTGGAGCTTTTTAACAGGTGTGTTTATTTTGTGTCATTCTGCATATTTCTTACTTTTACTTATATATGTATATATTGTTATTAATATAGTTATATGACATTCTATTCAGCGCTTTAAGGACATATTGGGGAGTGGATAAATTAACGGTCAAATGGTTAGCAATAATTGTAAGTTTCTAACTTATACATTACATTATTTTGTCAAAAAATTGTATTCAACTCAATTTAACAATTAACTAATCTTATGTTTTGTAGTGTCCTAAACAATTCAATAACGTTGATTGTGGGTATTACGTCATGAAATATATGAAGGATATTATTACCCAAAAGAAAACGACTATCCCCCGTCAGGTATCTACTTATAATATATTTTTATATGATTTCGATTTAATAGTGGTTCTTTCCAATATTTAACCATTTCAATTCTAATTTTATTTATTTATATAATTTCAGTATTTTAGCGATTGTCAAAGCCAGACATACAGTATTTTAGGGGAGAATGGTGCAGTTATGTCTTCCGTTTTTTTTAAAGTTTCATTTGGATACATATAAGTTAGCCTAGCTAGTTTTTGGTTCATAATATTGTAACTTGATAGCTTGTTTTGGATACATATGAATTAGATAATGAAACTTCTTAGCTATTTTGTTTTGGTTCCTCTTATGTAATTTGTTTCTGTTATATGTAATTTGGGTTCCTCTTAGCAATTTGATTCTGTTATGTATTGGATTGGATTGGCTGTACAGGTAATTTGTAAATATAAAAAGGAAAACACACAAAACAGAAAAAAATTAATTTTTTTTTTGACAATATTCAGCACTTTTAATGAAGCGCTGGGTATTTAGTAACACAAATAGGCAATATTCAGCGCTTTTAATAAAGCGCTGGGTATTTAGTAACACAAATAGGCAATATTCAGCGCTTTTAATGAAGCGCCGCTGCGTATAGGGTAATATTCGAGTGCTTTTTAAAAAGCGCTAAGTATCCGGGAGTACGCTTTGGATATATTCAGCGCTTTTAAAAAGCGCTAAGTATCCGGGAGGACGCTTTGGATATATTGTAGCGCTTTTTAAAAAGCGCTGCGTATCTGGGAGGACGTGTTTTGCAATGGGTGGCGCTTTTTAGGAAGCGCTGCCCATTGTTGGAGTGAATAGCCAGCGCCACGTTCAGCAGCGCTCAAAAGCGCTGCCCATAGATGGAAAAAAACGCTGCCCATCTACTAGATCTGTTGTAGTGTGTTTTGCCATCATAAGCTGTTTTGCATCATCAGCTGTTTTGCTTATCAGACTAACATAAAAACTTTGCAATGACATTTTACTATATGTTTGGAAAGCATAACAAATTAACAACCACAACTACTCAAAACTGAAGTAACCAAAAACGAATGACATTCAATTTTTTAATACTAATAATTTATATTGATGCTTAGCATTCTACAAACAAAATTGAAGAAGAAGAAGAAGAAAAATGGTTACCTGCTGTGGTGAAATGAAAATGGCTTCCTCTCCCCGAATCAAAAATGGCTTCCTGAGTTCTGGTCCCTAAAACAAATATAACAGAAAGAAAAAAAATCAATTGAAATAAAAGAATAAGAAACAAAAACGTTACCTGAAGAAAAAAAAACCCAAAATTGAAGAAATGAGAAGAAGAAGAAGCACAAAATTGAAGAAATGAAAGCGTGAAAAAGAAACAGAGGAGAAATTGATGAAGAAGGAGAAGAACGAAATTGAAGAATAGAGAAGAAGAAGTGCAATGAAATTTTGGGGAAGAAGAAGAATGCAGCGTGAAATGGAAAAAGAGAGCGTGCAGCGTGAAATGGAAGAGAGAGTGAGCACTGAATTTGGGGTTCACTTAAACGACGTTGTTTGGCAAAACAATTTAAAAAGGAACAAAAAAAACTATAATAGTGTGTTCCCTAAGACTTGAACTCGAGACTTATTATGTAAAATATGGGGTACTACCACTTTGGCCAAGATGTTTGGGTGTTCCTAGGAACATCAGGAACACCCTTTAAATCCGCCCCTGAGGGAGATAGATGTCCACAATAGGATTCAACGAGGGTGGATGAAATGGGCGAATGCTTTGGGTGTAATTTGTGAAATAATATCACCCAATTTTAAAGGAAAATTTTACCACACTACAACAAGACTCGTTATGTTGCAATATTGCATACAATTTACTGTCAAGCAACGTGTTTAGCAATAAAATAAACTCAATACAGCAGTGACAAAAATGTTTCAGTGGATGAGATGACAACAGTCCTACAGGCTACAGCAGTTGGAGGCTACTCCACATGTCTCTCCCAAGATGCAATTTTAACCCTATTAAATACCCTGGTTAGTTGCACAACAATATCACTTTTTGATACTGATTTCAATTTTTCAAAATAAATCTGTATATCCTACCATAAGGAGATTTCATTTTTATTTTCCTATGAAAAAGTTGGGAGAGACTTGTTGCTGGTGAAAAGCAATTTCATTGCGTATTGGGATTTAAGTGTTGGTGAAAGTAGTAGAAGTCAAATGAGTATATGATAAGATCATAGTTCTGAATGGTCAAAGTTGGTCCCAATGGTAAGATTGATTTACTTAGGTCTTGTTTGGTGGCCAAATGATACACTCAGTTATTAGGTTAGTGGCAAAAAAGCCTCTAATAGACTCCTCTCTATTGCTTCCATGACACTAGCCATTATATCAACTTGACATTAAAAATATCTTTTTACATGATGATCTCGAAGATGAAGTGTATAAGGAACAACTACTGAGGGTTATTCTTTAGGGAAGTCCTCTAAAGATGGTTTGTTAGCTTCACGATCTTGAAGATGAAGTATATATGGAACAACTACTGAGGGTTATTGTTTAGGGAAAATCTCTAAGATAGTTTATTGGCTTCACGAGTCTCTTTATGGTTTGGTTAGGCAGATTCAACACCGTAGTGTAACTGTTTGGTATGATTCAGCCAGAAGTTGCCACTCTGTATTCTATTGACATTCAACACAAGGATCCATTTACATGATTCTTTATGTGGATGATATTGTAATTGTAATAACTAGAAACTAGAAATGATCTGCAACGCATACTTCAATTGAAACTTCTCTCATCAGACTACATACGTTGGTAAACTCTCCAGTATTGAGGTAGTCCAATCCAAAGATGGTCTAGTGATTTCACAAAGGAAATATGTCATGGAAATTTTTGAAGAAACAAGTTTATTGAATGCCAAACAAGTTTACACTCTTAAGGATCCAAATGTCAAATGGGGAGTTATTGTCAGATCCAAAAGGATATAAGAGATTGGTTGGGAAATTAAACTACTCACAGTCACCCATCTAGACAGTTCTTTAACCGTCAATGGGAAGAGCCAGTTCTTAAATTCTCATTGTGAGGACCATTGAGATGTAATATGTTACTGAATATATTAAAGGTGCTCCAGGATAGGGTCTAATTTATGACAACAAAGGACATACACAAATAGTTGACTACTTAGATGTCAATTGGGGAGGCTCATCCAATGATAGATATTAAAATATTGGTAGTAAGCCCATTAGTTTGTTAGTAAGGCCCATTAGATTATTAGGTCATAGGTCCATTAGTTTAGTAGTATTTAAGGTAGATGTTAGACCTATTTGTAATCATCTCTTCCCATTTGTAATATCTTACAACTTTCAATATAATAGACCTTTAAAGTTTTTCTCTTTAATTTTTATGGATGCCATGTTTTTCAACATGGTATCAGAGCAAATTCCACTGCACATTTTCTATTGTTTCCTTTCCTATTATTTCTTTTCTTCTGTTTGCGTTCTTCTCTTCGTTCCTTGATTTGTTATTGATTTCATTTTTCACTTTCGTTCTCTACATATTTGATGCTCTTAATCTGAATCCTTTCAATTTTGGTTTTAGTTTCGTTTTTCTCTGATTTTCCCTCTTATTTAGTTTTCGATTTCGTCAATTCTGATTTGAATCTAAAAATTGTGGTTTCGATTTTATCTTTCATTCGAATTTTTTGTCTCTTCACGCAAGAATCGATCTTCGTTTCTGAATCGCTTCTTGATTGCAATCTCTGATTTCAGTTGCGTTCTCCGATTTCTTCGTTTTTGATTGTGTTTCAGCGTTTCTCTGTGCGCGTTCATGTTGTGTTGATGTCGTTTTGTGCGACGGCGCGATGACGTGTGTTTCGTCATCGTTCTCTTTTCGTTTACGGTTTCTGATATGGTTACGATCTGAAGCTGAGTTTAGATTTCACTTTGGTCGATTTCCGGTTTTTGATCTAAATTCCTTTCGTTTTCTCTCTCCCAGTGCTGCTCTGGCTGCTTTCCAAAAATGAGTCTCACTACTAGCGTTGAGTTGCAGTTACTGTGACAGCTACAACTTCGTGAAAACCAGAGTGATTCTATTTCCATCGGTGTTGATGTCTTTGTTGCGCCGTTGTCGTCTTCGTCGGAATCGGAACAATCCACTCTCATCTACGATAATCACTCTTGGAAGAAAGGTACCTTGTGAGAATTTTATACCAAAAATGATTAGTTATGAAGGACAAGGAGTAGCTAGTGGTAGCGACCTCCGATTAGGGAATATGACTTTTGAATCCATTTTTGATGATGAAGTGTTTTGATTTGATTGTTCTGAAGATGGTTAAGATGCAGTACTCTTATCAAAAATTGTTAAACATTGGTACTGTGCAGGTTCTAGTTTAGATTTATGCAGGATGCATCCACTGTTACCAACAAGAATTCATTGCCATCTTTCTTCATTGAGCAATGGGGTTAATTTTGTTTCTTTGTTCTGTATCCACTAAGGCTTGAGATTTGGTGCATCTAGGCTCTAGCTATTTTGGATTCAACATTCTAAGTTCATGATGGTAGTTATTTCTTCTTGAAGTCTCTGTTTGGTGACCACGAAATTGAAGCCTATCAAATGGATTAAAGCTTTTAGGCCCTTGGTTGTTGTCCAATTTAGAGTCTAAAGGTTCAAAGCTCTTACTAGTTGGTTGCTTTGTGCTACATTATCTGCATTTGGCTTATGCTTGGACTTGTTTTCTCCACAAGAATGAAGATTGAAGCCTGGAATTGGTATTGCAGTAATTGTTGGTATTTTCCTTATTATTCTAGATTTGATGGACATTTTGATTAGCCTTAAGTGGCTTGATTTTAGCTTCTATTTATGGTGGTTAAGCATGATGCTTCTTATATAAATGGTTAAGAATTGAGATTTAGCTTCTATCTTGAGTGATTGAGTACTCTTGATGGTTAAGCTTGTTGCCTTAATTGGTTTTGTTGTTTGTGCTTCTGCCAAGTGGTTAAACTTTGAGGTATAGTTTCTGCTTGGTGGTTAAGCCTTTGGCCCTATGGCCTTGTTGATGTTTGCTTCTTCACTATGGTGGTTAAGCATTTTTCTTCCTTCAAGTGATTAAACCTTGAGTTGTGGCTTTGCTTGATGGTTAAGCGTTGGATTGTTGCTTACTCCGAGTGGTTAAACCTTGAGTTGTGGTTTCTGCTCGTTGGTTAAGCTTTTGTTGACTTCTTTGGCACTTGGATGGTTATGTCCAAGAGTGGAGTTTGTTGATTCTTTTGGAGTGAATGTTGTGGAGACGCTGGAAGAAACTTGAAGGGGCCCGATAGTTGGTCGAAGACTTCTAGGAGCTATGCACCTCAATTGCTACCAATTTGGATTGATCTTTATTTTCCTTAATTTTATAGTATCTTTGTATTGCTTATCCCAAGCTGGAAGTGTTGTGAACACCGCCCGAACTTTATGAGGCTATTAAAATATTGGTAGTAAGCCCATTAGTTTGTTAGTAATGCCCATTAGATTATTAGGTCATAAGTCCATTAGTTTATTAGTATTTAAGGTAGATGCTAGACCTATTTGTAATCATCTCTTCCCATTTGTAATATCTTACAACTTTCAATATAATAGACCTATTTGTAACTCACTTCTTTTGATTTGGGGAATAAGATTCACTTTTGATTATAATAATTGGATTAGAATAGGTTAAATGATCGATACTCCTTCCGCTCTTGAATATATGCAACAAAATATCCCAATTTAGTAGTAAAAAAAATATATAAGAAAATTTTATTTTAATTAAATTTATTTGTTTAATGATACCTTACCCAAAATATCCTTCAATAAATGCAGATTTTAATTTTCAATGACTCTTTTATTCCAATGGAACTAGTTCTCATTACATCAAACGTAAACACATTTGTTATTTCGATCAAAACATCAAGAATTATACTCTGGTTTAACATGACCACTAAGAACAAGATAAGGTGTCTTCAAACGAGATTGAGTTTCCCTCATTCTCTCCACAGACAGTGATGGTGTATCTGAACTCTTCATCCGCTTCATCTTCAATTCTTTATAATATTGCTTCTTAATTATGCTTTTCCTGCTTCATTTTGCCAGGTCCCTTACCATGGAACTTATGGGAAATCAGCCGATAGGCTTCCTTAGGAGTTAACTGGATGCAACAAAAGAACAACACAATCAAGAATAAGTGAGGTTCCGCCATAATTTGAAATCTGAAAATTGAAAATTCTTGCATCTCTGTGAACACCACCTTGTTTTCTCGTGACTCTCCTGGCGTAGGGTTGTGATCATCTACAGTGTGATTGTTATGATTTGAGGTGGCAAGCAATGCAATGGCTTGAGGACCAGATACTCCTCCTTCCTCTTGCTTCTTAAGAGCTACTAATCTTCTTGCTTTCTCTAAGTATTTACGGAGATCATCATCATCATCCGCTGGAAAAACTGGAGTCATCGAAAACTCCATTCTCTCTCTTTTCTCCACGCTGCCGTCGATGGGTGGTGGCTCTTTTCTTTTGATGTGTACGGCTCTTCACTTCTTCCCCAAGCAATAGGGTTTTTATTATTATTGATGAATAAAAGGGCCAAAGGGCCAAGCAATAGGGTTTTATGTTAGGTATTTCCTCCATTTAAAATATAGACGTCTAATCTTTATTTATTTTTATAATAGGGTTATTAATTGATTTGTTGATTAATTTTGTTGCTTTTAAAAAATAATACTCAACAATACTAATTTCAGGTCTTATAATTAAACATACTAATTAAATATAATTAAAAGACTAAATTGCTCCTGAGGTCCCTTAACTTAATTTCAAATAACGATTTTGTTCTTTATCTCTTCTTCTCCCAAATTGGTCATTTAAGTCTCAAAACGTTAAAAAAAGCTTACTTGACTTATTATAGTGCTGATATGGATTAATGAAGCTGATATGGCTTCAATAATAATTTTTTTACTTTTATTTTATACAATATTGAATTTTTAATTCAAAAAATGTTTTAAAGTACAATTAAAATTATAGGTATGCTATATACAGCGAAAACAATTCTCGTGGAATCCACGACCTCTTACTTTTACGTCTTCAATAAAAAACGGCACGTCAAAAAATTTAAAAAAAAATTTAAAAACCCGGCACTAATCACACAAAAAGGGTGCATTATTCACAGAAAATGTGGAGTTGACCATTTGACTAGCCAATCACAAACATTTCGGCAAGCTTTTCACGAATAAGTTGTCGCTACAAGTAGCATTTCTCTTAAAATTAATCTGATTTATCTTCACAACCACTGTCACATCCATCATTCTTTCCACCCACCACAACAATTCAATCATTCACTCCCCCGTTAAATATCATCTATCTATAAACTTCGTTCGTTCCTCGCCATTTATTCCACCCTTCAGCAGATCTATGTGATTTATAGACTTCGTTTCTTCTACCCATGGGGTTTCGTAATGCATCGCAACAGAAGCCGAGTGGAGGGGAATAGCTCTGGAAATAGTTGAAAGATGTAGTTTTTCATTGCCTTATAATTTTGATTTCATCCATTCATCATGCTCAAGCGAACTATTTGAAAAATTTATTTAAGAAAAATGCTAGATGTGAGAGATTTTTGAACAATATTGTTCATTCCTTTACGGAGATTGATAGGAAGTGACAAGTGAATAGTAGCATCATTTAATTCTATTGATAAACTTTTCAGGGCATTAACTCATCTATTGACGCACTGATGTGTGGATAGTGTACTTTATTCAATCGATATGATATGAATTGATTCTTTTGCTAGGGAAATCCCTTATATACAATTTATTAATATGTGTGAGGTTAAAAGAAAAACTCTGGTTTCTAAAGCATCTTAAGTGTTTGATAAAAGGAGACGAACTTGTAGCTTGCAATTTTAAGTTATCCCTAGATCTAATTGACTAAGCCTTTCTACAATCTCTTCCACTATACCCATTCTTGTTTCTACTGCCCTGATGGGAGCACTGTCCATTCATTCCTAGGGTCCCACTCCAAAGTGGGATAAGAGAGGGCATGCCCCTACTCCTTACTTTGAGGGGACACACTTCACAATTTGGAGAGTGCACATGTCATGATTGACGAATCCATGAACCCTTTTGTCTCACCCATTAGAGATTTAGGGAAAAGGTCGCTTCACAGTTTGGGGATGACACATATATGTCAAATTGTATCATTGTTCCAGGCAGGGGTCCTAAAAAGCGAGTCAGCTTGGCCAGGGTTAGGCTGGAGAAGATCCTATTGTCTCTCTTCTTTGTCCAGATGGAGACGAATCAAGTTACCTCGACTAGATATGAGTGGGCTCGAATCCCTCACTAATTGAAGACAAGTTGAGAATCTCCTTTTATGGAAGAAAAGGTTTTGTTCGTTATTGATTTCAATTACACAATGATTCGCCTTTTATGGAAATGGACCATCAGTGCCAAGGTAAAGGTGATTCTAGTGCTCCTATTGCCCCTTTTGGTTCTTCAAATGGTTGTTTTATATTATTGGTCAATTTTAACTCGATTTACTGAGGAAATGACAATCTTTGTAGTAATTCGTGAGTCAAAACTTACTCTTGTATCTATTGAGGTTGTATTGACTTTGTAATGCTTATGTCATTAATAAGGTTTCTTTTACTTTGGTTATCCTTACTTGCTTATTATGCTTTACTTCACGCTTTTCTTGGAACCTTTTATTGTATCTGTCGTCTACCTTTCTAGGTCAACGTAGGTTTTGGTCGACCTACGTGTAGAGTATATGTCCCTACATGAACTATCTCTTCATTTTCTTAGGTAGTGTTCTCATGACATTTTTCTAGTTTGCTTGCACGTTTTGGGCGGTCCGTCCCACGAAGTGTCTCATCATTGCCTAGGGTAGTTGACCTCGTGGAGTACTAACTAAAGCGTAATTTCATTCTTCAAGTTGTAGTATAATATGCTTAGAGGAACTTGGCAAACACAATGAGAAAACATGGAAAGTTTCAACCGTGTTCCAGAAGTGAAGGATGAATTTGTCTTTTAGTGTCTCCAAGGTGTTAAATTTGTTGCTTGTTGTTGAGATGACTTAGTACGAGCTTTTTGAGTTTGGGAGCCAACTTATCATGGGTCGCGTTCCTTCCTATAATGTTCGTGCGATGATGCACTAGGTCCCCTGCTTGGATCTTTCTTAGGATTACCTTCCTTTGGTGGCACAAGTCTTCTCTCTATTTACCGACCACATCGTGGATATGTGCTACTTGTTGTTTGTCTAGGAAGTCGATTTGTTGTTTGTCTAGGAAGTCGAGATTATTGTGTATTAGAATGTGGTTTAGGTCTAACTCAACCTCACAAAACCGACTTATAAGGTGAGGATTGCCTCCCACTTATAAGCTCTTTTGAGACCATATCTCTAGTCAATGTGGGACTTGAGTTTTTCCCAATACACCCCTCACGCCCATCACTATTGGGCTTGGTGCATTGATAATAATGGTGGATGGCCCAAAGGATCTAGGATAGACTTTGATACCATAATAGAATGTGGTTTAGGCCTAACTCAACCTCACAAAACCGACTTGTAAGGTGAGGATTGCCTCCACTTATAAGCTCTTTTGAGACCATATCTCTAGTCAATGTGGGACTTGGGTTTTCCCCAATATTGTGCGGTTCGTGATCGTTTTCCTAGTGGGAGGTCAGCGATTGATCTTTTTTTTGGGATGACAATCCAATTCTTTTATGTGAGCTACAAGGGTGATTCGCCAATTTCCTTGTTGGCAGTCTCTACCTTCCCATTGGCTCGTGGGTGCTCTACAGAGGCGGAGGTCATTTCTATAATACCCAATGATAATACCTGGAATAACGTCAAATACTAACAAACATGACATACAAATACGATAATAAAATGCATAATTATCGAGTCAGAGCCCATCAAAATTTTAGTACATGAAAGTTACTCGAGTATGATAACTAGATAACTCGAGTGTAATCTGACAATATCAAAAATTACATAACCACCTACGACAAAAACAAAGATCTAAAGCTACTAAAGCTTCAATGAGTGAGAGGGAGGACTCATACTCACCTTTTTCTAAAACAATAAATGAAACATTGAGTTTTTTAAGCTCGATAAGCTATGGTGATGTGATCTATTTTCATAGATCACAAAAGTATAAGGATCTATTCATGAATTTAAATCAAAGAAAGGGAGAAGATGAAGTAGAATTAAGATGAAAATACAAGGGAGGATCACCACAATTTCCATAGAAAATTGATAAGATCAAACAAATTGCCACAATTTCCGTATGATATTGATAAGATCAATCGAATCGCCATATTCTTGAAAGGATTGATAAGATTCTTGAAAAAAATGAGTCACCATCGCCACAATTGCCATAGGAGATGGATAAGATCAACTGAATCGCCACAAGCTTCAAAGTGTTGATAAGATCAATTAAATCGCCACAATTTCCATGAGAAATTGACAAGTTCAACCGAATCGCCACAATCTTGAAAGGATTGATGAGCTTCTTTTGAAATTTTTTATGAAGAACCTTGACGAGAACCATGCTCTAACTTTAACCAATTTTTACAAATAATTCTCATCTCCTTTCTTAAGTACTACAAGATAACCTATGTTTTACCAAAAAGAAGCAAATGGCCCAAGCCCAAGTCAAATTAACTCATGACTAAAACAAAGAAGAGAACATAATACAGGTTCTAAAATCAAGTTACTAAACTACACAAATTTATTTAATATAAACAACAGTTCGTCAATACTTTGGCACAAGAATGAATGCAGTTCGTCAAATTATTGACGAGAAGCATGCAAAGGGGTTTAAACGTTTCTCATCAACTTGGGCTTATGAGGGGCGATTGCCCCCACAAAGTAAAATTATTTCACTTGAAAATTTGATTAATATTTCTTGTCCCATTAAATGAATAGGCTTTTCCCTCAGGACATTGTTTCAAATAAAAAAAATGAATGTAGAAAGTTATAAGAGAAAACAAATTAGTGTTTTGCCTTTTCCCTCTTAGACTTGTACATTTATAGTAGCCTGAATATTTTGAGTATTTTTGGTGATGAGATCGTGCTTTATAAAAATTTATAATAATTTTCAGAAATAGTTTATAGTCTAAATCACAAAAAATAATAATATATAATGAAAAACAACCCTTATCTATTCCAGAGGAACCCTTAATTCTGGACCATCACTGGAAAAAATAACCCCTGTCAGTGTGAGACGGCTAATCATTAAAAAAATTAGGTATCAACTAACAAAATCACAAGCCTAAAGATATTAGCTTAGAATGTTACAATTAATATGTTACAGTTACAAAACCAAAAAATCAAGATTTCGCCTTTTTTGGGGTCTCCGAGTTTGATTGTTCAGCTTTCCTCTTAATTCCAAGAAAGTGCTCAACCTGAAATTATAAAAACATGTTCTTAACAATGGGAATATGCAGAAACTAAGGCTGAAATTTAATGTTTATAATGTCAGAGTTGAGGAATATGATGACCACTAAACTAAAAAGCTGAAACCCCAAAAGTAGTTTTTTTTTGTACTTTGTTGTTCTTGTCAAAAGTTAGAGTAACGTTTTTCTCTTTTTCTTTTTTGACACAAGACAAGAGTTAGAGTAGCGTCTTTTTTCAAAGCTTATTCAAATTACCTTTCGATCACCAAGCATGGGTGTCAAGCCTCCAGGAAAATCCTTCTCAACTGTAGCAAAACCACTTTTCGGGTCACTAGTTTGTCTGCCAATAAAAGAACAAACAAATACATCAGTATATTAACAAGGAAAAACATGGAATGATGGAAATGATAAGAGAGGATAAAAGAAGCAACTCAGAGTCATGCTTGATGTGTTCACTTTATTTTTGAGATTTTCAAAAATCTGCACACCAAAATAATACATGTTTCATTATGCTTTTTAAAATGATGGCAAGAGAAAGAGAGATGTCCACAATAGGATTCAACGAGGGCGTATGAAATGGGCGAATGCTTCAGGTGTAATTTGTGATAGAAAAATATCACCCAAGCTTGAAGGAAAATTTTACCACACTACAAGACTTGTTATGTCGCAATATTGCATACAATTTACTGTTAGTTGTTAGCAATAAAATAAGCTCAGTATAGCAGTGACAAAAATGTTGCAGTGTATCAGAGATTACATAAGACACGACAGCATTAAGAATGAAACTATTAGAAAGAAATTTTAGGACAGAATTTTGTCTAAAAGAAGACACTAATGTCTTTTCTTAGTTACTTTGGGCGTCTATGGAGAAAATCCATCAAAAGACAGATAAGGTAGATTAGAAGAGAATAGTCCAACAGTTAAGAGATAGAGGAAGACCCAGAAAAAGTACATGACAATAATAATAATAATAATAATAATAATAATAATAATAATAATAATAAATAAGAGATATGGAAATTAGTCCTAAAAGAGACACTAAGATTGAAAACTAATCCTAGGAGATAAACCAAGATATTCTAGCATAATATATAGATATTATGAGATATTAACATTATTTTATATTCTAACAGTTTTGGCCTGGATAGAAAAGGGATAATGTCTCTGTCCCACAGCTACAATTTGACCAGTAAGAGGTCACCCCATCTTGGCCACAATATGCATAATGCAACAGTCCTACAGGCTACGGCAGTTGGAGGCTACCCACATCTCTAATGCAATTTAACTTTATTAAATACCCTGGTTAGTTGCATGACAAAATCACTTTTTGATACTGCTTTCAATTTTTTAAAATAGATCTGTATCCTAGCATTAGGAGATTTCATTTTTTTCCAATGAAAAAGTTGGGAGAGACTTGTTGCCGGCGAAAAGCGGTTTCATTGCGTATTGGGATTTAAGTGTTGCTTTGGGCGAAAAGTTGGTGCATATAAAAGACAAGATCTGACAACTGGACGAACAATGCATATAACTATCAGATATAAGTAGCAGGAGTCAAATGAGTATATGATAAGATCATAGTTCTGAAGTTCGCGATTCACCTAAAAACCTCTAATGTTATATGGCCAAAGTTGGTCTCGATAGTAAGATTGATTTATTTAGGACTCATTTGGTGGCTAAAGGATATACTTATAAGGTTTGTGGCAAAAAATGGCCTGTATCAGACACCTCTCTAATGCAGCCATGACACTACTTGATGATCTCATAGATGAAGTGTACATGGAACAACTACTGTTAAGACATATATATAGGGGTTGTTAATAATAAAATAGGACCATGGCTGTTAGTTAGTTAGTTAGGATACGGATGAGATAGTTAATTGTAAGTTACAGCCCACTCATCTATAAATAGGAGGTCAGTGAGTTGGCTGGATCATTATTCAGATTTTAAACATTTTAGTGAATAGAGCATTGGCTCTATTGTGAAGGGGAAGCCCTTGGAGGAGATAATCTCTCCTGTTTTTTCCTTTCTTTCTCATTTCTTTTTCAATAAAACATTATTCTTTTCTATATACAATTTTTTGGTTCCTAACAATTGTTTAATGATACCTTACCCAAAATACCCTTCAATTAATTCAGATTTTAATTTCAGTAACACTTTTTTCTGTTACCGTGTTATTGGTCTGCAGTATCCACCGCTTTGCGGGCGACTAATCTACGCCACAGAACCTAGCTAGCTAAGTGTACCCGGCTTTTCCGGTCGTGTGGTTCTCCCCTCCCAATAGAGTTTTTGCCACACCCAAGATTCGAACTTTAGACCTTGAGGTGCGATCCGAACACATTTACCGCTCGGACCAACCCTTGTTGGTTTTCAATAACTCTTTTACTCCCATGGAACCAATTCTCATTACATCAAACATAAACACATTTTTTATTTCGATCAAAACATCAAGAATTAGAGTTTGTGAAGTTAAAAGCATACCCTGGTTTAACATGACCACTAAGAACAAGATAAGGCGTCTTCAAACGAGATTGAGTTTCCCTCATTCTCTCCACAGACAGCGATGGTGTATCTGAACTCTTCATCTGCTTCATCTTCAGTTCTTCATAATATTGCTTCATACGCTTTTCCTGCTTCATTTTGCCAGGTCCTTTACCATGGAACTTATGGGAAATCAGCCGAAAGGCTTCCTTAGGAGTCAACTGGATGCAACAAAAGAACAACACAATCAAGAATAAGTGAGGTTCCACTATAATTTGAAATCTGAAAATTGAAAATGAATAATACTGACATTGTATAAAAATGCATTTGAGGCTTGTGCCAATTTTAAGTTTCGGCACCATTGAATATTATAACAAACAAGCACCCAAATCCATGCATTCATGATATTGTATACAAAAGCATGCAAACCAAATCTTCAGACCTAAAGGCGTGCTACTCCTATATTAGAGCACAACAGATATCATCTTTCTTTTCGGCTATTAGAAGAAAGCATGATATGACCCTAAAAAGCATGATAAAAACCACTTAAAAATAATCATGAAAATATTTCCACATGTCAGTTACTTTAAACAAAAACAAGTTTAGTGAGGAAAGAGGAACTGATAAGGGCATCATGGTGCTGGATGTTAGCAAGATCGCGAGTCAACTCACAGGATCGTGTGAGTCCGTGAGTCAAGGACACATCTCCGTGCTGCGTGGCGGTCAAGATCGCGAGCCATGCGATGCAGCTTCTGGGCATAATTTTTGCAAAAAACCCTAAACAATTTGGGAGCCTCATTCGAATAGGGTTGGGCTATTTGTAAAAAAGCCCAGATTTTTAATAAAACCTAGTTTTTTTATCTAAGTGACAGAAAATTCAAGAACCAAACATTTTCCATTCTCCGTTCCTCTTCCCTTGCGCGACAGCACCGTGAATTTGTGAGAAACAGAATTTTTCTCTTTTTTGTTTGTTAAACAGAATCAAACCATGTTCAACATCCTCCTCTGTTAATCCTCTGTTCAACACAGTTTCACTTCCACAGCTTCTTTCTTCTGTTTCTGTTCAACACAGAATTGTTGGCTACGAACTTTGTTTAATGTTGTGATTAGTTTGATTTTTATGCATATGGACATATAAGAATGTATATAAGTATACTTTTATGATCCGTGCAACAATCCTCAAGTTTCGATCTTTCAACACCATGACGATCCTACGGCATCTCTCTCTCTCTCTCTCTCTCTCTCTCTCTCTCTACATTTAGTGCTATAGTAAAAAGCAAATATTTATGATAAAAAGGGGTCAAAGAGCATGGAAGACTTACAATTCTCCCAAATTCATCTGTCCTCTCAATGTGAATCTCCTTTTTATTTTGTGCTTCCTTTCCGTCATCATCTACAATCCCAACCAGCTTGCTTTTCTTCTTATCCATGTTTCTGCCACCCCATTCAACGCTTTCTTTAAGCGTTCCTCGCTCTTTAAGCAGTTTCAATGCACCTGACAATCCTTTCCCTACAGCGACTTCATGAAGAGTTTCATCAGGGACTATCTCCTTGTCTTCTGTGTTGGGTTGTTCATCTTCAATGGTTTCTTTAACTTCAGTCCATCCACCTGTCTCATCATTCTTTTCCTCATCAGGTATATCTGCCTCTTCGTCATCACGCATGAAAACATCTTCATGCTCTGGCTTACGTGCTTCTGAAAAAGAGAAAGCAAGACACCTAAGTTACACCTATTTATCAGCTTCCCCTTTATATACTCTTTACAGGAAAAGTTCTATATTGCTAGCAAAATATTGTTTGTATGTCTGAACATCTACTATATCTAAAACTAAGATAACACAAGATTACATCACATTCAAATAATTATCGCGCCATTCATAGATGTCAATAAGAACGGATAGGAGTGAAGACTAAATAAAATATTGCCAAAAACCAGAATTTCTACAATCAAATGACTACTTAATATCATGCAATCCTTATTTTTTTTTTTGGTAGTGTTCCATTTTTTTGGTAGTGACGATCCATATTTGTTTGTGACAAATAATACTTTTCCTGCTAGCCTGCAGAGAAATATTACTAAACAAAAGATGATTAACTTTTACATTTAATCAGAACAATTACACTTCATAACATCACGATAGTATTAACTTTAACCTCACTACATTTGAAAAAACACAAATAATTAATTGAGAATTTACCTTCATCAATGTGAAGCCCCCAGACAAATTCTTCCATCTCTGTAAAGACCACCTTGTTTTCTCGTGACTCTCCTGCCATAGGGTTCTGATCATCTACAGTCTCATTGTTATGATTTGAGGTGGCAAGCAATGCAATGGCTTGAGGGCCAGATACTCCTCCTTCCTCCTGCTTCTTAAGAGCTACTCGTCTTGCTTTCTCTAAGGATTTACGGAGATCCTCATCATCATCTGCAAAAACTGGAGTTTCATCTTCCTCTGTTTTAACATTGAGAGTTTGTTCTAGACGAAGTAATTTGGAGGCTTCATCTGCTTTAGCATAAGCAGACTGGTAAGCATTATTTCTCATTTCAGCCTCCAATCTTTCTTGTTCAACTTTGATGGCTTGCCTCTTTGCATTGTTCCGAGAACCAAGGTCACCAACACCCAATCCTGAAGAGACAGCTTCAGCTTCAAGGGCATTGATGTCCAGCTTATCTTTCTTCCGTAAGGACTTTTTCTTTTTGGGTTTCTTAAATTGAAGCATTTCTTCATGAGAGTAGTAATCTGATGATACCTTTCCAGATGAAGTTAGATCCTCAAAATTATTTGTGGAAACACCTGTTAACTTCCTTCGGAGCTGGTAATACGAAAAGAAGATACCATTCAGTCAAAGAAAAAAATAAAGAGCAAAGCACATGAACATATGACATATATATCTGTCACTAGCTCAGTTCTTCGGAACAACTTAAAGAGAAAAATGTGGTGGGGAAACAATAATAGATAGGCAGTCTTAGACAATCATATGACATAATATTCTTATCAGAGAGCTCATACAATCATAAAAAAGGTTTTTTTTCCCATAACGTGGAATCAGTTTATGGATCAATGTTCTTTTGTTAATCATGGAAAGTCATCAATAAATCTCCTAACCCTAGAAAAAATGAAGCCCTGTCTTTACTTGCTTGAAAATTTTCATAAAAAATGGCAAAGAAAGGCATATGCTGACCTCTTCAAGTTTCTTTTCGGCTTCACCTGAGAATCGTCCTCTTTCATCCAAAGTTATGCCCTAAATAAAAAATAGATGAGTACAAGAAATCATAAAAATACCATGCTGAACATCTGTTGCTTTGGAATGTAAGAAAAGAGAAAGATCAGAAAACCTCATCAGTAGCTGGATCATCATATTTCGGAAGTAATTTCTTCTCCACAGAAGGGTCATCAATGAACCTGAAATTGAGACGGGCTTCATCAGATTCAACATTTTTTTCCACTTCATTCAGGTTTCTATTTCTGTTATTTTATGCATAAATGGATGATAGTAATGAACATCTTACTTATCATCATATATGCCAGTTTTCTTTTTTGCAGCTTTATAAGCCTCATCCCGCTTTTTTTGTTCTCCAATTTCCACATTCTCAAGCATATCAAGCTCTGCCATGTGAGAACAAAAAATTCTTTAGAATAGATGTACAACTCAGACTACAAACCGGAATAATTAGAAAGTGCATCAAGCAGTTGTACCTTCATTAACATCACCATCAGCAAGTATGGGCTGATCTTTGATAGTCAGAACTACGGTACCACCTTCTGCAACTTTGTCAAGGCCGTGAAGAACTTTCACCCCCGCCAGGTGATCTGTTAGATACGCAACAATACAGGTAACTTTTACCAATCAGATTATCAACAATCAAACAGATTCATAACCTCCAAATAAAATAATTCAAACGGCACTACATAGTTGGATGTTTGGCGATTTAACATCAGATTTTCATGTGACATTGTCCACAAATATCAGATTGTGTAAATCATAAATGTGAATACGGATAACAGCACCAAGAAAGAGGTCAACTCCATCACCACCAATGTGAAATGTTAATAGAGTATACTAACTCAGGTCTCCTACTCTTTCCTACACTGCCCCATCTAATAGTTTCTATTAGCTAAGGTAGTTGTTACAGTTTGTTAGTATTCTGTTAGCATTACAGGCTAACTGTTGTACCTGCTTTACCAGTTTGTAACTGATCCTAAGTCCTAACAGTGACTCACATGTCTATAAAATGAGGAGTCACAGCTGTACCACACCTAGTGTGAATAATAATGTCTCCCACATTCAGTTTCCTGATTCTGAGTCTACATTTTTTTCTCAGTTTTTCCAAAACGGTATCAAAAGCCTAACATCCGGCCATGGTTTCTGAAAGTCCTTCACTGTCCCCAACTCTAACCTCATCAGAGGTACCTCCCTTCGCATAGCTGCAGGCATTTTCTCCCACTCTGTCTCCAAAAAACTAGATGAAGACAACTTTCTTCTCTGGTATCAACAATTTGAATTGGTAATCAAAGGAAACTGCCTCTTCATCATTACCTTACCAATCCTCAAATTCCACCGCAATTCAAGACCGAGAAAGATCCTTAACATGGGAGAGTGAATGATGTATATGTATGTCAGATCTGGGAGAAACAGGATCAGTTGCTCCTTTCCTGGCTTCAATTGACTTTAACCAGTGTCATTCTTATACAACCGTTGGCAGACTCACTGTTCACTCCTGGATTTCAAAGAACACACGCAGGCCAAGGCATGACTATTGCTTACTGAACTGTGCAACACAACACTTGAAGGTCCTTCTATGTCTGAATTTCTTGCACGTCAAGACTACTGTTTTTTTCCAAAGGTAATCTTGTCATTGTGTCTCTTGGGAAAAATATTGATGTGATTTTTCAAGGATTGCCACGAGAACATGAAACTGTAATCACTAATCACTCCCATCAGTAGCTAATTCGTACCTCTGAAAATTCTATAAGTTACCACCACTTCCTCGTGAAGCAAGACTCAAACAGTATCACAAGCAAGCACGTGCAGATTCAGCGTCCATTAATTTGACTCAAATACCTTGCAGTCTTGCACCACCCCTTGCACCAAAACCACGTTCTTCTAATTCCACATCCTTACAAATCAATCTCACTCAAATTAGGGAGCAGTCCCCAACAACAATTCCTCTCAAGATGGATCTTATATTGATAGGGTCGTAAGTAAAGGAAGGGTAAGGGAATAAAGTGTAAGGGAAGGGAAATGAGAGTTTGTTGTAACCACTTGCTTATGTGGCAAAGTGGAGGGAAAATGTGAGCATTAGTTGAGTGCTATAAATAGTAGTGAGAGGGAAATTAAAAGGTAACTAAGAATTGAGAATAGACCTAGGGTCTTTGGGAGAGATTAGGCCTCTATAGTACCTTTGGTTACTTTTATCTTCATATTCTCTTGTATTTTCAGTTTTCCACCATCAATATACAATTTCTATGTTCTAATTGAGTGATGAAGAGTCCCATTAATTCTGGTACCTATCAATTGGTATCAGAGCATTCGATCATGAGTGCTCCAAGGAAGAACAAAGTTGTTGCCATGAAGGTTAGGGTGGAAGAACCAGCACCATCAGAGATGGAAGAATCAGATTCATTACATTGGTTCAAGAATGAAGCACTTCCGGGATTTGCGGGAGAAGACCCAATTGGGTGGATCTCTAAGGCAGAAAGGTTTTTTGAGGAGGAGGGAATTTGTTCATCCTCACAAGACGCAATGGGCATTCATGAGGATGGAAGGGGAAGCACAAGATTGGTTCTTTTCATGGTGTCAAGAGGATCTTGATGCAGAGTGGGAATCGTTTGTTGTGGCTCTAATCAGAAGGTTCAAAGAACCAAAATCAGAAAAATCTGAAAAAGAAGAAGAGGGATGGAATGAAGCGCCCAAGGTAAATTTGAAATTCCAGAATGTAGATGTAGTTGTGACTCACCAAAACCAGAAGAAAGAAGATGAACCTGAAAGGAAAAAATAAGGTGGTGAAATCGGAAGCGAAGACTCTGTTTCTCGCAAATCAGAGTAAGCAATTTTTTTCTCGCGAAGGAGTGCGATCTGGATGCAGGGAAGGAGTCGAAGCCAGAGAAGAAACTAGAAGAAGTCGATATGGGTGGCGCTGGCAAGGAATCGTTGACGGAGGAGCAGCCACCGGAACCACCAGAACCACCGGACGATGGTGTGTTTAAGGACGGAGGCAAAAGCCTGGGTGTTGTGAAACGAGAAGGTGGTGACGGTGCGGGAGGAGGGAAACGACGCTGCGGTGGAAGAAGAGTTTTGGCTCGCGATGAGGATTCTCTCTCGTTCAGTGAAAGCGTGTGACGTGTTTGGGAAAGTGAACGAAGCTAGCGTGGAATGGAGCTTCATGCAATTAGATCCGGTTATCTCATTGGGCCAGGCCAAAGGCTCTATAGGTAAGTCGGCCCTATTTATTAAAGGCTATTGCTTTTCCCACACCCCCTCCTACTCAAAACACACCCCACAAGGGTGTGAAAAGACCAAAAGGCCAGCCAAAACCTCTTTTTTTCACGAAATTTCACCTGTTCGAACACGGGCCTTCGAACAGGTTCGAATGACATCGTTCGAGTGTGTTAAATTTTGACTTCACACTCTTTTTGGTTGTTTTTCACCTGTTCGCATGAGGTCATGCGAACAGGTTCGCATGACCTTGTTCGAACCCGTTAGAACGACATCGTTCAAGTGTGTTAAATATTGACTTCACACCCTTTTGTGTGTAATTTCACATGTTCGAACGAGGTCATTCGAACGTGTTCGAACAAGGTCGTTCGAACAGTCTTTAAACACGTGAACTCAGCGTTTCACGTGAGGTTATTTTTGGAATAAAATTTGTTAAGGGGTGTGAAAGAGTAGGAGGGGGTGTGGGAAAAGTAAACGCCATTATTAAATCAACCCAAGTTTTGTTTTCACAGCCAACTCAGTTTAATATTGGTGAGAGGGTAGAGAAATTGGAGGGGGCTGATGGGACGTTAAGGGAGGTGGATCTCAATTCATCTACAATGGGACAAGCCCAAACTCCTTTTATTATTACTTCTACTCAATCGACTAGTAAAAAGGGGGTGTTTCAAGAAGAAAGGGATGTGAGAAATAGAAAGGAGCAACACATCAGCCTGCGCTACTACCCACTGCAGAACAGGCTCCTAACTTCTTCATTTGATGATTCACTTCTATCACCAACACACTTGAGAGTTGTCTACAGTCCTTTTGGCAAGTATGTAGAGTGCATTAAAAATGGGGAGACAATCCATGCTGTTAAAAGGTTAGAAGAACTATTTCTTGCAACATTTTTCTTGATTGTTAAAGATGGTAATGGAAATAGTTTGAGTTATATCAATAGTTTTCAGCTACTGTTCAAAGGAGTTCAAAGGAGTGGGTAAAATAATCAACTTACTAATGGGGGTTGGTAAGAGCTATAGCAATGGTTCAATGCAATTAACAAAGATTGCAATTATTGTGGAGTCTCCACTTGTCCATAAGTGGGATCCAGGTGGCATTCAACAAAGAAGGAGAGACAGGAATGTGGTGCAGCTGTGTGAGGTTAGGAACATTACAGACAAGTTGAGTATTACATTGTATGCTTGGTTTTTTATTACAAATGCCATAGCAAATGGGAGGTATGATACTTCCACCAACCCATTAAAATCCTTTTTCTGCCTCTTGAAATTTCGATGGGTGGAGGAGCAATTTTAAAGACAGTATCAAACTTTTCAGTTGAACAAATTATATCATCTTTAGAATGGATCCCAGGCCAAGATAAAGGGGTTGAGTCTCAAGTATGGAGTCACATTAATTCTTGTGTACAAATTGAGTTTGGAATTTCAAGGGAAGACATTGATTTGCTTTATGAGTGGCTTAGGGGTTTTGTTAGTGATTCAACTAGAATGATGGAAAATAAGCTGATGGAATTCTTGGAAGATGAGGAAAATATTTTTAGTATTGCTAAGTTTAAGTGGCACAGACTTATGGTTGAGCACTTGATTCAAAAAGGGGAGTCTTCAAGAATCACCATGGTAGAAAGACATCACAAGCAATGGGATCGGGTGAACAATACTTAGTCTCTTGCATTATTGGGACATCTTGCTTCAAGCTATGTGATCCCGATGGACTTGGAAGAGTATTAATTGTTTTTTTTTATATCTTCACCTTGAGGACAAGGTGAATGTTTAGGGGAGGGGGGGTATTGATAGGATCGTAAGTAAAGGAAGGGTAAGGGAATAAAGTGTAAGGGAAGGGAAATGAGAGTTTGTTGTAACCACTTGCTTATGTGGCAAAGTGGAGGGAAAATGTGAGCATTAGTTGAGTGCTATAAATAGCAGTGAGAGGGAAATTAAAAGGTAACTAAGAATTGAGAATAGACCTAGGGTCTTTGGGAGAGATTAGGCCTCTATAGTGCCTTTGGTTACTTTTATCTTCATATTCTCTTGTATTTTCAGTTTTCCACCATTAATATACAATTTCTATGTTCTAATTGAGTGATGAAGAGCCCCATTAATTCTGGTACCTATCATATATTAACTCTGGTTTGTTTCGTGTCGTGTTGGACGTGTCGTGGTGGTCACTTTTTAGTTCACTGTCAATTGTTGGGCACATTGTTGCTTAACCTTATCATCGTTTCAACTGAAAGCTTGTTCCCTCTTTGTCTACTCAACAATCTTTTCAAACATATATACTCAGCAACATTCAGTACTACACTCAGCAGCAGTCTCAGTCCTCTTTTTCACTGTCAGTGCCTCCTCAACAAGGTTCTATCACTCCAGTACAGCCACATTCTCAAGCTATGGTTGCAAATGCTCCTTCAATGAGCACCCAGAATCGGTACCCAGACTATGGAGCTTCCTATCAGGTCACCAACAAGGTTAGTGCATTTGTTCAGGAACGGAAAACTCGAGCTAAGGTCCAGAACAAATTTTCATTGGAAATAAACTTTTAGGTTCCACCTGTTTCTCCTCTCCTTAATACTCCACATGTTTCTCTTTATCTCCATAATCTACTTATAAGTGTGAGTAAATTTGTAAAGACAACTCTATTTTCTTTGTGTTTCATCCAGACTTTTGTCCTGTGAAATCTCAAGGTTCCAACAGGGTTCTTCTTTGAGGATACCTAACAATCACTAGCAACCCCCCAACTATTAGTTATGGGCCCGATTAACTGCTTGCCCATATCCATTAATGGACCTCTCCCATCTCTTTCTAACATATACTATGAGAATATCATTCGAATGATGATAGTAAATAATAATCATCTGTTTTGATTTTATTTTATTTTAATAAGAAAGCCGTATTTTTTGAAATTAGTCATGAGGTTTGCATCTCCTTGGATAATAATATTAACCTGTTATGTTTAATGATTACATAAATACTTCAATCTATTAAATAATATCCCCTATATTCTGCATATTGCACAGGGGTGAAGCTACTAAAATTATTTTGTTACCCAAAATATCACACTACTCCTAATGGTTGTCCTAAAAATTTCTGCCAACAAAAAAGGGTATTTGCAGAGTAACTTATTTTGGGGAAGCAGGTGGAAAGGGGATAAAGAAGCAAGGAAAATAATTACCAGTGTGGTATGTTGTATCCTCATCGTCACTTCCTTCAACTCCAATATTGTCCTATAAAACATCGATGAAACAGTATTGATTACATATCTAAATTGCAAAAAACAATATCTTACAACATACTTAAGGCACAAGATAAAGTAAAATACCTGCTCCTCAAAAATCTTTGACAACTGCAGTACTCTTTCCTTTTCAAGCTTACGGCTTTTATTAACCCATGATGAAACCTCAGAAGCAGCTTCAGATTGTCTCTTTGTCCTTGTTTCTTTCATCCTATACAAATACAAAATAACAAATAAAGAGAATATTTTCACAACAGAAAGTATTCCATAACCGTAAAATTATAATGTTGAGAAATTTGGTGATCAAAATAAATCAACAGGTTGATAGTAGAAATGGCAGGCATCATAAAACCCTAAATTTAAAGAGCATATGGATAGGAAGTATAGGGCGGGCGGGGGAACTGGGGAGGAAAAAAGTGACCTGAACCCCTAATTTGGAAGACTCTTTAGGAGGGTAGGGGCTAAGCAGGGGAAGGTGTATTTTTAGTGAAGGGCCTACATGTTAGTACTTTTTGAAAACGAAAACCCTTTTATTTAAAAAATGTGAATTTTTTAAAATAATAGCCATGTTTCTTCAAAAATCTAGAAAAGAAAAAGAAGGCAGTTTCAGACTTTCAGTGCTTTTTCTCAGAATCAACCAAAACAAGTTATTGAAGAAAGTTCTAAAAAAGTTAGCTCTAAATTCGTAAGACATAACCAAAAGCATCCAAAATAACGAATAAAAGATTCATTCCTTTTACTTCCAACTCCTAAACAATAGGAATAAATATCTCCTCCTTCCCTTAAACATTCAAAAAATGGGACCTATCCCTCTCTTTCCCTCCACTAGAAACTTCCAAACTTACTCGTATAATATGGTTACTGATGAAACTGACTATCATTTCATAGATTTGGCTGATTCACAATTACTGTTGCTCTAATTTTTATTTTCAGTCACATGGGTGTCTTAGTAACTCTCACATTTCCTGGTCTTGGGGTGGTATTTGGGCATGGGTTTATATTCTGTAGGTGTTAATGGGTTTCCATGTCCAAGATTTCCTTATGATTAGTAATAACGTTTGCATCCTTGCAGTTTAGAAAGTCTTCCCGGAACCATGAGCTAGATTAGGTTAAGTTTCCTTATGATTAGTAATAGAGTATCACATTCACACCTAAGGAATCTTGGCTAAGTGTGAAATCAAGGTTTGCCTTCATTCTTCTCATCTTTTATCCTATTTTCCTATATATATTTATCAACCTACCAGATTTAATTTCTTCAACAACATTATTAATAAATTCATCCAATCAATATCCTAACTAATTATTCCTTTCTTGAATTGGTCCTGAAACTGGGAACCCATCAGACACAAATCCTATTCTTGCACCCAACAATTATTAACTTGAACCTTGGATAAATCCAACGGCTTTGAAACTCTACTCACTAACAGTCTAATACATAAACTCTGTGAACCTCCATTCATATTATTTCTACCACTACCCAAGAAAATCTTAAACCCACACTAAATCATAAGTACATTGAAAATCTATATTATATCTAATTTTCACGAGATGCTGACACAGAGTCCATGTAATTCAATTATTATTACAAAATATTAAATTAAAAGAGTTGCAGTAATGAATAAAATCAAAATGCTGTGACTAAGTGCCAAAAGATTCTGTTTTCAATAAAATAAGGGTGAAAGCTGGACTGCTTACTAGCAAGGCAAGCATATAATGTGTAATAGGAATGCATAATGTAACAGATACTACGACATCAGTATCTAAAATCATAACCACAGTACTAACAACAAAGAAATTATTTCCGAAAAGGGCTCAACGATCAAGTATAAAGCAATCCTACAATACAACTCTCCATAATTTTCTAAAGAACAAAACTGAAATCCAAGTAAGCAAAATTTTGGATCATCAAATCATTCATCTTAAGCAGCAATGAAGAGAACCAACCTTTACTGTACTCTACAAAAAAGGCCTCAAAAGCTGGACCCCAATTTACTAATAATTATGATTCTATGACTGAAGCATAAAGAAATAAATTATAAATTGCAAATTTACATTGCAGAATCTACAATTTAATACTGGATAACAGTATAGAAGCAGTAAAATATATCAAGTAACAAAAACAGACTTACTTCAAGATGCGTTCTTTAAGTTCTTTTGATGACAAGTTTTGTGATGTTTCACCATCCTGACCATCTTCATGGAGCTTTGAAGCCTTAGCTTGCTTGGCAACCTCCTCATCTTTCTTCCCATGGTACTCTACTTTATCATCAACATTACTTAATTCATAATCTTCCTCATGAGCCTTTCTACTTACTTTATCTCTTGACCTTTCTTTATCTCGATCCGCCTCCCTCTCTTCTCTAATTTTATCTTTGCCCTTATCTCTATCCCCATCTTTATAGCTTTCCCTCTCCTTGTCCCTATCTCTATGCTTCTCTCGCTCCCTATCCTTTGCCTTATCCCTGTCCTTATCCCTAGTCTTCTCTTTTCCCCTCTCCTTCTCCCACGCTCTATCACTATCTTTCTCTATTTCACGGTCTCTATCCTTACCCCGATCCTTCTTATCTCTATCTCTCTCGCGCTCTTTTTCCCTATATTTCTCTCGATCATAATCTTTCTCCCTTGCCTTACTATCTTTACCTCTATCCTTTTCACGCTCATCCCTCTCTTCCTTCTTCCGTTCCCGGCCAGCCCCTCTATCCTTTTCTACATCCTCAGCAGCCCTCTTTAGCTGCTCCCTGTCTTTACTCCTGTGCTCCTTGTCGCTCTTCTTTCTATCCTTGCTTCTATGCTTGCTAGACTTCTCTTCCCCATCATCATATTGCTCCCTCACATGGGAACCCTCTTTATCATCTCTACCCTCGTACCGTGATTCAGGCCATTCCACATCCATCAAAATCCCTACAAACAAAAACATCAAAATTATACAAATCAAAATTTCAGAAACAAAACCACAAAACTACTAAAATATACATACAGAACCACCAAAAAAGTACATACAATTAAATTCAACTATTTTCAACTATTTTACAATAAAACCATATATCCGTATATCTTATAGTGAAAAAAAGAATATCATAGTTAAGTAACAGCTCAATTACAAAACCTAAATTCGAAAATGAAACTGAAATTCGAAGATTTATCGATCGTGATAAAAAGTAAACACCAAACCAAAATTAAACAGAGAGAAATCAAACTCCAACGATTGAGAACCGAAATCGTGAATGAATTGAAATAAACAAATAACTGGAGAGAAGGGAATGGATAGAAGGAGTGAGTGTTTTTGAATTCAAACAAGCACGCACCTTCTTGAGATGAGAGCGGTTTAGAATGCGAAAACACCTACGAAGTGAACGGAACAGTACCAAACCTAAACTTTGCTTCAATGGGGAATTTGGGTGCGACAGCGACTCACGCCTTCAACGAAGGGTAATAAATTTGTATATCAAAGAAATCAAATCTCTCCAAAATAGGCGCTTTCGTTAAAATCCCTAAGTATATCGAAATTATAATTACATCCTTAGTATTTCTTTCGTTAAAATCCCTAATTCTATTTTTTTTATTCAGTCATTTTATTCTTCAATTGTGGCTTTTAATTAAGTGTGTGCTATATGGGTCTAAATTATATTTTAGAATATTTTAATGTGTTATTTTCTAATTGTGTTTTAATAAAAATTTGTATAATTATATATCTAATATTTTGACATCGAAAATGAAGTTTGTCATAACACATAATAGGTTGATCTGTGATCCACAACTGGATTGGGCTCGTGGCCCCGTCCGAAACAAAATGTAAAGTAACTTTTATAAAATATGACTATTATGTAAACTCATTGCTCACACTCTAAGACCGTAAAAATTCATACTAAGTCTTTCATGGTTAATTAAGTACAAAGTAACTCAAAATACCTTAAAGATGAATACACAACAACAATAATATAATTAACCAAGTAGTTCTGATATTCATCAATATGTTTATAGAAAATAAACTCATCCCAACAGAGAACCAACAAATAAGAGTTGACGACACATAACAACACGGTAATGGTAATAGTAATAGGAAATAAACTTATCCTATAAAAGAGTACTAAAGCGTTGTTAGCCATATAAAAAGTTTGAACCTATTAACGGGCAGAAGAAAAGTTACCAAAGTGAAAGGAAAGTACTGATATTTAGGAGCAAATCTAAGGCAATGAAACATGACAAATATTCAAAAAGAATTAGTGTAAAAAAAAACATAATCAGAATCATAACTTGAAACCGATGAACTCCACCACAATCAATTTCTCACCTTCATTTAACAAATTCAAGTCAGGATCGTTCATCCAAAAACCCAACTATAAAAAAAGTTAAGAAATTTGAGTATAAAATATTACCTTGTGACATGATTTGCAATTGAGCTAAAATTGAAGGCAAAATAAGCTCGAAGAGGACCTGACAGCAACAAAAATGAGTAGAAGAAGAAGATTCCTACAAAATATCGTAAAGAAAAAAATGCTTTTCAACATATTGACATTTCCTTTTCTAAAAAAGAACACATTGATATTCACTTTTGTGGTTTATGATATTTTGTAATCCCACCTATTTCTTCTTATTTCTTTTTGATTATTTTGGGCTTCTAGTACCATGCACTACGCGATTCTGATACTGAAATTGGAATGCTATTAGCTTGTGCATATGAATATGAAGACAATTTTTTTAGTATGCTCAATCACCCTGCTTATTTCCTAGATTAAAGTAGTGAGTAAAAGCATACACTTAAAGCATTGATTGCAAAAAAAATATAACGTTTTCAAGTTTTAAATAGTTTTGAATTTACAAAGTCGGAAACTGTTCTTTGAAAACGTAAATTATGGAATTAATATGTTCTTCAAAACATGGAATATTTTGAGAATAATATTTTTGCAATAAATTTTGTCTTCTAACGTTTGTTCTCATTTATTTTCATGAGTCTACATTAATTTTGAAAATTTGATTGTAACCAATTTTTTTTGTTATTTTGAATTTGCATTTTTGTAGTACAATAATAGTAAAAACCTAGAGTAAAATTTTGGAGGGATAGGAGAATTAATGCTATAAATTATTGATTATCGTAAAAGAGAACAATTGTAACTATCATTTTTACTTTTGAAAGATTTCTAATAAAACATGTTATAATATATTTCGTATGAGAAAGTCTTTTGTTAAAAATGAAAATTTAGTTATATATTATATTATTTATATAAATAAATAGTTTTAGATAATTGTAAATAAAAAAATCCTATTAATAAATAGGATTGAGAAAAAAATAAAAACTCTATAATATGTAGGCTCGTGCTACACACGGTGTATATAGTATTTTTTTAATAAAAAAGTAGACAATCATAAATATATGTAATATTTAGAATAACTCTATTGAATTAGTTTAATGATAATAAACTATCAAGTAATTACAAATATCCATGAAATTGAAATTTGCTCATTGCACTTATATCTAATTTAAAAGTGTTATACAAACAATTGTCTCATAACATACCATAAAAATTAATAGATTAAAAAAGTGAAGCAACCAACACAATTATAGAATGTGCAAGGCAACTTTGACATTGCAGCTTTAGACACTTTCAACACAAAATTCAGTAGAAAAATTCATCAATCAACAAACAATTGTAATGTGTCGCACAAAACCACTTTCATGAGCCTCAAAAGTAAAAATAGAAATCATCACAAGCATAAAAAAAATATTTTTATGAGCAACCTTAATAATATCATAGCAACTACATGGAGAGAAAAAAAGCTTGTAGAATAATGGGAAGCAACCTTAATAATATCATGGAGAGATCAATGAAAAAATCAGATTCAGTTAGAAATTTCTAGTCCATGTATCTGTCGATGTCACATCACAAATATAAAAATGACACAGAATAATTGTTAATAGATCATGCAAAATTAAAAATTACAATATTAATTAACAAAGGGAAGAGGAGTAGAGATCGTTGAGATTTGTGGAAACGATAGAGAGAAATGCTTACTTCAAAGTTGGGGGGCTTCCTTAGCCTACTCATGGCAAAAAAGATTGAAACTTGAGAGAGAAAAAAAAAAAAAAAAGAACAAAGTATAAGGCTTGCGTTGTTGCACTAACCTGTGATTTTCTATTTTCAACTTCTTTTTTCTCGTCTTCAATCGTTAATTTTTTAAAAAGAAAAAACAAATATATGAGATGAATACTGAAGAATAGGGTTTTCTATATCAATCAAGAAGGAAAAGAGCAAAAATTGAGAAATCAAGAAGTGGAAGGAGGAGGAGCTTCAATGTTGTAGCGACCGAAAAATCCGGCAAATGATTCTTCGAAGTTCGAAAGGAAGCCGCCACCAAATTTTAGTTTAAGGGCAAATTCGGAAAATCCCTTTAAGTTTAGGACAAGGCAAGTTTAAGGTTCGGGAGTCGTTATGCATGGGGAAGGTATTAGCACCCCACGACATCCTTTGGTCTAATTAACTTAAGATTTATTTAATTATTACCCTTTATTTATAAAAAGAAGACTTATTTAAGTTTTTATTTTTTAGTGCTTGACAAGGGTTGAGTCTTGCTCCTACGTACCTCCAGATGCAATGGAGGAATCAAAGCTACGTAGTTCTTCCTGAAAAAGTTTGTGGGTTGGTGTTTTTTTTTTTAGTGGGGGTCCGGGATTCCTTGAATCTGCTGACTCACTCGATTTCTAGGACACCGACTAACCCGATTGTACAACCGACTTAGTCCCCTACTTTTTGAAAATGATGGGTTGATTTTAGAATAGGTATTCTAGAACTCCTGAACTGTACAGCTCATTAGTTCTAGAACGCTGACTAACCCGGTTGTACAACCGACTTAGTCCCCTATTTATGGAAAAATGATTTATTTATATTTTATTAAGTTTTTGTAGGATTACCGAATCTGCATGACTCATTGGTCCTAAATGATGACTAACCGGTTGTACAACCGACTTAGCCGCTTATTTTAGAGAAAAATAGTTTTTGTATTTATTAAGTTTGCGTGGTTCTTGAATCATGCAACTTATTGACCTTAAAATAATGACTAACCGGTGGTTGTACAACCGACTTAGCCGCTTATTTGATTCAAGAGAGAAAAATTATTTATGTTTGAATTGAAAAGGAATTAAAAAGAGAAACAGGGAGTGCAGATTGTAAATTTGGGTTTTATTAGTAGCGTGGTGTTGTATAATTAATTGGAGGTGCAAAAATGCAAGCCCGGTTCGCATAGGAGGCCCAAAGATGCGAAATTGGGCTTAAGTGGGAGGAGGTGTGTGCGCGTGAATTGGAGGGTGCAAATAACATTCGATAAAAAAAGCAAAGGACACTACAAACGGCCCAAACCTAAACCTAAATTACACTTCCTCCTTCCATCTATGGCGTGGCGCGCAAATGCCTGGGGGAGGGAGAAAAGGACGCGATTTCCGCGATAACTCCGGGAAAGGAGAGAGAAAATTCGGCGAGGTTTCCTTGAAGGTGAGCGATTTGGTTCGGGTTGTTGGTAGAGGAGTTGTCTCGCGATGAGGAGAGGATTGCGCGCCATGGCGCCCACGCCGCCGGCCGGAGGTGCGACGGTGAAGCTTCCAGCTTTGGGTGAGGTTCGTTTGTTCTTCTCTTTTTTCTGGGTTTCTCTTCGTTCTCCTTGTTTTAAAACACGCTGCTAATCTATTATTTTTCTTTTTAGGGGTGAAACAGTGGCGGTGATGATGACCGTCACGTGGTGGTCGGAGAAAATTTCTGTCAATTCTCGGATCTATTCAATATCATCCTCCTCTATTCTATTCTCTTATATTGTTATTTCTTTTCTCTCCGTGGTCTGTGATTTTTGTGAATCTTAATTTGTATTTGTTCTAATTTTAATTTTACAAATACATCAAACTAAATATGTACGCTTCAAATCGATTTGTGAACTCTATAATGCCAATTGCAAGATCATTCTGGATGTCATGTAAACAGATTATGATATTTAATTTAATTATAAATAAGGATATTTGAATCAAGTTTAACATAAGAAAATTAAGATTAAAATATACCGAAAACTTTGATGCAAAGACATATATGCTCCACAACAATTGAAACAAAGAAAACAACCAAAACTATGATCTACTGAACCGAATTATACATCCCTTTGATATTACATACATTGAAGCATACATATTTTTATATATAAATTAAGCCCAAATTAATATTCAACTTCTAGTTAAGCTTCAAAAAAGGGAAAGGAAACAATTATAGATAGGAAGAAAAACCCGACGTGTTGATGATCTCTATCTTCACAAGTGGTAATGCTTATCTTCCTCGTCTCACTCTCACGGCTATTTGCCTTGTGTTTAGTGGATTAGGATTTCGATGTGAAACCCTAATCCTATTTTTGGGTGATTTTAGCAGTAGTTTTACGCCTTGGTTTTGTGTGTGTTTTAGACTCTAGGTTAGCCGTTTATTTATATGTAGAAATTAGGTTTTAGCATTAATCTTTGTTTTTGGGCTTTTGCGAGATCGATAATGTGGGCTCTTTGAGTAGTCTTGGAGAGCAAGAATGGACCCGAGAGATCACCGATCTTTGCTCATTTATTTAATTTTCGTTTTTATATTCTTTGTATTTTTATATTATCATTTTTGTATTTTTGGGCTTTTGGACTATTAAGTGCTCTTAAATTGTAAATTAAACTAAATAGAATTTTTTGACATTTTTGGGCTGTATATATGCTTAAATAAATTAAATAAACAAAATACGAATAAAATAATAAGAAAAGGAGTCAAAGCCAAATACAAAGACGAGGACGGGCGGACTCGACAAATACGCTAAAACTAAAAATGGGCGTGTTAACTACAAACCCCACAATTAACTCTAATCGCATTAGTCTGAATTTAAACCAAATTTTGAGAAAAATGACTTTAGGTGGACCTGCTCACATACGACTAAACTCAAATACAGATAATTAAATTGAAGAACGCACGAGAAGATCGATCATTCGCGCGCATGCCTAATTTAAACAATGGTATTTCGAGTTTAGCTGAACGGAGTGACTGGAATTGGTTTGGATTGGTAACCGAGACTCTACACTGATAATTCTTGTAATCATGCGACTCTGAAACACGCCCTTACTAAAAATAAATGACTAAAGCGAGAAAAAGAAGACGGACAAAATTGGGGTATAACAGCTGCCCCTCTTTATTAATATTTTACTAGAAAGTGCGGAGCTCTCGAACTTTCGTAGTAGAAATAGGAATAAAGATAAGATAGACGCTAATTTTGTCCGTTTGAGGGGGGAGTGGGATGTTTGAGAGATAAGAGGGAGTGGTTAATATTTGGCGCATTAACCGAGAGTTGAATGAAGGGTCAACAAGGACCTGAAGGAGCACTAAGACTCTGAAGGACCACTCGAGGTCGAAGGAGCGATAAGGCTCGGAGGACCACTTAAGGTCGGAAGGTCGCCTAAGCCTTAATTGAAGGACCATCGTGGTCCGAAGGAGCGCAACTAGCTACGGTACTAATTAAAGCGCCTCGAGGAGCCTTTATACTCGAAGCGGCCATGATGGGTCAAGATCGTGTCTAGAATCGATATGTTGACCATGAAGGGACGACTGCGCGTGTCTTAGGTCGACACAACTAGTCCGAAGGACCATGCGGGTGCGGAAGGTCCGCCGCTCGACTCCGACGTTTGCCACACTGGGCCACTTAGGGCATCGGCGAGCGTAGTGCTCGAAGGACCACTCGGTCCGGGATCATTTCGGTGATCTGCGTGATGCGATACGGGATCAACGCCAGAGCTTTGATCTTAGAGGAACAAAATATGGGTATCGACACTTGAAGTCGATTCGAGAGGCAATACATCATGTAATGGACATACAACGCCAATAATACATGCACATGCAACGGTGATTTTGGTGGGGTGATGGATGAAATAGGTGATTCTTTTTCTTTTTTTTTTTTTATTTTTTTATTTTGCTTTTTGCTTTTGCTTGCTTTTTATTTATTTATCCGATGGATGCATGAAGTATGAATGTTAAGATGATGCAAATGAAATGTTTGAATGCAAATGCTATGGTGCATGGTGTGATGATATGAAATGGTGATTGAGTGCGCGAAACATTTTTTGTGATGATGAGATGTGAGACTTTGGATGCGAGAGCGGAGATGAGTATTGATAATTCTTTGGAAAGATTAGATTTGATTCAAACTTCGGCAATCTCAATGTTGTTATTTACTGAGACATCGATGTGAAAAAGTACTTGCAAGCTCGCTTCTTTTTCTCTTCCATTATGATGCCCCCGATGACCGAAATTTAGGTCCACAAAGTTAACTAAGTGGATTTTCGATGATCGCATTATCAACTTGTGTTCTATCTCATTTGAAGCATTGTTAAGAAAACATGTATAGTAATGCAAACATAGATGAATGAGTCGATTAACTTGGTTCAAGGTTATGGACGAACGCGACGCATGAAAGGATGAATGACCGGTCTTCGTCAATGTCATGAAAGGTAGGTTTTTCCAAGCCAAGAAATACGAGATTGCCCCAATTTAGATTTGATGATTGTGAGTGAATAACTTGCACCCTGCTTCTAGCGCTAACAAGCTAGAGGTGTAGAAAATGATGATCGTGAATGCATTGGCTTTGGAATGAAAGGCGGAAAGCAAGAGACTTTGTCTCAACCCAAAGAGTTTGGTGTTGCCCCATTTATGGTAAGGACAAGATTGCCTCAGCTAGAGTAGTAGCATTTTGGGTAATGAGTTGAGAAATTGCCCGGTATGGTTTTATGGTTGTGAATATAATGAAGGGATGAGATGGGTGTCGGGTGAATTTCCCATTTGTAGGTGGAGTGAAGAATGACAGGATTGCCCCACTTGGAATAGTGTTTGAATGGTTGCCTTTAGTGAGATTGGGAAAGGTGACAGAGTTAGGGTTATGGGTTTTGGAGATGGTTAAATGCGGTTTGTATAGTCGGGAGTGGTATGGGAAGCACACCTGGACAAATTCCCAAGTTCAAATAGATGGTGAAAGGATGCCCCACTTTAGGATCTAGGTGACGATCCTAGTATAAACTTTTGGTTACCTTTAGAATGAATCTCGGACTACAATAGTCTTGAGTTTGCTATGATGAAAACTACACTTGGTGATCACTAGACCTTGTCTTAGTATAATCAGAAACTTGAATGAATCTTGTGGTGCAAGCCTTTTGATTTTTCTTTTCCTTTGAGTTTTTTTTTTTTTTTTTGAGATATATTTTTTTGAGCAAACATATTGTAAATAAATAAACTTATTTGTCCTAAGATTAAAACTTTGAGAAAACAAAAGCAATCGGTCATTGATCGGAATGTGGCCGATGGTTTAGTGATTTATGAGGAAATGATAATTGGGCTCAAGGTAGTGTTTGGGGATTGATGGGACGGATGATTTTTTTTTTAGCGGTATGATTTGACTAATGGTTAATGGTTTGTGAAATAAGGTGTTATTAGGCTCAATGAAGTGTTTGATGATTGATGGGACAAATGATTTGGTGAAGTAACTTGGCTAATGGTCGATGATTTATGAAGGAAATGATTGTCGCTCAAAGGAGTGTTTGAGGGTCTAGTAATTGATGTGTCTCATGGTAGGATGGACTTGTTTAGGGATGTGACTTGGCCAAGGGTTTATGAAGGATAGGATATTGAGAACAAGGGAAGTGTTTGGGGTTTGTTTTGCACAAGGATTTCTTATGCATTTAATGGCTAGAAGTATCAGCTCATAATTGTACCACTTTTGCTTTTTCGTGGTTTTTCGATCCTCTTCTTTTTTTATTTCACTTTCTTTTTGATTTTGATTTTTTCTTTTTCTTTCTTTCGAGCTTTTGATGTGGAATTGATCATTGTCTAGGGTGATTGAAATGTTTTTAGATTTTGGCTTAAGGTGAGTAGCATGGGGTTTTTTTCGGGGGTATGGGAAGATGGTCAAACTTCATTTCAAATCATGATTGCTCGTTTTCTCAAAAATTAACTTAAGGACAATAATTTATTTACTTTTATATATTTGCTCTTTTTCTTTATTTCTCTTTTTTTTTATATGCCCTAATTTTTGCTTAGGCCGCTCTTACGAGTTTTCGACCTAACAGACCTTTTTGAATTTATTATTTTTTTTTTTGTAAAGGACTTGCACCAAGGGAATACAACGTTGACAAAGTTTTTTAGAGATCACACATTTGCCCCAGTATGGAGGGCCTAAAGTGTTATTTCACTAGGGGAACCAACCGTAAACGTCAACTATGTAATCGATGTGGGGAGTATGTACCTTATGGGTGGTCGGGGTGGGATTAGACTTTGTGAGGGGATGATGGTAAGGTAGGACGCTAAGCGACTCGGACAAAAATGAACACACATGTTACCCAAGTCACTACACAAATGCTTTCGAGAGAGTTAACATTTAAAACATGATAGAAATTTTTTTTATGGGCATTTCGGTCATTTATCATGAGATGGAAGAGATGCAACGTTTGGTTAAAAAATGTGAGCAAGCTAAAAATTTGAAAAACGGAGTGACTTGAAACACCTTGAGCTCGCAACGAAGTATGGCTAAACTTTTTCAAAAAGAATTATTTATCTCACAAGAATGTCTCACCTCTCATCACAATCTTTCTCTCAAAATTATGTTTTTTCGTTTTTATAATGCATGATGTAAGTATGCAAATGAATGAATGCGCGTGAAATGAGAATGCAAATGAACGAATGAATGTATGTGAAATGCGAATGTGATGTATGGGTATGAATATATGATTTTATTCGTCATGTCGGGAATTATAAACTTTTCATTGGAGAGTAAAGTACAAAATTTAATTTTGACTTCAGTGTACACCCGCTTCTCTCCAAGGTAAAGATTTAAATTCTCGACATCATAAAAGTGCATGCAACAGTAGATGTTTATTTGCTGGTATGCATGTGGTATATTTTCTAAAAAATTAGTAAAAAAATGATTTTTGGTTGTTTTTGATTTTTTTGATAAAAGACAGTATGCATAAATATTTGTTTGAATGCAAAGGTATAAAGCTCCTTTGTGACCCTAGAAAGGTATCCTATGGAGTGGGTCTAAGGTTTCTTTTATAGTGAACCTCACAAGGATGGTTCTAAAGAATCCTACACATGGTCCCTAGAGCCAAGGACCCCAGTCAAGAATATTGACCCCAACAATAGGCAAGCTATTAGAAGGGATAGCATCCTTAAAAGGAATCAAACTCTAGGTGAGATTTTCATGACCACCCAACGAGACGTACGTCCTGCAGGCCATCACTACGCAATCTCGTTCTAACTTAGGGTACACTCAAGTCCGGGTAGAGGACTTTTCTCACGTATGTGAAGTGTAGAAGTGAAGTGTGTGTAGGAGCGATCTAAAAAAACAACCCAAAAGCTGCAAGCAGACAAACAAACGTATATACAAATATCGTCTTCTATCCAGAGTTTATATATAACATAAAAATATAATATGCAAAGGATAATAATAAATAAACAAATAAATAAAGGGAAGGATAAAAATTAAGTTAATCCTAAATAATTAGACTAGGTTTTGACTCTCTAAAAAGTTAAGTCCCCAGTGAAGTCGCCAGCTGTAGCGACCGAAAAATCCGGCAAATGATTCTTCGAAGTTCGAAAGGAAGCCGCCACCAAATTTTAGTTTAAGGGCAAATTCGGAAAATTCCTTTAAGTTTAGGACAAGGCAAGTTTAAGGTTCGGGAGTCGTTATGCATGGGGAAGGTATTAGCACCCCACGACATCCTTTGGTCTAATTAACTTAAGATTTATTTAATTATTACCCTTTATTTATAAAAAGAAGACTTATTTAAGTTTTTATTTTTTAGTGCTTGACAAGGGTTGAGTCTTGCTCCTACGTACCTCCAGATGCAATGGAGGAATCAAAGCTACGTAGTTCTTCCTGAAAAAGTTTGTGGGTTGGTGTTTTTTTTAGTGTAGGGGTCCTGGGATTCCTTGAACTGTACAGCTCACTGATTTCTAGGACACTGACTAACCCGATTGTACAACCGACTTAGTCCCCTACTTTTTGAAAATGATGGGTTGATTTTAGAATAGGTATTCTAGAACTCTCCGAATCTGCATGACTCATTAGTTCTAGAAACGACTAACCCAGGTTGTACAACCGACTTAGTCCCCTATTTATGGAAAAATGATTTATTTATATTTTATTAAGTTTTTGTAGGATTACCGAATCATGCATGACTCATTGGTCCTAAAATGATGACTAACCCGATCAGCATAACCGACTTAGCCGTTTATTTTTAGAGAAAAATAGTTTTTGTATTTATTAAGTTTGGGGTGGTTCTTGAATCAGCATAAATTCATTGACTTAAAATAATGACTAACTTGGTTGTACAACCGACTTAGCCGCTTATTTGATTGCGAGAGAAAAATTATTTATGTTTGAATTGAAAAGGAATTAAAAAGAGAAACAAAAGTGCAGATTGTAAATTTGGGTTTTATTAGTAGCGGTGTTGTATAATTAATTGGAGGTGCAAAAATGCAAGCCCGGTTCGCATAGAGAGGCCCAAGATGCGAAATTGGGCTTAAGTGGGAGGAGTGTGTGCGTGAATTGGAGGTGCAAATAACATTCGATAAAAAAAAGCAAAGGACACTACAAACGGCCCAAACCTAAACCTAAATTACACTTCCCCTCCTTCCATCTATGGCTGCGGCGCCGCGCAGCCTTGGGAGAAAGAAGGACGCGATTTCCGGCGATAACTCCGGGGAAAGGGAGAGAGAAAATTCCGGCGAGGTTTCCTTGAAGGTGAGCAGTTTGGTTCTGGGTTGTTGGTAGAGGAGTTGTCTCGCGATGAGGAGAGGATTGCGCTTCGCCATGGCGCCCACGCCACGGAGGTGCGACGGTGAAGCTTCGGCTTTGGGTGAGGTTCGTTTGTTCTTCTCTTTTTTCTGGGTTTCTCTTCGTTCTCCTTGTTTTAAAACACGCTGCTAATCTATTATTTTTCTTTTTAGGGGTGAAACCGTGGCGGTGATGACCACCGTACGTGGTGGTCGGAGAAAATTCTGTCAATTTCTGGATCTATTCAATATCATCCTCCTCTATTCTATTCTCTTATATTGTTATTTCTTTTCTCCTGTGGTCTGTGATTTTTGTGAATCTTAATTTGTATTTGTTCTAATTTTAATTTTACAAATACATCAAACTAAATATGTACGCTTCAAATCGATTTGTGAACTCTATAATGCCAATTGCAAGATCATTCTGGATGTCATGTAAACAGATTATGATATTTAATTTAATTATAAATAAGGATATTTGAATCAAGTTTAACATAAGAAAATTAAGATTAAAATATATACAAGAAAACTTTGATGCAAAGACATATATGCTCCACAACAATTGAAACAAGAAAGCAACCAAAACTATGATCTACTGGAACCGAATTATACATCCATTGCATATTACATACATTGAAGCATACATATTTTTATATATAAATTAAGCCCAAATTAATATTCAACTTCTAGTTAAGCTTCAAAAAAAGGGAAAGGAAACAATTATAGATAGGAAGAAAACCTGACGTGTTGATGGTCTCTATCTTCACAAGGGTAACAGTTATCTTCCTCGTCTCACTCTCTGGCTCTTTGCCTTGTGTTTAGTGGATTAGGATTTCGATGTGAAACCCTAATCCTATTTTTGGGTGATTTTAGCAGTAGTTTTCTGCCTTGGTTTCTGTGTGTTTTAGACTCTAGGTTAGCCGTTTATTTATAGGTAGAAATTAGGTTTTAGCATTAATTGCTGTTTTTGGGCTTTTGCAGATCTGATAATGTGGTCCTGCTGAGTAGTCTTGGAGAGCAAGAACAGACCCCAGAGATCACTGATGCTGCTCATTTATTTAATTTTCGTTTTTTATATTCTTTGTATTTTTTATATTATCATTTTTGTATTTTTGGACTTTTGGACTATTAAGTGCTCTTAAATTGTAAATTAAACTAAATAGATTTTTTTGACATTTTTGGGCTGTATATATGCTTAAATAAATTAAATAAACAAAATACGAATAAAATAATAAGAAAAGGAGTCAAAGCCAAATACAAAGACGAGGACGGGCGGACTCGACAAATACGCTAAAACTAAAAATGGGCGTGTTAACTACAAACCCCACAATTAACTCGGAATCGCATTAGTCTGAATTTAAACCAAATTTTGAGAAAAATGACTTTAGGTGGACCTGCTCACATACGACTAAACTCAAATGAGATAATTAAATTGAAGAACGCACGCGAGAAGATCGATCATTCGCGCGCATGCCTAATTTAAACAATGGTATTTCGAGTTTAGTGAACTGAGAGGACTGGAATTGGTTTGGATTGGTAACCGATACTCTACACTGATAATTCTTGTAATCATGCGACTCCGAAACACGCCCTTACTAAAAATAAATGACTAAAGCGAGAAAAAGAAGACGGACAAAATTGGGGTATAATAAATGTGTAGTCGAGAGAAATAGTTATGTTCTAAAAATCAGGAGAATGAAGATAGAAGGAGAAATAGATGATTAAAATTGAGAAACGTGAGGGTTAAAAAATCTATGGAGATAGAGAGAGTCATATTGAAGCCAAATTCAAATTGAAAGTTTGAATGGGAAGAAGCTAAAATTTAGAAGATGACGGTACAAATGATTTGTGCATTGTAATTTATGCATTTTAAATGTAATTGTCTGTTACAAAACAAATGAAGTTCATCTGATGTGTGCATTGTAAGTTTCATGACATCAAAATTAAGTATGAATGCTTAAATTTGAAAATTCAAATTTCGAATTGGATTTTCATAGTTGTCATAGTCAAATTTCAAATAAGTGGGAAACTTCAAATTTAAGTTTGAAAACTTAATTTGGAGAATTCAAATAAGAGGGAAAGGTCAAAATTACTATAAATTTGAAAATATTTTTAATTTAGTTTTAAGTGTATTTCAATTGGTAAATAATTTTTAGCTAACACAAGGTAGTACTAATCTCTCTAAAAAGGTTAAATGGACATAGATGTTTTATAGCTGTCATTCCAATGTTTACGGTTACAGAATTTTAATTCATAAGTGTGTTTGCTTCAAATTTATTGTGTAACTTATACCCAATTAAAATACATTATGTCAATATTAATAACAAATTGACAATTTTCAAATTGAATTACCTATTTCTGCCGAGTAATATGATACATAGGACAAACACTATTTTAATTACATGTTTGTAACCGATATTTGTGAGGATAAAATATCATTGGGCAGGTACAACATCAGCTTCTTTATAATCTTAAATTGTATGTTCCCACATTAATATAGGATTCAATACAAATAATATAATCTCCCCTTTTTTTTTATTTTACTGTAGGGCGCCAACAAAACATAAGGAGGAGGATGTAATACTTGAATGCTTACATGGTATTTTTTGGGATTTACACGTAGGCGATGTAATTGTGAGAACTTTCATAATTGTATATTGTATAGATAGATATGAGTCAATTTAACCCCTAAAATTACTAAAAGATTGATACTCAAAAGCGTGCTTGTAATTTTGATATATTCAACGACTATAATGATAGTGTCTCACAATCTAGCTTTACTTTTTCTAGTTGATGGAACAATCCTATGTGCCTAAACAATATATGAACATTTTTATTGTTTGGGTTTTGAGCATCCATAGTGCTCCTTTAATGAATCATTGCTTATAAAAAAATAATTTTCTTGACCAAAAAAATAATAATAGCATAGCATCTCATACATTTAAGATCAAAATGACTTTTTACCCCCTTAAAATACAATTTTGGCTATTAAATATTGGTATTGGTATTTTGTAAAAAAAAAAAACTATTAGAATGCAAAATTGTCGAAAAGATTTTTTTTTGGTAAAATTGTTACAAAGATTTTGGTTTAATTGTATTTTTCACACCGCTTAGATAGTTTGGTGGTGATCGTACCTCGACCAATGAAGTGTTGAAATTGTTGTCTATTGACTGGGCCGGTCGTTGAATAGGAGAAAGGACCGGTCTAGGCTTCACGCTGAGCACCTCGGGTGTTACTCGCAAAGACACACTCGACGATCAAGTAAGGAGTCGCCGCGGATAACACAAGGTAAGAGAACGCACTGATGCCATGTGCGAATGGCATATATATCTTGTAGAGAGTCCCGACCGCGCGAAGTTTTCGCCACCGCGCGAAGTGCGGTCCAAGCGTGTTTGCGGTTTGGGCTGGTTACGTTGGGTCGGGCCGACGCCCAATTCTTTGTTGGCGATTCTTGTAATTGCCGATACACCCGAGAACGCTTGCCCCCAAGCCTAGGTCGCTTAAGAGCGGCCGAGACTTGAATCGCGCCCCGGGAGTGAGCGTTGTTTGAATATTTTTCAAATGATGGGACGGACGCGCCGCTTGCTCTCTTGATTGGGACGGTTTCGACCATTCGCCAATCACGTCGCCGGCCGACGCGACGGTTGGTCTTTACTGACATTTATGACATGACGTTTGGTGTCTCCGAGGTTGTCTGAAGGCGGCTATTGGCGAGAAGGTGAAACGTTGCGACGCTTCGTCTCCCGGTCCCTTTTCGCGCCTTGGGTCTGTACTATAAATACCCCTTCAGTGGAGACTATTCCTCACACTTTCGCGAATTGCTCTGCCAGCGACCGACTTGTCTGCCGCCGACCTGCATCAGAAACTGCTTTCGCATCGCTCGTCTTTGCTCTCGCGACCGATCTTCAACATCTGTAAGAGGTATGGATCGATTTCTGTTTTTGCTTTTTAACTTTCTGCAATATGTCTTCGAATATATTGTTCCACGCCTTGTGATAGGGGGTGTCAGGTCTGGGGACGGCCAAGTCGCCCCCTGTCACGAGTACTCAGCTCGACCGACCTTACTCGATCCCTTTATCACAGGTGCTTGTGTATGACGCGGACGAAAAAGACTGCTCGTATTCCCGGAGGGCCGTCCCAATCCTTTGCTAGCTACATGTCGAGGCCGTCCGAGGCTAACTCCCACGAAGAAGAACCTAAATCGCGTCTTGAGCGGTGGTTCGATTCTTCGAGCAGCTCGAGCTCGAGCTCTTCTAGCTCTTCCAGCAAGCGATCAGTTAGCTCGGGGAGCTCCGACTCGAGGTCAGCCAACTCCGAAGTTAGATCGAACAACCCACCACCACCAGAGGGTGCCATACCTTGCGCCACCGGTGGAGATGAAGAGGTGGCCATAGAAGATGAAGTACAAAGCGATGTCCAGATCGTGGACGAGGAGGTGGCCGAGCCAGAGGAAGGCCGAGCCGATCTTCGCCGAGGATGTTGTGGTTCACCGTCGCGGCGAAGTTCTTCCCGGTCGTGGTTTGAACAACGAAGGAGGGTCAAATGAAGACGTTCTATCCGACACTGCACGCGATCCATCTGACATGTCTTGGGTGTCAGAGACCCTTCGTTCCAATAGGAGCATTATTACGGTCGGCCACTGGGCTGTGCCCGTTCTACAAACTTCTTTTCACCACCTGCCGGGTTGGAGAGTCAAGGGCATGAAGGGCTCGGGAAGATATTGCAACTTATTCTGATTTCCTTAAGTTCACGATGTACCGGATCGTGTTCAAGAAGATGAACATCATCCCTCCCTTCACCGAGTTTCAACGCGACGTTCTGCGTCACATCGGGGTCGCCCCCTCCCAACTCCATCCCAACGCATGGGCGTTTTTGAAAACCTTTGAAGTCCTTTTAACCAAACTTGGTCGGCCGGTGTCGATCATGTTTGTTCTTTGCTCTCTTCGAGCTAAAGTGGCTCGAGGAAAAAGCTAACAAAGAAAAGAGGGAACAGGTTTCCTTCAAGATGCAGAAAACTCAGCACCAGTATTTTAAGGCGTTCCAAGAGTCATTGGGCGCTGCTTGGAAAAGCCACTACTTCTGGATCGCTCCCACTAAAGAGGCCGGCAAAGCTATATCCGAGGTCCAACTCGATGGGAGGCTCGGTCTACCTTATTTCCCGATCATGTGGAACGAGGCCCACTTCTTCGTGGGAGGCCCGGCGACTATATTTATTCTGTCAAGGATTTATGTGCGCCAACTTGGAGTCTTTGGAGATGATCAAGGCGTTGGCGAGCATGATGCCCCTGGACCCTAAAGGCGACCTACCTTGTCGTCCATTCGTCTTGCTCGTGGGCGGGCTCGAGGCCGAGCTTGGTTTGCTTCGAACCTTGCCTTTATATTTTTCTTTGTTGATCTTTTCTTCTAACTCTTAACTCGTTGTTTTGCGAAAGAATGGCCGGTAAGTCGTGGCCGTGATCGATGCGATTCAACCCCAACAAGGGTAGTGCCTTCAAGCCGCCACCACGTAACATTGTCGACTTGGATGGCCCGTCAAAGGTGCCTCAAACTCCAAAGAGTCAAGGAAGAAACCGGCCGCTTTCGGCCACCCTCACGCCGATGATCGTTCTGCTAAGCGGCCCAAGTTTGATGATCGGGACTTGAATCTTGCTAAGGAGGACGTCCCTATTCTCTCGCTCGAGGGTCTAGGGTTGGCCGACTTCGAGCGGTTCAAGAAGAAACCCATGCAAGTCTGTGCTTCCCTTTGCATGGGGATGGACAAGATCATTCAGGAGCTGGCGGACGAAGCCGAAGGTATTCTATTTCTCTAGCCCGTCGTGCGTTTGCTTTTGTTCGACCGACTAACTGTCTTTGGCTATCTCTGTTTGCAGGAGCTCGGGCTGAGAAGAAGAAGGCCTTGGCTGAGGCACAACAAAAATATGATAAACTTGCCAAGTCCAAAAAGGATGCTCTGCAGCGGGGTGAGGATGACCGGGCCAAACTCTCCAAGAGGAACAAGGAGCTTGTCGGTCAAGTCGCAAATCTGAAGACTGACCTTGAAGTCCTGGAGAAGGAGAAGGCGGGTGGGGTACCGAGAAGGCCGAGTTGGAGGCTCAAATTCGAACAATAGCTGAGCATGCCGGAATGCGGCGATTGAGCGCTTCTATAATGCTCTCTCGGCCAAAGTGGCGCTAACGCGGATTTGAACATCAATTTTGATGAAAAGATGATACAGCCCTATGTCTAGGTTCTAAATAGGCCCACTCCTGTATTTCAGCACAAAACGTCAGAGTTTCAAGTATAAGAGGTCCTATGTCTAGGTTCTAAATAGGCCCACTCCTGTATTTTAAGCACCCACAGCAATGTTCTACGAACTATTATCCATTCTATGTCTAGACTTAGATAAAGATGCCTAAATGTCTTTAGTACATTGTTCATTAAATCTTTGAGTTCTTTTCATAGACCATGTCTGAACCTATGAATCTACCTATTTTAAGAGGCCAACCTCAAAACAAGTTTGGAAATATTTTTATGCAAAGATTTAAAACATGCAAACGTCAATACTTCATAACATTAACTAGAAATTCATTACAACAAAACAACAACTCAACTACAAAGTGTTTAGCTCATGTTGAGCATCTTTACAGAATGATAAGGAGTAATCCAAATACCATACATAAAAGAAAAGGGACTAAGTGCAAAGGATACACCTAAGTAACTTCTCAAAGATGTATGTGTGAGACGTTATAACGTCCGAGCCTCACAAAGAGTGAGTGATAAAAATTCAGAAAAGCAAAATACAGAAGTCTGTTTCCAGATCTTCTTTACAAACTATCTCTAAAAATAAATGGAAGGATGGTGGAGGGATGGAGATGAAGTGCAATGTATGAATGGCTCTGAATGTGCTTGTGTCTCGTGCCTCGAGAGAGAGAGAGAGCTGAGTCTTCAATAAATAGCCTCCTTGCTCACGTGTTGCTGATGTCACTTGCCCACCTACCAGGTCTGTTTCCTCTCTTCTGCCTGACACTGTTCAACGCTACAGTGTATCTGCGTGTCAGCTCATGGGGAATAGAAGATCTTCTGACTTTTTATATCTTTGACCATCATTACTAGCGCGCCAAAATTGAGATATGTCACCCTTGCTCTGCTGCTTTTCTATAGACGTGGTGAGGGACGTGGTAACGTTCAACACTATTTTTCCTGCACAAGCACAAGAAGTATCAAAACGCTCTCAAGGGCACCACTTGGTGCCAAAATGCATAGATTAACCTCTTATTTACTGAGAACTAAGAAATTACCATAAAACTAATTAATTAACCTTGTATTGCTAGAGAACTTGCATGATTTATTCTTTGAATGAGTATAAATAACTCATATAAATATGAGTTATCACACCCCCAAACTTAAATCATTGCTTGTCCTCAAGCAATCAAGACAAAACAAATCTAACAGAAATACATGAAATCAACTACACTAGCAGGTTATGTTCTACTCAGCCAACAGATTAAAAATTCATTCTCAAGGGGCTAATTTTCCACACACTCACACACCAATGCACAATTAGATTCCAGATTGATTATAGCTCAAAGTGGGTGTGTGCTTCTCTGTATAATTCCTCCTCTAGCTAGTTCAGAACTACTTTAGCCTATGAAAGAGTGGTTTCCAAATGGTGACAGCAAAACATTTTTCAAAACAAGGAATAGGCTAACACTTTCACATAAGAAATGGGGGGTCATCTGAAGCATGACAAAGGGTCTTATTTGGGTGCTAGGACTAGGTTAGTGCAACTAAATTTACTGACTCACACACACAAAAGACTGTAACCCCCTCATTACTGAACAACTCTCTTTTATTTGCTCCATTTTGGAGTTCTGTTTTCTCTTCTTCTTTTTTTTTTTTTTTAATTGCTCAACATTTGTTTCGGGGTATTACAGCAAACACAGAATACATGTGGATTTTCCACTTATTTGTAACAACACACTCTTTTTGGTCTTTTTGGGAGTAGACGTTACAACGTTTATGGGTGAGACGTTGTAACGTTTGAACACACAACACAACTCACACGGCATACGTTATAACGTTACGGGTAGACGTTACAACGTTGCACTCACACTACACCTGCACTTAACCAACCTATAGTCTTTGCACCCAGCCTTTGTATAACCTGATTTACCCCTAAACTTAGCTTCTACTGCTATTCTAGGTTTTTAGTCAAGTTTTACTCTCACCATAGTTTACCAAAACTAGCTTCAGCGCAAAATATTCCCTAGCTAACTAGATTCTTTCTTAAACAGAGTTTGTGTGGGAGCAGCAATCAATTCCTTTCATCTAATTAAGCATAGGCTACTCACACACACATTTTCACTAACTTTAGCCCAAAGAGAATTATTTTTTTACTGCTTGACAGGGTAAAAACACAAACTTCTTTTGCATTTGATTTCATGTACAAAACAGAACAAAAACTTTAAAAATATCTAGATTCTCCCCCCCACACTTAAAGTTGAGCAGTGTCCTCACTGCTCAATGATGAAAATCTTTTTTTTTATATATATATATAGGAGGGATTAATCAAACAGACCATAGAACATAAACTACTAAAACTAAAACTAAAACTAAAAATTAAAACTACAAACTCATTGTTAAAATTAAAGGGTACTTACTTGTTTTGCGGCACACTGCACTGATCCTTCCGCTCCATCTCGTGGGGATTCCTGACTGACCTTCTCCTTTTTTCTTTTCCTTCTTCTCCTTCTTCACTCTCACTCCTCCTTGCTCAGTTGTGGTAGTTGTTGCTGTTTCTTCAGATCCTTTCTCACCCACACTAGCACGCCCTTGACTTAATTTAAATCTGCCCTGACTGCAGACGTGCTCACGTCTAGTGTATACTAAGACGTTACGACGTCTACCACATCTTACTTCCTCTCCTTTTCAACCTTTATTCCTGCGAAACAAAAATTAAAAAGACACAAAAATTTGTTGGTTAATCAAAAATCATTGGGTTGCCTCCCAAGAGCGCTTGCTTTAAGAGTCTTCAGCCAGACTTTGGTTTCTTTCATTCAAGAATTGTTGAAGGACAATTGGATCTTGTCCCTTTCCACATGCTCTCCATGATCCGCTTTCACACGTTGGCCATTTACTTTGAACATGGTGTTGGTCTTTTCATCAAATAAGTCCACGACTCCATGAGGATATATTTTCATTAATCAAAGGACTCGACCATCTTGATTTTACTTTTCCGGGAACAACTTTAGCCTTGAATTGAATAATAAAGACTTGGCCGCCCTTCGCGCGATTCTCTTCTTTGGATTCTTTGGTCATGCCATTTCTTGGTCTTTTCCTTGTATATTGCTGAGTTTTCATAAGCATGGTGTCTGAACTCTTCTAGCTCATTTAATTGTAATAACCTTGCCTCTCCAGCCTTTGCATGATCCAATTTTAATTGCTTCAATGCCCAATAAGCCTTATGTTGGAGCTCAATTGGTAGGTGACTGTCATACCCCAATTTTGTCCGGCTTAGGTCAAAACCCTAATTTTCCCCAAAAAATAAATAGATAAAAGAAAAGCATCATGCATTGCATTTAGGGTCCTAAAAGTCATTTCAAAGTTTCTAAAATCATTTTTAAAGTTGAAATGCACTTTTTGGACAAATTAGGATTTTTAAGGTAAGGGGCATTTTGGTCATTTTTCGCCACAGGATGATTTTCTCGTCAAAAATATGCACACACCAAAAGTACATTTTTCTCTTATCCAAGAGAATTTTTGTACAATTTTTAGAGAGAATATCCTAGCTTAAAATAATTAAAATGCATTTTCCCCATTTTTATTGCATAAAAAAAATATTAAAAGATCATTAAATATTTCCCAATTATTAAGTGACAATTTTGGTTGTCTAAGAATAATTGGGGAGGTTATTTTATGATGACCAAAAACATGTAACATTTTTCTAATAGGTGCATTCCCATTTTGCATGCCCAAAAATTCAAAATTCAAAATGCAAAATGGGAAGTGTCCTCAATAAGACAAAACACCAAAAAAACAAGCATTTTTTTATTTTTCCTTCCCATTTCAGCTCATACCATGCGCATACCCCTCCATTCCACTCTCTCTCTTTCTAGAAGCTTCTACACACTTCTTTTCTTATTCACTAAGATTTGATTTGTTCCTATCCTTAACTTTGCCCTCTTTGGTAAATTACCTCACTCACCTACACTAATACTTCCACCCAAAAATGCAAACTTACTTCTTTGGTAACACCCCATTACAAAAATACCCTTAACCCTATCTCACAAGACACTCCTTTCCCAAAATAAATAAAAGTTTATTCCTTTTTCTTTTTTTTTTTTTTCCTATGGCTTGCGCTCCACTCCTCTCACCTTCACTCTTATTTTGTGTTTCTTCAATACCCCTAATCCATGTGATGATCCATCCCAACCCTCCATTTAATTTTAAGACTCAATCTTAGAGGCACATCAAAAACAAAAGACAATGATACCCTTAAACCTAAAAATCCCTATAAATAGATCCTCATTTCCCCACCTCACAAGTTTTTACCTCTTCACACTCATTTCTCTAAATCAAGCAACCAAAACCCTTCTCCCAAACACCCCAAAACCAAGCCTCTCCCCTCCTTCCTCTCCTCCATTCCTTCACCTTCATCCACCAAAACACCTTCAAACCTATCTCTCACTACCTTAGCTTTTCCTTCCTCACTCAAGAAAATCAAGCAACAAAACCTTTCTCCTCCATCAAGCTCAAGGCCGTAGCTCATCCTCTCCTCTCCTACATTTTTTTCATTTCTTCCTTCCTCTCTTAGAAATAAGGTAAAACCCTTGATACCTTTGCATCATCTTCAAGCATTTTACATTAGAACTTATTTTCTTTTCTTCATCTTGCATTTTCTTCATTATTTAGCATATTTATCATTTTCATTTTCATAATGTAGCTTGTTGTTGTTGGTGGGTGAGATTTGGCATCTCACCCTTAATAAATGGATTTATGATGCTTTATGTTAATTTTGTTGTCATTTCACTAAACCAAAAAATATGCTCAAGTTGATTTTGTGTTTCTTCATTTAATTTTGTTGTGAGTATTTTATTTTAGTAGTAAATGTTGTTATTGTTAGTTGTTGATGATCTAGTCATATGATCTATCACTAGTGCTTAAGGCACTTTGATTTGAGTGATGGAGATGACTAGAAGGGATTCAACTCATTATATTTGATCTTATGTGTCTTGTGATTTAAATTTAGTTTTGTTTAGTTATTGATGATCTTGTAAAAGGATTCACCACTAAGTACTTAGTACTTTTGATTTAAAGTGGTGAAGATTGCAAGAAGGGATTCAAGTTCATTTTTATAGTTAAATATTATGTTCATTTCGCATGTCTTAAATAAATTAGGTTCCACTTGATTTTGATGTATTTCTTGGTTTAGTTGTTGATGATCTTGCAAAAGGATTCACCACTAAGTACTTAGTGCTTTTGATTTAAAGTGGTGAAGATTGCAAGAAGGGATTCAAGTTCATTTTTATAGTTTAATATTATGTTCATTTCGCATGTCTTAAATAAATTAGGTTTCACTTGATTTTGATGTATTTCTTGGTTTAGTTGTTGATGATCTTGCAAAAGGATTCCCACTAAGCACCTAATTGCTTTTGATTTAAAGTGGTGAAGATTGCAAGAAGGGATTCAAGTTCATTTTCATAATTTAATGTCATTTTCATTTCGCATGTTGTGAATAAATTAGGCTTTGCTTGATTTAGATGTATTTCTTGGTTTAGTTATTGATGATCTTGCAAAAGGATTCACCACTAAGCACCTAGTTGCTTTTGATTTAAAATGGTGAAGATTGCAAGAAAGGATTCAAGTCTATTTCATAGTTTAAATGTTTAGTGTTCTTGTAACTTAATTATGTTGTTGTTGGTTGTTGATGATCTTGCTAAATGACTCCCACAAAGTGTTTAGAGTATTCAATCCAAGTGGTGAAGATGGCTAGAAAGGATTCAATAGATTTAATTTTGTACAAATTGTCCTTTCATTCTTTGCTTTATCTCTTAATAGTTCTTGTAAAATAATCATAGGTTTTGCTTAATACTCAAAGTTTTCCTTGCACGCTTAGTTTTGGCCATGGGCCTATTCCATTGAATAATATTGCTTGGTCCATAATTAGGGTTAGATTTTAGGGTTTTGGTTTCACCATGTGTGCCTTTAGGTTAAGGTTTAGGTTTGAGGTTTATGTTGCTAGATTGTTTTTTAGGTTGAATAAATACATGCCTTGCTTGATACTTATCTTGCAATTTCACATGTAGCTTAGATTTATGCCTCATGGTATTCTCGTGTATTAATTGTTGATTACCTTTGCTTATGAATTTGCAATTGTTGCGTTTTGGTTTAGAATAAAAAAGGATTTGCAAATGTTCTACTTTCTTTTCAAAGCCCCAAGTCAAATGTTTTCTAATAAAACCTAAGGCACTTTTCATAAATAAAATCATTAGCCATCACCAAGCTTTCGCTTGTTTGATCGTTAATGATGGAGTTACTAGTGGTAGTCACTTGAAGCTTCGCTTGTTTGACTATCATGAAAGCTCCCACACCTTAATCAAATATAAATCAGTTCAAAATCCAAAAACAATATGAGTCATTAGTGGTAATTATCACTATGACTCATCCCTTTCCAAAATCATTTCAAAAAGATAATAAAACGTTGCGACTAGTAATCACTTGAGTAATTGCTCGACTGATTATCGGTCCCAACACTTTTCTTTCAAGTTAGTAGTGAACGCCACTCGAAACCAATGCTTGTTTGGTATTCATGAACGCTTGAGTCATATTTCCAAAACCCAAAAGATAAGATAAAAACAAAACACAGATTTTCTCAAAATCAAAAGAATTAAGAACTACGTAGCTTTGATCCCTCAGTCATTGAGGGTACGTAGGACCGGGTCATATCCCGTCAAGCTCGCTTTCAAAAAATCCCAAAGCCGTCTTCGGACGCAAAAGAACCAAGAACTACGTAGCTTTGATCCTTGATCATTGAGGGTACGTAGGGCCCGGTCATATCCCGTCAAGCACTCTTTTAAAAAATCCAAGTCTAGTTTCCCTTTTCAAAAAATCACCAAAAGATTTCTCTCTCTTGTTTTCTAAAAACTCCTTCAAATAAAAAGGAAAAGAAAAGAAGTAGAACAATTATTTTCAAATCAAACAATCCAAACCACACATCGAATTAATGGTTCCCTTTCGGTAGAAAGGAGGTGTGGGGTGCTAATACCTTCCCACACCTAACCGAATTTCAACCCACATTTTTGAAAGACCATCCGCCTTTTTGTAAAAAAGACCTTTTTCTAATGTTTTGGTCTAAAAACTAAAATATTAGTGGCGGCTTCACAATTTTCACGTTGTACACTGAGAAATCCCAAACCGGATTTTTCGGGGCGCAACAGCTGGCGACTCCACTGGGGACATTTTTTTTTTAAAAAAAGTGGGTCAAGCCTAATTAATCCGATGTGTGGTTCAAAGTGTTTGATTTGAATTAGTTTTCGCCTCTTACTTCTTCATTTCCTTACCTTTTCCTTTTCCTTCTTCATATGCTTACAACTATGCATGCTTTCCCCATCTATTACAATCCCCTCTTCTCTCTGCTCCCTTTCTTGAGGTAAGCTCTATATGGTTGTTGATGACACCTTAGGTTAGTTCATTTGTTTTGAAGTGATGCTAAACCTTAGGGTAGACGACATATTACTGTTTGCTTCTGTCTGGACTGGTCTGGTTTTTCCTTGCAGGTGGGGAGGGAAGATTTTAGAAAAGTATGTCCTCAATCACACACTTTCACACCTTACATTTTATATGTTATGAGTGGGCTCCTATACCCGGATCCAACAAAAACCTAGGAGAGTGGAGACGATTAGTGGTCGTCATTCGAGACTTTTGTCCATCGATACTCATGAAAGTCTCAACTGAGTACGCTTTCTCATGACGCTTCACACTTGGTAGTTCGCTACATTTGTGGATGCCGGTATGAGGATTCTATAGCTCTGGTAGCCATTGTGAGGGTGTGAATTAGAACTACATGGAAGGAACCTTTGAAGTTGCCCTAGAGCTTAAGATTCCCACCTGTGTAGGACACGAGGACATACAAATTGTGTGTTGCATTGTAGTTTAGACATGTCTTTCCTAAAAAAGAAAATTTTCAAAAAAAAAAAAAAAGAAAAGAAAAGAAAAGATTGCTATTGTAGCCTTTTCTTTTGCCGGTCCGTACAAAGCGACATATGACCCACTTTTCAAAAAAAAAAGAAGAAAGAGTTACTTCTGTAGCTTTTTCCTACCGGTCTATATGAAGCAGTGTACGGTCTGTGATTTTTCAAAAAAAAAAAAAGAAACTCGAGTTATCGCAAATAAAGTTTTTTCTAACCTTACATTTGCATAAAACATCATTGTCATTGGCATACATCACTGCATTGCATAAATTTAAGTTTCTGCAACTCACGCATTCATGGTGCATTTCATTTGCATTTGCTTGTCGAGGACCACCAAGTAATGCACCATCTTGTCATAGGTGTATCAAAATGGAATCAAGTAGCAAAGCTTCACTTACTCCTCGCCTCCCGATTGTGAAGAAAGTGGATGTTGGTAGTTTGAGGCGGTGTGCAGCCCTCATGGGTCCAATTGAGAGAGATGCTTTCGACTTAGCATATGGAAATATCCGCAAGCTCTTGCAGTTGAATGTCCGAGAAGACGCTCTTGTGGCTTTAAGCCAATTCTATGATTCTGATACGAGGTGCTTCTTCTTCAAAAATTTCCAGCTTTCGCCCACACTAGAAGAGTACGAGCAGCTTTTGGGATTCTCCCGGACTCAGGCAAGGCCCTATCAATTCCAGGGACTGTATTACACTGATGAGAGGTTAGTGTAACATCCCTAATTTCGTTAATTTCAAATTAAGAAATTAACGAGTGATTTATTATCCGAATAAATAATAAATCAAGTTTCGGATATGAGGTTGTTACGAAAGCAATTTATAATTGCTAGAGAAAATAATTTAAAGGCATGATTGAGCGGAAATTAGTACTTTAAGGGTATTTTAGTATTTATACCACTCACCCAAAATGATCTCCGAGACATCAAAAATATCCAAATACTCTCTCATTCCCCAATAGAGTTAAAATAATGGAAAGAAAAGTAAGGGATTGAGAGAGAGAGAGGGCCACGGAACAGAGAGAGAGATAAGAAAGGAATAAAGAAGAAAAAAAAAAAAATAGAAAAGAGGGAGAATCAGAGAGAGAGACCCGAGAGAAAGAAGAGGAAATGGCGTGAGAAGAGGAAGAATGGGTATGGAGGAAGAAGAGGAAAAATGGAAGCCTTAAACTCATCAAAACACAATTCTTCCTTCACCAAAAATGATCTCCTCATCATCCTCTTCGATTTGGTACCAAAATCATCATCAACAACTCACACTCTCTCACTTTGCCATTTTCGAATTTGAAGCTCAAAATGGAGGTTTTGTTGTTCAAGCTCAAAGGAAAGCTTTGAATGGTGTTTGGGAGCGAGTTTAAGGTGGATTGTGCATATATTGAGGTCCAATTTGGGGTTTGTGAAGAATCAAAAGGTTAGGGTTCAAATTGGGATTATGGGTGAATAGTGAATTGAAGCTTGAAGACGATGAATAGTGATTTGGAGGAGTTGCAGCTTAGGGGTTTTGAATTGGAAGCTTGGATTGAGCTGAATTTCGGTTTGGGTAGCTTTGGCTTCGGTTTGGGAGTGTTGGAGGTGACTGGATCGTGTTCGGTTGAGTTCGAGAATGCGGGGATTGTTCGTGTGTTTTCTCGTTCGTGAGCAAATTCCGACATTTCGGTATTTCGTGATTTTCATCACGAGAGGTGAGTTTTACTCGCTTAGGAATTTAAATATCGTTTTTGAACTATGTTTGAATGATTTTTCAATTTTCTGAGTTTCGAAAATTTTAGAGTCAAAAACGCTATTTTACGAAATTATGTGTATTTGAAATATAGACCGAAACAATATGATTTTGATTGTTGAATTGTATTGCCTGGACTGGAATATCTGTGGGATATGGTTTGTTTGAATGTGTTTTAAGTTGTTTGGTGTGATTCGGTTGAATTTTCAAATCTATTGAAAACCGTAAATTTTTGTATATGAAGTAAATTAATGATTTTGATCAAATTGAAGTCTGGACTGGTTTTACAGGAAATTATATTATTTTTGGGATGTCCGTATTACAGAGGAAACTCTGCCGAATTTTCGTTAGAAATTTTGATACAGAACTCAAAGCGGTTTTGAATTAAACGGTTAATGTTACGAATATTTCGTAAAACATAGTATACGTGTGAGAATCAAACTTTTGAATATAAAGTGATGTTTGGACCGTGATATAGGTTCTTGATTGTTCTAGTATGGTATAATAACATATCATAGATATAATTATGTTTTAGGTATATGAATTATATCGAATATAGAAAAATGGCCCAATGCGTGTATGATGTCTAAATTATATTGTGTATAGGAGACGGCCCAATGCGGGTATGATATTGAAATATATCGTTTATGGGTGACGACCCAAGAGGATAGTACACTAGGGAGAGGGAAGTCATGAGCCCTCGAGCTAGGCCCATATGAGGTTGTTCACTGTGAGTGGATTGGGTTCACCGCAAACCGAAGAAAAGAAAAATGGTTTAAGGTGTTGTACTAGATTAATAAAGAGGATAGTGCATAGCCATCAAGAATTGGGCTATGAACTATAGATAAGTAATTTAATTTGTACATAGCCATCAAGAATTGGGTTATGAACTCTAATGTAATTTATTTACCGGATTACCATTGATTGATTGTGTATTGTAATTCATATTGAATTACTAATAAATGGGTGTACTTAGGTTGGAATGAAATTCTCAATGCTATTGACCAATTCGGCAAGGAATTGGGTGCGTCAAGGCGTACTTAGGTTGAGAAGAAACTTCCAACGCTATTGACCAATTCGGCGAGGGATTGGGTGCATCATAAATAATCTATTTGAAAGGTTAAGTGTTTTATAAATGGACCGAGTGATAGGTGAGGGGTCACGGTAAGACTCACTGAGATTTGTTATCTCACCCTACAAATGTTGTTGCTTTTCAGATTAACAGGGAAGAAGAAGGTTGTATGGCACGAGTAGGTGGCATGCTCGGACAGAAGATTGAATATTTAGTCTTCCTTCTGTCTTTATGTTTTCCTTGTTACTTTTGTATTAGTTTATGACTTAAATTTGTTTAAGTTATTTATTGGTTTTCCGCTATTCTTGTAAGATGTAAATCTAAACAGGAAATATTATCTCTGATGTATGCTAAGTTGTACACTTTAGTATTTCTACTAGATAGAAATATGAGGGTGTTACATTTTGGTATCAGAGCGGTTCGGCCTAGTCGGACGTAGAGACCTTATGGTCAAAAGGTTAGATTGTGTCAGCTAGGGACTTAGACAATTAAATGTCAGAACCTTTCAGTATATTATGTGAAGTATTGAGTCAGGATCCACTCAATGTTTCATGTGAGTTACTGAGAATTATGACAGTTAGTTGCCTCGGCCCCGAAAATGTCCAAACCCTACACCATAGGAATTTTGGCCTTCTCAGTTTATCAGAGCACGCAGCGAAAGCAAAGGGCTATAGTTGGTGTTCTGAAGTAAATAAAGGGCAGCCTAGTTGGTTCGAGGAAACGGTGGGCGAATGTTCAATCAGTGAACCAGGTGCAATTGCAAAAATTGCCGTGGAAGTTATCGAGGTTCCGCAGGAACTACAATTAAGAAAAGCCTTCAAAGCGGTAATAATGAATGATGATCGTAAGACTGTTAAGATTAATTGATGCACCCGAGGTCCTGACCGTTGATTAGTCAGTCTAGCAGTTATGGAAATATTATCCTATATATAACCTTACTTTATGGATAGAATAAACCCCAGCTTAGATTGCAGTTAGAGGTTTCCTCTGGATAGCTGCGAGTATTGATAAGGTTCCTTTTTCCTTAAAGCCATACTGCGAAATGCTATGAAGTCGATCTAGTAAGTTGTAGTGCAATCTCAGAATTGACTACAGAACCCAATGCGGATCGAATTAGTTTTGATTACGGTTTCTGAACTAAGTCCTAATCAAGATAAGATCAATAGGTGATTTTGATGGTAACATGTACTGGGTTTCAAATAATTCCCCGTTACGGTAATATTTCGGAAAGAGTGATTCTTGGATTGAAAGACCTGCACCTATAGGGAATTCTAATGTTAAACTTTCAGATGAGGAATTGAGGAACTTGAGGAATATCTTTTCAATCTATTTCTAGAAACTCGTGTCCAATCAAGTTATGCAATGGACTGTTGCTTGATTTTGAAAAATGACGGCAGTAATGAAAATGAGATGTCACATGTGAGGGAAAATATATTCAAGCCGATTGATATATATATATATTTCGAGAAAGCTAGTCTCAGTTTGTGAGAAATTTTCGATAGTTTACCAACTTGTTTTATTTATAACTTCTAATCCGGAACTCCGATTCTTATGTTCCGGGATGCGTTGGAAAGCTAACGAAAATGTCTACACATCCGAGTAGTTTGTGAATCAGTTGTTCAGTGGTATTTGAACTGTATCTCTGTATTATCCCAAGTTGTTTGGTACTAAAGCGGTTGTAGAACATAAACCTATTATAGGCTTGGGAATTGGAAAGAGAACTTCCAGCAGTTAAGATGAGATTCCTAAACACTGTTTTAGGATGATACTCATTATAGTTTTCTAATGGTTTTATTCCCCGGAAAATGTTGTTAGCAGCTATAGCTTTTCAACAGTCGGTGGAGCTTCCAAAAGCGAACGATTATGAGATATGCCGCCAGTATATCCAAGGGTGGAACATTCAATTTCTTAAAGTGTTGTTGTTCTATAGTAAAGACGGAATTAAGTGAGCGCGAGACACCTTACTTATTGTTAAGCAAGACATGTTCCATGCCAAATGGATACGTTAGAGAGGTTATGGTTATGTTGAACGTTTGTGGAGCTGGAGAGTTGTGGGACCAAAGGAATGACTAAAGTGGTGAGAATTGTTCTCGGAATCAACGTTGGAAACATCATCTTGAGCCCGTTTGATTCCGTAGAAGAATCCTTCTATTTTGATTATTTCTTTGATGAGTATAATAACTGGTTTGACTTCGTGATGAATCCAAACGTAAACGTTCCGCTTAGAGAAAGTCCTACTTAGCTAGGAAAGCGGTTATGTATCAAGCGAGGGATCTATGTGATTAGATTCTTTTATGCTTGAGTATTTGAGTATTAGACTCCATTCAAGAGAATAGTTGGCTTTAGAAAAGTTGTTTGACATATGATCCATACCTTAGTTAATGACCCTAAGGACCATGATGAGGAAACTGCTGAAGTATATAATAGTTATAACAGGAACTGTATGGTGCTGCAAATTTGAAGGAGAGTACGAGGAGTATTTGTGATACTTTTAACGAAGCTTTAACTACAGAAAATGTAACTTAAGACTATGCTATTCCAACAGATCAGTCAAGAAATGTTGTTTTGATTGAAAGGTGGCTAGTTCGGAAATCACTCGTCTATATTCAATGAAATAAAGTCAAAGGACTTTGATCTGTAATCCATTTGTAATGCATGAAATTTTGGTTCACAAGTTACATTAGCAACTACCGTGATTAGTTACTGAGTTAGTAACATGGGTATAATATTATTAATAGTCCCTAATCTAAAGAATGTTTTGATATTGGAGATGGGTACATCATTGTATCACTATTGTTGATGGAATCCAAGTGAATGAATAATAGATTCAGTTCAAGGGAAAGGTTGGTTGGAATAGTCATCTGATTTCCAGGTTCTGAAAGGCCATACATTTGTGTGAGATCATCCGGATCTCGGAATTGAGTTTCGAAGAATGAGTCACGAGGTGAAGATATGTTTTATTAGTATTTCGGGTTAGCGAAGAAACAAACTCCTATAGGTAAGTGGGAAGATTATTTCATATTCAAATGTTTTCAAGGAACTTTTACAAAACCTTTACCCATTGGTGAGTCAGTTAGGAACACTGTAGTGACAGAGTTTAACCCAAAGTGCTAATAAGATATCTAATAAAACAGAAAGGTAATGTGACCTAGTTTTCCCACAAGTTGGGGTGCTCCTGTGTTACTTGTTGGAAAGAAAAGATGGGAGCAGGAGGTCGGGTATAAATTACCTCCAGTTGGATAAAGTTATGGTTAAGAATAAGAATCTATGCTTAGGTTGTTTAGCTTCAAGGTGAAGCAGTGATTTCAAAGTGTGGTCTAAAGTCGGGTTATTTTTAATTAAAAGTTAGGACTTAGGTATTCCGAAGATAGTTATCCATACTAGATATGGACATTACGAGTGAGTGATGCTCTTTGGTCTAACTAATGTTCCTACCAGTATTCATGGATTACATGAACCGAGTTTTTCACCCGTATTTAGACTAGTTGTGGAAATTTTCCGAATAACTCTTGGTATACATTAAGACCACTATAGAATATGATTGACGACTCTGCGTTGTTCTGAATATACTCCCAGAAGGGGAGAGATAGGCTAAACCCTAGAAATATGAATTATGAGTGTCTGTGGTGAAATTTTGGAACCATGTGGTATCCAGTCTGGTGTGGCAATGGATTCTAGTAAGGATGAAGCTGTGATGAATTGGGAGTTACCGTTATCGGTCACAGAAGTGAGGAGTTATTGGAACTAATTGATTTGTATAGTAGGTTTATCGGAAGATTCTCACAGTAGTTATTTCACCCATTCGGTTAACTTGTAAAGGTCAGTCGTTGGAATGAAATTTCGAGGGTGAAGTATGTCTAGAGTTGAAAGGCAGGTTGAGTTCTGCTTCAATCTTTATTCTTCTGAATCCGTCCCTGAGTTCTAAATTTACAATGACGCCTTGGAAAGGGTTTAGTATGTGTTTGATGTTGAATCAACAAGAGGTAGTTGTGCACCCATGTAAGAGAAGCCTCATGAGGAGAATTATCTAACTCATGATTAGTAATGGGCAAATTCTGTGTATATAGTGAGAAAACTGAAGATAGCTCTGAGTCGATAAAAAGGGTTATGTTGACAAAAGGAGTAGACTACTAGAGTTGGATCTGATGATCCTGTATTGTAAGAGTTACATTAACCATTGTTACCAGTAGAGCATTGCCGGCGAAGAACTCAGTTCTCGAGTGTATTGTACTAGTGGAGTATTGTATAGTTTTATCTTGGGCATTGTTCAATTTAAATGAAGTATTTCTGTATCCTAATTGAGGAAAGACCTTCTAATCCCGATCCAATCGTGGAGTTAGGAATGATTGATCTTTGACTAATTCGTCATTTCACCAAATCCAAGTTATATCTTAGGTCATGAAGAGAAAATGCTTCGGACGAGAACAATTACAATTGCTTAAGGAGTTTGTAATCGTTTTTCGGTTCAGGAAGCTATTTGGGAATTAGAGGACGATATGCGGATTAGATATCCGTATATATACTCTTGAGGTGTGTTTGTCAAATTTTGAGGACAAAATTTTTCAAGTTCAGGGTGATCAGAACATCCTAATTTCGTTAATTTCAAATTAAGAAATTAACGAGTGATTTATTATCCGAATAAATAATAAATCAAGTTTCGGATATGAGGTTGTTACGAAAGCAATTTATAATTGCTAGAGAAAATAATTTAAAGGCATGATTGAGCGGAAATTAGTACTTTAAGGGTATTTTAGTATTTATACCACTCACCCAAAATGATCTCCGAGACATCAAAAATATCCAAATACTCTCTCATTCCCCAATAGAGTTAAAATAATGGAAAGAAAAGTAAGGGATTGAGAGAGAGAGAGGGCCACGGAACAGAGAGAGAGATAAGAAAGGAATAAAGAAGAAAAAAAATAGAAAAGAGGAGAATCAGAGAGAGAGACCCGAGAGAAAGAAGAGGAAATGGCGTGAGAAGAGGAAGAATGGGTATGGAGGAAGAAGAGGAAAAATGGAAGCCTTAAACTCATCAAAACACAATTCTTCCTTCACCAAAAATGATCTCCTCATCATCCTCTTCGATTTGGTACCAAAATCATCATCAACAACTCACACTCTCTCACTTTGCCATTTTCGAATTTGAAGCTCAAAATGGAGGTTTTGTTGTTCAAGCTCAAAGGAAAGCTTTGAATGGTGTTTGGGAGCGAGTTTAAGGTGGATTGTGCATATATTGAGGTCCAATTTGGGGTTTGTGAAGAATCAAAAGGTTAGGGTTCAAATTGGGATTATGGGTGAATAGTGAATTGAAGCTTGAAGACGATGAATAGTGATTTGGAGGAGTTGCAGCTTAGGGGTTTTGAATTGGAAGCTTGGATTGAGCTGAATTTCGGTTTGGGTAGCTTTGGCTTCGGTTTGGGAGTGTTGGAGGTGACTGGATCGTGTTCGGTTGAGTTCGAGAATGCGGGGATTGTTCGTGTGTTTTCTCGTTCGTGAGCAAATTCCGACATTTCAGGTATTTCGTGATTTTCATCACGAGAGGTGAGTTTTACTCGCTTAGGGAATTTAAATATCGTTTTTGAACTATGTTTGAATGATTTTTCAATTTTCGGAGTTTCGAAAATTTTAGAGTCAAAAACGCTATTTTACGAAATTATGTGTATTTGAAATATAGACCGAAACAATATGATTTTGATTGTTGAATTGTATTGTTCAATTTGGAATATCTCGTGGGATATGGTTTGTTTGAATGTGTTTTAAGTTGTTTGGTGTGATTCGGTTGAATTTTCAAATCTATTGGAAACAAGTAAATTTTTGTATATGGGCGAAATTAATGATTTTGATCAAATTGAAGTCCTGGACTGGTTTTACAGAAATTATATTATTTTTGGGATGTCCAGTATTATGAGAGGAAACTCACGAATTTTCGTTAGAAATTTTGATCTGAGAACTCAAAGCGGTTTTGAATTAAGCGGTTAATGTTACGAATATTTTCGTAAAACATAGTATACGTGTGAGAATCAAACTTTTGAATATAAAGTGATGTTTGGACCGTGATATAGGTTCTTGATTGTTCTAGTATGGTATAATAACATATCATAGATATAATTATGTTTTCGGTATATGAATTATATCGAATATAGAAAATGGCCCAATGCGTGTATGATGTCTAAATTATATTGTGTATAGGAGACGGCCCAATGCGGGTATGATATTGAAATATATCGTTTATGGGTGACGACCCAAGAGGATAGTACACTAGGGAGAGGGAAGTCATGAGCCCTCGAGCTAGGCCCATATGAGGTTGTTCACTGTGAGTGGATTGGGTTCACCGCAAACCGAAGAAAAGAAAAATGGTTTAAGGTGTTGTACTAGATTAATAAAGAGGATAGTGCATAGCCATCAAGAATTGGGCTATGAACTATAGATAAGTAATTTAATTTGTACATAGCCATCAAGAATTGGGTTATGAACTCTAATGTAATTTATTTACCGGATTACCATTGATTGATTGTGTATTGTAATTCATATTGAATTACTAATAAATGGGTGTACTTAGGTTGGAATGAAATTCTCAATGCTATTGACCAATTCGGCAAGGAATTGGGTGCGTCAAGGCGTACTTAGGTTGAGAAGAAACTTCCAACGCTATTGACCAATTCGGCGAGGGATTGGGTGCATCATAAATAATCTATTTGAAAGGTTAAGTGTTTTATAAATGGACCGAGTGATAGGTGAGGGTCACGGTAAGACTCAACGAGATTTGTTATCTCACCCTACAAATGTTGTTGCTTTTGATTAACAGGAAGAAGAAGGTTGTATGGCACGAGTAGGTGGCATGCTCGGACGACAGATTGAATATTTAGTCTTCCTTCTGTCTTTATGTTTTCCTTGTTACTTTTGTATTAGTTTATGACTTAAATTTGTTTAAGTTATTTATTGGTTTTCCGCTATTCTTGTAAGATGTAAATCTAAACAGGAAATATTATCTCCGATGTATGCTAAGTTGTACACTTTAGTATTTCTACTAGATAGAAATATGAGGGTGTTACTGATTAGCAACATTGTTGAGGATTAGTAAGATCAATCAAGTTCTAAACCGAAAAGAAATGGTGTGGCGGGTATCCACAAGAATACTTTGAAGACTTAATGCAATCTTATGCTCTAGCCAAGAATTGGGGTCCGTTCAAGTTGGTATTAGCTCTTTACCATATTTGGGGTCGTCCTTTTCCTCAAATAGAGAAATATATTGATGAAGATGCAATTGGAGCCTTCTTAGCCTTCAAAGATGCCAAAAACCCCGTCAATCCCGTGCCTGCCATTCTTGCTAACACGTATCATGCTTTCACCCGTCACAGTCAGTTCCGTACAAAGAAGATATGCCTTTCCGTTCACGTCCTCTATGCCTGGCTTATTCTTCATGTGGTCCATAACCGTCTAGATGTCAAAGAGTTAATTTCCTATGCTCTAAGTTGTGAGGTGAAGGTCGAACTACTTGAGAATGGTTCGAGTTTCGCAAAACCTTAATGACCTCCAAATCAGATGGATGGTACACTGCTGCATGTTGGAATGACAGACCTACGGTATTGCTCAGTTGTGGAAGCTTTCAGAACGTGCCTCTCATGGGGACTCAAGGGTGCATCAACTATAACCCCTCATTAACTTTAAGGCAACTCGGTTACCCTATGAAGAACTCACCCTCCGACAAAGATGTCTTTGTCCCGTATCTACCTCTATAAGGGGATGCCTAGATGCGGTGACTTGCTTCAAGAGTTCAGCAAATCATGGGAATCAGAGTGCAAAAAGGAAGTGAAGAATTGTCAAAAAGAACTAGTGATGTCACCTTCAACCAATGGCTTAAGGACAAGCTTCAGAGTGTAAGATCACCAAATCAAGGGATGCTTACCCTTGAGGAGGAGATTCAAGAACCTTATGTCCCTACCCATGAGGAGTTGAATGAAGCTAAATTCACTTTAGCAAAAGTAGAAGAGGAGAAGAAAGCCTTGCAAACCAAGTTGGAAGAGATGACTCTAGAAAAGGAAAGGTTAGAGGAAGAAAATGCTATCAAGATGATCATTTGTGGAAGAAAGTGTCAAGCGATTCAAGAGGGAGGAACAAAGCAAAATAGAGGCCCAAGGATTTCGAAAAGAGCAGAGAAGAACCCGAAGTACAAACAAAAGCAAGGAAGGCGCTGAGGAAGCCCAAGAGTGGAAGATATTAGCCCACCGGTCAGAGCAAGAATCACACTGGTGAGAGAATTGAAGGGTCGGTGAGGAACCTTGAGAGGAGAAAATGTTGTTGAGGAGATCCTCAAAGAATATCAACAAGCCTTGAGTTTTGAGAGAGAAATATTTGGTGAACTAAAAGGTAACCTTCGCCGTCTGGAGGAGGCCTACAGGCAGGTCCGAGTTGAGAGTCAGTATTGGGAAGAACGCTACTTGGAATTAATAGGGAAAATTGAGGAGCAAGAGATCATTAAAGAGCTAAGGAGGAAATCCGGATGTGGAAGGGCAAGTTCTCAAAGTTATCCGAAGTTGGCTAGTCAAGCTATGGCAGGAGTTCCCAAAAATCTAAGAGCAGCCGAAGCTGAAATGTGTTTCTTCAACACCCCTCCAGAGGTATACAAGTTTGTGAAGTATTGCCGGGCATTGGTCATGGAATTCAAGGAACAATCTCAGAGAGCAAGAGTCAGCAAGAAAAGGAAGAGAGCCGAAGAGTTTAAAGCCATTTGTAATTGAGTTGATTAGATGTATTTCTTTATCTAAAGCATTTGCTCACGAATATTGTATTCTCAAATATTGTACTCCTTTACTTTATTTCATTTTGAATATGGTACCACCTTTTCCATTGGTAAAAGTCGTTAAAGCTTGTTGTCCTTGATGAATGAAGTGTTTGGTTTGCTATTTTGATTCCCCGTTCCTTTCACTTTCTAAAAAAAGGAAAGAAAAAAAGAGAATAATAAAGAAAAGAGAAGAAAAAGAAAAAAGAATAATAAAGAAAATGAAAAAAAAAAAAAAAAAAAAAGAAAAGAAAGGAAGGAAAGATTGACGCGCCTAGAACAAGATGAGGCATTACGTGGTTCCCGACGTCGAGCAAGCATTATGCATACATTCATACATTCATCCATGCATCTATCTTTTTTTCGCTCTTATGTAATAAACGTCTAAATAAACAGAAAAGGCAAGCTGGTGCGTCAACATCGGTATTGGACTCGCTCACAGGCCAGAGGAATGGCAATCTTGGCAGATATCGATCCACCTCGGCCCAAGCCGGCGGAGAATCGAGAATCCCTCGGCCTGCACTCGGCGAATGGAAGTGGGGCAAGCCCGACTCGTGGTATGTAATCGAGAGCGACGGCTCCGGTAGCTCCAAATCGAATGATCCGAAATGAGGAATGAGATGAATGCTTTAAAAGCACGGATGAGTGAGGTGATGAGGCTCTTGTTGTCCTTGAAAGATGGGAACGATTTTGATCGCCCGCTTGGCTCGCTTATGGCCTTCCTTTGGGATACACTCCCCCAAGTCAAGAAGCAAATCGGGAGGTTGGTCCTGTGTCGTCACAATCGAGAATGTGCAACAAGTGTGCGTTGGACCGGAAGGAGTAATCTTGAACCCCGGTCCGATTCCTCACCCAATTGTTATACCTCACCCGCTCCTCGAATCTCGCTACACCACCACCCGTTTTCCCGCAAACTCGTGGCTTTGTGTCTAGGAACTCGCTTATCCCCGTGTTCAACACTCAATGCCGCCACCGCAGGTATGTTGTAAGTAATTCTCCTCGTGGTTATTCCACCGAACACCAAAGAAGCCAAGGAACAATTCCAAATGTTAGAAGAAAGGCTAAGGATGGTCGAAGGTTTTGGCTTGAGCTAGAGAGGCAAGAGATTTGTGCCTTATCCCCGATGTGGTGCTACCCCAAAGTTCAAGGTCCCCGACTTTGACAAGTATAGAGGTGCCACTTGCCCAAAGAGTCATCCGACAATGTATGCGCAGAAAATGTCTACTTACTCCCGGGATGACAAGTCGTTAATCCATTGCTTCAGGATGACCTAGTTTGGGGCATCTCTTAAGCGGTACATGAAGTTAGAACCATCCCAAATCCGTTCTTTGGAAAGATTTGGCGAGATGCTTTTTTCTCAAACGATATCAATACAATGCGAGATATGGCGCGGATCGGACACAATTTGCAGAACATGAGTAAGAAAGAGCGTTGAATCATTCAAGGAGTATGCCCGAGAGATGGAGGGCTTTGGCTGCGCAAGTTACACCCCCTACGCTAGACAAAGAGTTGGTTTCTATGTTCATGGAAACCTTGCCGTCGTTGTATTATGACCGCTTTGATCGTAGAGTGTCTCATCCAACTTTTTGATTTGGTGATTGTAGAGAGAGGTTGGAAAGTGGATTGAGAAGCGGGAAGATTTCACAAGGACTCACGAGAATGCAAACCCCGAGAAAAAGTCATTCTCCAAACTTCCTAAAAAGAAAGAAGGAGAAACCAATGCCATTACCATCAACCCACCATATCGCCCACCCAATATTCCAGTCCCCACTCCCATACAAACAAACGGCCGTCCATTCCAAAACAACGACCAAAGCAAGCCTACCAAAAAGCCTACCAAAATGTAACCTTTGACCCAATTCCCATGTCCTACACAGACCTTTTTAACTACCTTATCACCAACAAGCTCATCAACACAAGGCCCATGAAACACCGCTCCACCGCCTTACTTTAAAGGGTACAATCCTAATACTTTGTGCTTTCCATGAAGGAGCGATGGGGCATGTTGTGGAGGGCTGCAAAGCCTTCAAAATAGTGGTACAAGATTTGATAGATGCAAAAGGCATAACTTTCAAACAAGAGGATCCAAATATCACCACTAACTTCAGGGTCATCGAGGCCACTACCAACGCCATAGAAAGTTACGGTGGGCGATTGGTAAAGAAAGTACACGAGATCAAGACTCTCTAAGTATCATTTATGATGAGCTATGCAGGGCTGAAGTTGTTAAGAAAGGATGTTGCCATGAAGAAGGGTGTGTTGACTCTTTGTGTGTGGGAAATTGCGAAAGCTTCACGATGATCCTGCAGGATTTGATGGATCACCATATTATTCAGATAGGTACACAAGAGAGAGAAGAGGATGTTCTTACTTTCCAATCGAGAGGAGTAGAGGAGGCGAGACCTATTGAAGTGCCATACTGATCTGAATTTGGTCGTAGACATACCAAGAACCATTGTGATCCCAGTTCCAGCTCCTAGTCAGAAGAACAATAATGTTTCAGTTCCTAACCAAAAGAATAATGAAGTTCCATGGAATTACAGTGTGCCTTCTCCGGCTCTGACATCTCAAGCTGCTCCTGACATTACCAATATTGCGGGGAGTAGTGGGGTAACCAGAAGTGGGCGTGTGTATGTCCCTCAAGTTCAGGAGGAGAATCCTTCTAAGGCAACAGAGGAGAGAATCCAAAAAGGAAAGGATGTGGAGGCAGAGCCTGTGAAAAGTAGGAAAGTGTCAGACTCAGAGGCTGTTGAATTCTTGAAAATAATGCGGCAAAGTGGCTACAAGGTGGTAGATCAGTTACACCACACTCCAGCCAAAATTTCCATCATGTCCTTGTTATTGAATTCAGAAGCTCATCGTGACGCTTTAGTTAAAGTGCTGAATGAGGCTCATGTAGCTCAAGACATCTCTGTCAATCAATTAGACGGCATAGTTGGGAATATTGTTGCATCTAACTACATCACTTTCCCAGATGATGAGCTCACCCCAGAAGGTAAGGGGCACAATAAGGCATTGCACATCTCAGTGAAGTGCGGTGAATATACGCTCTCCAGGGTTCTTATTGACAATGGATCCTCGTTGAATGTTATGCCCAGATCAACAATGAACAAGCTAGAGGTAGATTGCTCCTACATGAAACCCAGCTCAACTCTGGTCAGGGCCTTTGATGGGTCAAAGAAAGAAGTCATAGGGGAAATGGAGTTTCCATTGCAAATAGGGCCTGAAGTGTTCTATGTGACTTTCCAGATTATGGATATTGAATCCTCATACAGTTGCCTCTTGGGGAGACCTTGGATCCATGCAGCAGGCGCTGTTCCCTCTACACTTCATCAGAAGCTCAAGTTTATAGTCGACGATAAGCTTGTAGTTGTCTTTGGAGAGGAAGAGTTCACAGTCAGTAAGCCCGTTCCCTCTCATTATATTGAAGCTGCAGAAGAATCCCTTGAGTCTGCTTTCCAATCCTTAGAAATTGCGAATGCGGTGTTTGTAAGAGAAGAATCCCCATTGCATGTGCCCAAGTTGTCCAATGCTGCTATTATGGTAGCAAAAGTTATGCTGAAGAATGGCTATCAGGTCGGGAAGGGGTTAGGGAGATCTGAACAAGGAATCTCGTCACCTGTGCGTCTGCAAGAATATAAAGACAGGCGTGGGTTAGGCTATTGGCCCACTTCGTCTGATAAGAGAAGAATGGCTGAGGAAAAGCGTGAGAAGAGGTTGGCTAAACTTCAGGGAAGAGAACCCGCATCGGCGAGGGGTCCCATAGGTGATCTTAAGCAGAATTTCGTGAGTCTTTGGCATCTGTGAATCCCAATCGATATACTGCCGTCATAGATAGTTCTGAGTCTGGCGAGGGTCGGGATATGGTTTGTCGCGGCGTTGCGGGAGAAGAAGAAGCGGCGGAAGATCGTCGATTTCCCGTTGTTTTCATTTCAAAGTAATGATTTTTGTAATGCAAATCATTTGGCTCGCCAAGGCCTTAGGACATTTTCATAAGGGCATGCATGTTTCCTTTTAAGATATCATCTATCAATAAAATGTAGTTTTGAATTCTCAAATGAATAAAAATTGCTTTTTGTGTCTTCATTTTGTGTCTCCATTTTTGCTTGTTCATTGCTTTTCTATTCCCGCAAATGCGGATCTAAAATGAATGTCTCTGGAAATAATAATGCCAATGGTTCATATGTTAATTTTGATTACCCCGTTAATCAAGTCGAGGAAGATGTTGAGGATGGTGGAGACTCCTCCAGAATTGATGAGAATGGTTGAGCAAGAAGAAAAGGTTATTCTACCATATGAGGAAACTATTGAGATTGTCAATTTAGGCACAGAGAGTGAAAAGAAAGAAGTTAAGATTGGCACTTCAATGAAAAAGGGGAATATGAGAGGTTGGTCCAACTCCTGCGTGATTATGTTGACATCTTTGCATGGTCGTATGAGGATATGCCCGGATTAGATCTCGATATAGTGGTGCACAAGTTGCCCGATCAAGCTGAATGCTCTCTAGTTAAATGAAGTTAAGAAGGATGAAGCTCGAGATGTCTTTAAAGATCGAGAGATGAAGTGAAGAAACAGTTTGACGCTGAGCTTCTGGTCAGTAGCTAAATACCCACAGATGGGTTGCTAACATTGTGCCGCATACCAAAAAGGATGGGAAAGTTAGAATGTGCGTTGATTACGAGAGATCCGAATCGGGCGGTCCCAAAGATGACTTTCCTTGCCTCATATTGATGTACTAGTAGATAGCACAAAGACAAAGACTCCCTTTTCTCCTTCATGGACGGGTATTCGGGTTATAATCAGATTAAAATGGCTCCACGAGGATATGGAGAAGACTACTTTCACGACCGCTTTGGGGGACGTTCATTACAAAGTCATGCCGTTCGGTTTGAAGAACGCGGTGCTACCTATCAAAGGGCTATGGTCGCGTTGTTTCATGACATGATGCACAAAGAAATAGAGGTCTATGTGGATGATATGATTGCAAAGTCCAAAACTGATGAGGAGCATATTGTTAACTTGCAGAAGCTCTTCGAGCGGTTGAGAAAATTCAAGCTCAGGTTAAACCCGGCTAAGTGCACCTTCGGGGTGAGGTCAGGAAAGCTGTTGGGGTTTATCGTCGATCAAAAAGGATAGAGGTGGATCGGACAAAGTGCGTGCAATTCTCGAAATGCTCGCTCCTAGAACAGAGAGAAAGAAGTTCGGGGTTTTCTTGGAAGATTGAACTATATTTCCAGGTTTATCTTCCAGTTAACTGCCACATGTGAGCCGATTTTCAAATTGTTGTGCAAGAATCAAGAGACTAAGTGGAATGATGATTGCCAAGAAGCTTTTGAGAAGATTAAGAAATACTTGCAGAATCCACCTATTTTAATGCCTCCAGTGCATGGTAGACCTTTGATCCTGTATCTGACGGTGTTAGAAAATTCTATGGGTTGTGTGCTAGGGCAACATGACGAAACTGGCAAGAAGGAGCATGCAATTTATTATCTGAGCAAGAAGTTCACTGACTGTGAGACGAGGTACTCATTGCTAGAAAAGACTTGTTGTGCCTTGGCTTGGGAGGTGCTCACCGTTTAAGGCGGTACATGTTAAGTCATACCACTTGGTTAGTGTCAAAGATGGATCCTATCAAGTATATCTTCGAGAAGCTGCGCTCCACGGGAAGAATCGCCGGATGCGAGATCGATTGTCGAATATGACCTTCTTTATGTCACTCAAAAGGCCATAAAAGGTAGTGCGTTGGCCGAATACCTGGCACATCAGCCTATTGAAGATTATCAGTCAATGCAGTGTGATTTCCCTGATGAGGACATTATGGCTCTGTTTGAAGAAGGAAAGTCCCAGAGAATGAAAGATGGAGAGTAGTGTTCGACGGTGCTTCCAACAAGATTATGGGCACGAGTCAGGCGATGTTGATCTCCCCTGACAATCGTTTCATACCAGTCACCACTAGACTAAGTTTCTATGTCACAAACAATATTGCAGAGTATGAAGCATGTATTCTGGGTATTCAGGCAGCTCTAGATTGGAAAGTCAAAAGACTAGATGTGTACGGAGACTCAGCTCTAGTCATTCATCAAGTGAATGGAGATTGGGAGGCCAGAGATCCCGAGTTGATACTCTATAGAGATTATATCAGAGAATTGGTTGAACCCTTTGAAGAAATCACGTTTCAGCATCTGCCTCGCAGAGAGAATCAGCTGGCTGATGCATTGGCTACTTTGTCTTCAATGTTTAATATCAACTGCGATAAGAATTTGACCCAGATCAGAATTCAGCATCGAAGTTTGCCCGCACATTATCACCACTCTTGTGCAGCAATTGAAGATGAGGAGGATGATAGGCCTTGGTATCATGACATCAAGCAGTACATCCAGAACAGAGAGTATCCTCCAGGGGCATCAGAAAATGATAAAAGAACACTCAGAAGGTTGTCGATGAATTTCTTCCTGAGCGGTGAAGTGCTCTACAAAAGGAACCATGATAAAGTACTCCTTAGGTGTGTGGCAAAGGAGGAAGCAGAAAAGATCATGAGAGAAGTGCATGAAGGCACGTTCGGGACTCATTCCAGTGGGCATACTATGGCAAGGAAGATATTATGGTCAAGCTACTCTTGGTTGCGGATGGAAGGTGGCGCTCTGATTTTGTGAGAAAGTGCCACAAATGTCGATTTATCTCGATCATATTCATGTTCCACCGGCTTCGTTAAATGTCCTGACCGCATCTTGGCCGTTCTCAATGTGGGGCATGGATGTCATTGGTCCCATAGAGCCCAAAGCGTCAAATGGGCACCGCTTCATTCTAGTTGCAATTGATTACTTCACCAAATGGGTTGAAGTCGCCTCATATTCCAAAGATAACTAGTTCCGTGGTTGCCAAGTTTGTAAAAAGGACACGGTGTGTCGCTATGGTCTCCCGAGATAAAATCATCACGCATAATGGTAGCAATCTGAATAGTAAAATGATGAAAGAGTTGTGCACGAGTTTAAGATTAAGCATCACAATTCCTCTCCCTACCGTCCAAAGATGAGCAGGCGGTTGAAGCGACCAACAAGAATATCAAGAGAATTGTGCGAGAAAATGGTAGTGACCTACAAGGATCGCACGAAATGCTTCCCTTTGCTTTGCACGGGTATCGTACCTCAGTGCGCACTTCGACCGGGGCAACTCCTTTCTCTCTAGTGTATGGGTCAGAAGCAGTTCTTCCCATTGAGGTTGAGATACCATCTCTCCGAGTGCTTATGGAAGCCAAGTTAGAAGAGGCTGAATGGGTTCAAACCCGTCTAGATCAGTTGAATCTCATTGAAGAAAAGAGAGTTGCAGCTTTGTGTCACGGTCAGTTGTATCAGCAAAGGATGAAAACAGCGTTCGACAAGAAAGTTCGTCACCGAGAATTCAGCGAGGGAGACCTTGTGCTCAAAAAGATTCTGCCTATTCAAAGTGACCCCCGTGGGAAATGGACTCCTACCTATGACGGACCATATGTGGTAAAGAAAGCCTTTTCTGGAGGAGCATTAATACTCACCAGCATGGATGGTGAAGAACTCAGGAACCCAGTCAATTCAGATTCAGTTAAGAAGTACTACGCCTGAGAAAAATAAAAAAAAAGAGAGAAAGATGAGCCAAACAAGAAGTAGCTCGCTAGGTTGAAAACCCGAGAGGGCGGCCTAGACAAAATTGAGCGACCCGGTGGATTGAAAACCCCAAAAGGGGCGATCCAGGCAAAAATTAGGGTCAGAAAAAGTTGGACTTAAAGAGATAAAAGAGGCAAGCAGCGTCTCCAAAAGCTTGGATAAAAGGGTGATCAAAGCTATAGATATGAGCAGTTGGCATCAAGTGTTCCAGAGACAAAGAACATTCATAAGATCTACTGCGTCCATTTCTCTTGTTTTTTTAGTTTCAGAAAAAATTTCCAATGTACTCCTTTTTCGATCAGTGACATTACGCACGCCCGCTTCCATGTGAATAAAAGTCCAAATTTTTCACTTTATCAGTTTGCTGCTTTCTTTTCATTTCTGCTTTAAAACTACGTTTTATGGTAGATGATAGATAAATCATGGAAATGTGCATAAATCATAGCATTAAGATTATTGCGAAATTTTTGAAAATAACAACAAAAAGAGACGATCTTTCAGTCAAGTAAACTCACAAAAATCAAATAAGAAGCGCTGATCGCGTTGGAACAAGAGGACAGAGCTCGGCTCTCGAATCGTTATCATAGATGGTTGTGATGTCCCATGATACAAGTTCCGAGTTGGTCGGGCCAGCAAAAGAAAAGCCAAAAGAGCAAAAGAGCAAAAATATATAAAAATGAAAAAAAGAGGTTGAAAAAAACAAAAGACAATAAACAAAGTCATGCATTACTTGCATCAAGCATAAGATCATGCACTCATCAGTCATGCATCATAAAGTAGAGAAAAAGAAAAATTCAGGCATTGCATTACATGCACCATAAAGAAAAGAAAAAGAAAATAGCAATCATGGCATTTGCATTGCATGCGTTTGTTCATCTCACTTGCAGTGCGAAGAGGAATAGGCACCGGCATTAATGTTCGACTTCAAGTTCCAAAAGGAACCCCTCGGTGGAAAAATCGAGAAAGAGAAAAGAGGAAGAGAAAAAAAAGCGTCCAAGCGCCAAGAAAAAGAGCGCCCAAACGCGCAAAAGAAGAAAATAGAGCGCCCAAGTGCGCAAGAAAAGAACAGAGCGCCAAGCGCGCAAAGAAAAAGAGAGCCCCCAAGTGTGCAAAAGAGAGGTCTCACATCGTATACGAGCAACGCGATGGACCGCAGCCCCATGCGAGGCATAGTGGAATAGTTGTATCAAGCCTAAGATACAGTGGACGCCGCAGATTGATCTGTATATCAGTTCCGGAGCTGATAACGATCCCCCCGGTCGCTCGAAAGACCAGAGATTTCAGGAAGAACGTGCTCCTCAAAGCTACGTGCAAACTCGGATTCGTCAAGAGTTCGTTTAAGGATTACAGGTTTTAGGCAACCTGGGCATTTTACCGCTTTTTGCACGCCAAGTGCCCATTTACTGCTTTCAGCACGCCAGGTACCCCTTTTATCTTTTCTGTCAACACGCTAAGTGTTCATTTACTGCTTTTTCAAAATGTAGAAGGCTAAGTAGTCATCACAATAGGACGCTTGAATTGATCACTCAAGAATCCAAAAAAAAAAAAATCCAAAAAGAAGGAGAAACAGAAAGGAAATTCGGGTTTTTCCTAAATGGACAAAATCGGCATAATTTCTGAATTCTTTATCTCTATTTTGCCTCGGAATATGTTTCGGCCAATTCATATTCCTTGTCAAAATCTAGATAAAGAGGGGCAGCTGTCATACCCCAATTTTGTCCCGGCTTAGGTCAAAACCCTAATTTTCCCCAAAAATAAATAGATAAAAGAAAAGCATCATGCATTGCATTTAGGGTCCTAAAAGTCATTTCAAAGTTTCTAAAATCATTTTTAAAGTTGAAATGCACTTTTGGACAAATTTAGATTTTTAAGGTAAGGGGCATTTTGGTCATTTTTCGCCACAGGATGATTTTCTCGTCAAAAATATGCACACACCAAAAGTACATTTTCTCTTATCCAAGAGAATTTTTGTACAATTTTAGAGAGAATATCCTAGCCTAAAATAATTAAAATGCATTTTCCCATTTTTATTGCATAAAAAAATATTAAAAGATCATTAAATATTTCCCAATTATTAAGTGACAATTTTGGTTGTCTAAGAATAATTGGGGAGGTTATTTTATGATGACCAAAAACATGTAACATTTTTCTAATAGGTGCATTCCCATTTTGCATGCCCAAAAATTCAAAATTCAAAATGCAAAATGGGAAGTGTCCTCAATAAGACAAAACACCAAAAAAACAAGCATTTTTTTTTATTTTTCCTTCCCATTTCAGCTCATACCATGCGCATACCCCCTCCATTCCACTCTCTCTCTTTCTAGAAGCTTCTACACACTTCTTTTCTTATTCACTAAGATTTGATTTGTTCTATCCTTAACTTTGCCCTCTTTGGTAAATTACCTCACTCACCTACACTAATACTTCCACCCAAAAATGCAAACTTACTTCTTTGGTAACACCCCATTACAAAAATACCCTTAACCCTATCTCACAAGACACTCCTTTCCCAAAATAAATAAAAGTTTATTCCTTTTTCTTTTTTTTTTCCTATGGCTTGCGCTCCACTCCTCTCACCTTCACTCTTATTTTGTGTTTCTTCAATACCCCTAATCCATGTGATGATCCATCCCAACCCTCCATTTAATTTTAAGACTCAATCTTAGAGGCACATCAAAAACAAAAAGACAATGATACCCTTAAACCTAAAAATCCTTATAAATAGATCCTCATTTCCCCACCTCACAAGTTTTTACCTCTTCACACTCATTTCTCTAAATCAAGCAACCAAAACCCTTCTCCCAAACACCCCAAAACCGAAGCCTCTCCCCTCCTTCCTCTCCTCCATTCCTTCACCTTCATCCACCAAAACACCTTCATACCTATCTCTCACTACCTTAGCTTTTCCTTCCTCACTCAAGAAAATCAAGCAACAAAACCTTCTCCTCCATCAAGCTCAAGGCCGTAGCTCATCCTCTCCCTCTCCTACATTTTTTTCATTTCTTCCTTCCTCTCTTAGAAATAAGGTAAAAACCCTTGATACCTTTGCATCATCTTCAAGCATTTTACATTAGAACTTATTTTCTTTTCTTCATCTTGCATTTTCTTCATTATTTAGCATATTTATCATTTTCATTTTCATAATGTAGCTTGTTGTTGTTGGTGGGTGAGATTTGGCATCTCACCCTTAATAAATGGATTTATGATGCTTTATGTTAATTTTGTTGTCATTTCACTAAACCAAAAAATATGCTCAAGTTGATTTTGTGTTTCTTCATTTAATTTTGTTGTGAGTATTTTATTTTAGTAGTAAATGTTGTTATTGTTAGTTGTTGATGATCTAGTCATATGATCTATCACTAGTGCTTAAGGCACTTTGATTTGAGTGATGGAGATGACTAGAAGGGATTCAACTCATTATATTTGATCTTATGTGTCTTGTGATTTAAATTTAGTTTTGTTTAGTTATTGATGATCTTGCAAAAGGATTCACCACTAAGTACTTAGTACTTTTGATTTAAAGTGGTGAAGATTGCAAGAAGGGATTCAAGTTCATTTTTATAGTTAAATATTATGTTCATTTCGCATGTCTTAAATAAATTAGGTTCCACTTGATTTTGATGTATTTCTTGGTTTAGTTGTTGATGATCTTGCAAAAGGATTCACCACTAAGTACTTAGTGCTTTTGATTTAAAGTGGTGAAGATTGCAAGAAGGGATTCAAGTTCATTTTTATAGTTTAATATTATGTTCATTTCACATGTCTTAAATAAATTAGGTTTCACTTGATTTTGATGTATTTCTTGGTTTAGTTGTTGATGATCTTGCAAAAGGATTCCCACTAAGCACCTAATTGCTTTTGATTTAAAGTGGTGAAGATTGTAAGAAGGGATTCAAGTTCATTTTCATAATTTAATGTCATTTTCATTTCGCATGTTGTGAATAAATTAGGCTTTGCTTGATTTAGATGTATTTCTTGGTTTAGTTATTGATGATCTTGCAAAAGGATTCACCACTAAGCACCTAGTTGCTTTTGATTTAAAATGGTGAAGATTGCAAGAAAGGATTCAAGTCTATTTCATAGTTTAAATGTTTAGTGTTCTTGTAACTTAATTATGTTGTTGTTGGTTGTTGATGATCTTGCTAAATGACTCCCACAAAGTGTTTAGAGTATTCAATCCAAGTGGTGAAGATGGCTAGAAAGGATTCAATAGATTTAATTTTGTACAAATTGTCCTTTCATTCTTTGCTTTATCTCTTAATAGTTCTTGTAAAATAATCATAGGTTTTGCTTAATACTCAAAGTTTTCCTTGCACGCTTAGTTTTGGCCATGGGCCTATTCCATTGAATAATATTGCTTGGTCCATAATTAGGGTTAGATTTTAGGGTTTTGGTTTCACCATGTGTGCCTTTAGGTTAAGGTTTAGGTTTGAGGTTTATGTTGCTAGATTGTTTTTTAGGTTGAATAAATACATGCCTTGCTTGATACTTATCTTGCAATTTCACATGTAGCTTAGATTTATGCCTCATGGTATTCTCGTGTATTAATTGTTGATTACCTTTGCTTATGAATTTGCAATTGTTGCGTTTTGGTTTAGAATAAAAAAGGATTTGCAAATGTTCTACTTTCTTTTCAAAGCCCCAAGTCAAATGTTTTCTAATAAAAACCTAAGGCACTTTTCATAAATAAAATCATTAGCCATCACTCGAAGCTTTCGCTTGTTTGATCGTTAATGATGGAGTTACTAGTGGTAGTCACTTGAAGCTTCGCTTGTTTGACTATCATGAAAGCTCCCACACCTTAATCAAATATAAATCAGTTCAAAATCCAAAAACAATATGAGTCATTAGTGGTAATTATCACTATGACTCGTCCCTTTTCCAAAATCATTTCAAAAAAGATAATAAAACGTTGCGACTAGTAATCACTTGAGTAATTGCTCGACTGATTATCGGTCCCAACACTTTTCTTTCAAGTTAGTAGTGAACGCCACTCGAAACCAATGCTTGTTTGGTATTCATGAACGCTTGAGTCATATATCCAAAACCCAAAAGATAAGATAAAAACAAAACACAGATTTTCTCAAAATCAAAAGAATTAAGAACTACGTAGCTTTGATCCTCGGTCATTGAGGGTACGTAGAGGGACCGGTCATATCCCGTCAAGCTCGCTTTCAAAAATCCCAAAGCCGTCTTGGATGCAAAAGAACCAAGAACTACGTAGCTTTGATCCCTCAGTCATTGAGGGTACGTAGGACCGGGTCATATCCCGTCAAGCACTCTTTTAAAAAAATCCAAGTCTAGTTTCCCTTTTCAAAAAAATCACAAAAAGATTTCTCTCTCTTGTTTTCTAAAAACTCCTTCAAATAAAAAGGAAAAGAAAAGAAGTAGAACAATTATTTTCAAATCAAACAATCCAAACCACACATCGAATTAATGGTTCCCTTTCGGTAGAAAGGAGGTGTGGGGTGCTAATACCTTCCCCACACCTAACCGACCCCCGAACCCACATTTCATTTTGAAAGACCATCCGCCTTTTTGTAAAAAGACCTTTTCTAATGTTTTGGTCTAAAAACTAAAATATTAGTGGCGGCTTCACAATTTTCACGTTGTACACTGAGAAATCCCAAACCGGATTTTTCGGGGCGCAACAGTGACAAGCTTTGCCATAGACTATCTTGTAAGGAGACATGCCCAATGGTGTTTTGTATGCTGTTTTGTAAGCCCACAATGCATCATCTAAGTGTAATGACCATTCCTTTCTGTTGGGACCAACCATTTTCTCCAGTATTCTTTTGATTTCTCTGTTTGTTATATCTCTGCCTGGCCACTGGTTTGTGGGTGGTAAGCTGTAGCAATTCTGTGTTTCACTCCATACTTAGCCAAGAGGTTCTCAATTAACTTATTGCAGAAATGAGAGCCTTCATCACTGATTATGGCTCTTGGAGTACCAAATCTTGTGAATATATTCTTTTTAAGGAACTTGCTAACTGATTTGGCTTCATTGTTGGGTAATGCTATCTTGCTTCAACCCACTTTGACACGTAATCCACAACTACGAATGTATAGATTCCCATGAGACATAGGAAATGGTCCCATGAAATCCATTCCCCATACATCAAACAATTCAACTTCCAGAATGTTTGTGAGTGGCATCTCCTGCTTGCTTGATATATTACCTGTCCTTTGGCACTTATCACATCTCTTGACTAACTCATGTGCATCCCTGAATAGAGTAGGCCAATAGTAGCCTGATTGTAGGACCTTTGCAAACTGCTCGGTACCTCCAAAATGTCCACCATAAGGTCTTTGAATGACATTGTTGCAAAGACATGGAGTTGTTCTTCCTCGCCTAGGCACCTTCTTAGTAACCGATCTGGACACAATTTGTACAAGTATGGCTCATCCCGGAAATATTGCTTTATAGTGTGGAAGAACCTCTTCTTACGTTGGTAGTTGAATCCTACAGCACAATCTTGCTAACAAGAAAATTAACTATGTCAAGATACCATGGTGCAAGAGTATCGACGTTATAACGTTTGACGAAGGTGTCATAGGCGTGGTAACGTCTTCAACTACCGTACTACCGAGCAATGATCTCTCATCAGAAATTTTCTTTTATCTCTTCTTCACCTGCACTGCATCAACATTCTCAAGCCTAGAAAGATGATCAAGAACTTGGTTCTCCACCCCTTTTATCGCGAATTTCCAAGTCAAATTCTTGGAGGAGGAGAACCCATATAATAAGCCTTGGCTTTGCATCTTTTTTAGCAATTAAGTACTTAATGGCTGAATGATCAGTATAAACAACAACTTTTGCACCAACTAAGTAAGATCTAAACTTGTCAAAAGCAAATACAACGACCAAAAGTTCTTTTTCACCACAAGATAATTTAACCGGGCATCATCTAAGGTTTTCTTGGCATAATAAATAGAATGAAAATTTTTCCATACCTTTGCCCCAATACAGCTCCTACAGTACAATCACTTGCATCACACATCACTTCAAATGGCTTAGACCAATCTGGAGTGACTATTACTGGAGCAGTCACCAAGGCAGTCTTCAGTTTGTTGAAAGCTTCATGACATTGTTCATCAAAATTGAAGACGTTGTCACGTTGCAATAATGCATACTGTGGGTTTTGTAATTTTTGAGAAGTCCTTGATAAATCTTTCAGTAAAACCCCGCATGTCCTAAGAAACTTCTGACTCCTTTGATAGTTGTTGGTTGAGGTAGCTTGTCAATAACATCTATCTTTGCTCTGTCTACCTCTAACCCTTTCTTTGATATTCTGTGCCCCAACACTATTCCTTCTTGTACCATGAAATGGCATTTTTCCCAATTGAGAACTAGGTTGGTTTCTTCACACCTTATTAGAACTTGTAACGCCTAAAATAATTTAGTTATTTAATTAATTAAGTTATTTAAGGGTTGCAACACTTAATTAAAGTAATTAATTAAGTTGGGTTTATTTTACCTAAAAGGGGTCTAATTTATTTTAAGTAGGAGTATTGAGTTGGATTTATTTTATTTCCAGGAGGTGTGATGAATTAAAAGTAGGAGTGGAGAATAAGGCCCAAGGGCCATTATTTAGGCCCATTTCTAGTCATAAAGGTTAGGGGTCCAAGCTAAAGTAACATAACCCTCATTTGAAAGAAAGAAAGCAACGAAGGTAATAGAGGAGAAGGAAGGACAAAGAATTGCGTGAGAAGGGAGGAAGGAAAAGGTGGAAGCTTGCTTGGGTTTTGGTTGGTAAGTGATGATTTTGACCTCTTTCTTCACCATTTCTTTTCCCCATTCCATTTCCTTAAGTTCCATGAGCTTATTCCTTTCATTTTGAATTCTTCCATGACCACCCAAAGAGGAGGAGCTCACGTTAAACTTGGAGTTAGGGAAAGGAGGGAACTTTCTCAAGTCTTAGTGTTGGTAAGTGAAAACCTTGGTTCTAATCACCCTCATTACCTTTGCATGTCCCATTTCCATGAGTCCCATAGACCCATTCTCATTATTTTGAATTTCCATTTGTCACCAAGCAAGGTTATTTTCGTTGGGGGCTGGAAATCAGTTTTGGAGGCCTCATTTGGTTGTTTTCTTGGTGGTTGATTGAAGCTTTAGCTCACCCAAGGTTAGGGGATTCTCCATACATCTTTTATAGCTTGTAGGATGTGTATTATAGTGAGAATAGCTCTAGGAATGATTGTGTTGATTGTATGTTGATTGTATGTTGATTGTATGTTGATTGTATGATTGATGTATAAATGCTTAAATTTGGTCATAGCATGTTGATTGTTGTTTTGGTAGCATGAGTTGTGATATATGCATAGTGTATGTTTGATGATTTGGTCATATGAGCATGAAGAAGTAAATATGATGTTTAGCATTAACAATTCATTGGCTATGTTGGTGTGGTTATGTGAGAATTAATTTGTTGGAAGAAATTAGGTTTTTGAAGTGTGTTGGGTGTAGGTTGGGAGGAGGGGGCGCCAAATGCTAGGCATCTTGGCGCCAGGGTGCTGCTGTTCTCCTTTATGCGTGTGTGTTGTGTTGAAAAGGAGGGGGCGCCAATTGCTAAGCAACTGGCGCCAAAGTTACCGTGTCTCAGTGAAGCAGTGCAGGCGCCATTTCACCGAGAAATTGGCGCTGGTGGAGTGTTTAGGGGTGGCGTGAGTGGTGGTCTTTGGTAGGCGCCATTTGCTAGGCAAATAGGCGCCCGTGGTTCTATTTTGGGCCGTGGTGTTGATTTGGGTGGTTTGGCGGCGCGCCGATTCTTGCCGGGCAACTTGGCGCTCGAGTCCGAAATGGTGTCTTTGCGCGCCATCTTCATGCAGCGCAAACTTACGCGCGAGATGGCTAAGGCTTGATTAGGATCAAGGCGCCATCTTGCGCGCGCGGCGCCCCAGCAGAAACCTCTCACGCGCACACCTCTCATCAAGGACGAAACTTTGAGAGTTAGAGCGACCTATCCGCGCGCCATCTTGCGCGCTCTTCTTCTCGGCGCTAGTGTGCGCGCCTCGGTGGGGATCTTCCAAAACCTTGTCTTTGTTGAATTCCTAAAATTCCTAAATTAATTTTTGGCGTGTCAAATGGTCCCTAAATGAGGAGGGTGTCCTAGGGGGGGTGGTTTGGTCCTTAGGTGAGAATTAATTGATAACTAATAAATTGGTGACAAACAATTGGTGCGGTGATGGTGAACAATTGATGAGGTGACGGTAAACAATTGATGAGGTGATGATAAACAATTGATGAGGTGGTGTTTGACAACCAACGAGGTAGTAGTTAATAATCGATGCGATGTGTTTAGTGTGGTGTGATGCATTGTCATATTGTCACATGAATCATATGCATGGCCTCGCCAAACGGTTGATGAGTGGCCGGCCAAACAAGTTGATGAGGGCTTCGCCAACAATTGATGAGTTACCCGACGGGGTGGTGAGGTGAATATGGATCCACATGCATAATGCACGCATGCATACATTATGCATTCATTAATTAATTCTATCTCGTGACTTGTTGATGTCCCCGCTGTTGAGTGGTGAATGCTTAATAGTTAATGGTTGGTATTGCTAGAAGTCTTACGATTATAATGCTTATCTTACTTGTTATAAATTATGTAAAGAGACTCACCCTAGCATTTCTTGTTGCTCGCGCTCTCGTGGCGACAAACAGGTGATTCCGAGTGATGGTCTTTGTGCCTCTCCGGGTTTTATTGAGTCACTCGATAGTAACACCGGGTTGGGTCTTAGTATTATTTATGGTTATGTATTAAACTTATTTTGAACCTATGTATTGAGTATGTGAACTCAATTTTATTTCCATTTGTCGGCCGCAAACTATTCATGGACTAATGTAAACGTTAAGCAAAGTTATTTTGAGGATTGTAACCCACTTGACTATGTATGCATGATACGCGTTGATGCGTTTGGACTTTAATTATGTTTTGATGATGTTTTATTTGAAAAGTACCACCCTCTTCGAGGTGCGTGGAAAGTTTTTGAAAAACTCTGATTTTTAATTAATTGAATTAGCATTAGATATAAGGGGTGTTACATTAGTGGTATCAGAGCAGTTCGGTCCGTCCGGCCAAGTTGTCGAGTCTGTTAACCCTCGAGTCTTGGTACTCGTTCTAAATCATAAATCATGTTGTTGTGTATTACTATTAACTTTGTTGGTTGTTCATTCATTGACGTGCCTTGTGACTTAATTGTTAGATTACGATTGGAAATGATATTTTATTATTGAGGTATATGTGGTCAACTGCGAATCGTGGTTGTAGCCTTGATTTTGTCTCTGCTCGTGATCGTTGTTTGTATCATTAAGATATGTGTGATTAAAAGAGTTCTAACGACGTCAAAGGAGTGAAAGTCGTGACGATGCCTTCGCACACTCGGATGCGTTAAAAGTCTTTTAATGCGGTAGATATAGAATTGAAAGAAAGTAGTTTTTGTGACCTTAATTAGTTGGTTGCATGAGTAGGAGGGACTGATCACCCCAATCACTCATCCCCAATGAAAGAGGCGACAATAACTCGTAATTATTATAAATTTTGAATATATACTAATTTCAACTTGATTGATCGAGTGGTGTGTGCAAGCTGATTGACCATTAATTTTTAGAAAAATAGGTGCCTTATGGAAGTTTGAGTTTGAATTGGGGTTTGATAGTCGGGAGATGTCAAAATAAGGATTGACGTAAGATAGAAGCATTGGTATTTAAATGATTGATATGGCGTAGTTCCCTAGCGATAAATTAATGATGGTTGGAATAAATCGAGTAAGACTTTGGTAACCTGAAAATAGAGTTTTGGCACAAAGTAAAGGTGTAGATTAAGTATGCCTAAGGGTGTTGTAACCTTCGTGAAGTTCTTAATGAGCATTGGACTAGTTGTGAAGGAAAGTGTTTAGTAGTTGGCTCAAGTATGATCATAGTATGAGGATCAAAGGAAAGAAGGAAGGGGAAGGTTAGGTACGTAGGACTACATATGAGCTAAGGTGTAGTTGCTTAACCATAGGTGTGTGGAAATGTAATAGGCATGCGACGTAGTATGTGGGAGTCAAAGTATGTAGTACCGAGGTTTAGGTACGTTTGAATAGTAAGTGTAGTGAAGCTTAGCGTGACGTAGTGTAGAGAACCGAGGTACCAAAAGAGTGTACCGAGGTGTTGTGAAGTGTAATGGCCGAGGTTAGGGAGTTCTTAGGTGTAGTGTGCCTAAGTGTAATAGCCAAAGGTGAAGTGACTAAGTGTAGTTGATGAAGTGAGTTGTGAATAAGCGTAAGAGTAGTGGATAGACAATATTTGAAGGATTGCTTGTGAATATTGTTACCTTTGATTGACGTTTTGCTATAGATTGATATTTTCAGTAATGCACGTGAGTTTAATTTTGATTAGTGCTAAATTGTTTGAAGTATGTATTGAAATGAAATGCGGTGCTTTCGGTTATAACAATTAAGGTTAGGATTCGCGATAGTCTCCTTTTGGGTGAGATGAAATGATTGACTTTTCTAACTTCGAGTTTATGGCGGAAAACTAAATTTTGAAAATAATAAGTGGTTGTTTTGTGTGGCAACGTGTTCGTCTTATAAAGAGATTTGGGGTTACGTATAGTTTTCCTTCTTGGACAAAATTGTGAATTCTATAATTTTCGAAAAGAAAACGGTACTTGGAAAATTTCGTGTTTTTGGGAATGAACGTAATGTCAAGAATTGTGTTAAATTCATTCCAAGTTGTTTAAAATTTTATTACGAGATGTGACGTGATTTTAGCTTTAGGACCGATTAGGTCATGGATTGACGTTGTTTGAAAATGACAAAGTCTTACAATAATTTCATGGTTTGACGAGGTAAAATCTTTTGAAAACAAAGAGGTGAGTTTTACTCACGTTTAGGGAAATTTTAAAATGTTGTTTATGTTATGTTTGAACGGTTTTGAAAATTGGAGTTTCGTGAATTTTCGAATCAAAAACGCTTATTCGAGAAATTATGTTTGTTTGAAACTTAAGGACGAAACCATAAAGATTTGATTGTTTAATTGTTATGCTTGAATATGGATTTGATTATGGGTGTGTGTTAGTTGAATTTACAAATCTTTTGGAAAACCGTAAATTTTATATATGTGCGAGCATTAATGAGTTTTGAACAAGAATTGATGTCCGGATGGTTATACAGTAAAAATATTTTTGGAATGTCCATATTTCAGGAAACTCACGAATTTTCGTTAGGAATTTTGATATATGTTCAAAGTGGTAATTGAATTGTGTGATTAGAAGGTAAATGAAATTGAGAAAATGTTATGTGTAGTGATTTAAATTGTCTGTTGCTTTGTTATCTAAAAAGTCTTTGGTTTGCAACTTAGCGTTCTTTGTTTTTGAGTTGAATTTTTAGCCGTCCTTGTAGATAAAAAGGGTGCGGTTCATTCTTTGTCTTTATAAATACAAAGGTGATTGATGAGTGAGTGTCGAAGTGTATAGGTATCGAAGTGTGGTGTTAACTAAGTATGGATGAGTCGAAATGTAAGCATGGTCGAAGAGCAGAGTTATTGAAATAGGTGTAAATATCTAAGTGAGGAGTATGTCTGTCGAAGTATATATATATTGCCGAAAATCTAGTATTAGGTATGTGCAATTAAGTATATCGAAATCTAGTATGGTACAGTTATGGAGATATTGAGGTAAAGTGTAAGTCGAAGTTAGTGTTTGTCGAAACGTAGGTAAGTTGAAGTATTGAGTTGTCGACATGAGTAATGTCTAAGTATATTTCTCTAAGTTAGAGTGGAAGTGTCGAAATATCGAAGTTGTCGAAGTATAGTGGGATGTATATAAACTAAGTGTAAAGGAGTGGGTGTTTAAGTATACTGTATATCTACCGGGATGAAATGTTGCGTTTAAGAGTGTTGTGCTCAAGCGTAGTGTAACCAAGGTGAGTAACTGAGGGAGCAAGGGAGGGTAATTTTTGTAGTGTGCATACACCTAAGTACAGATGCCGTTTGTTGTTAACATGATTCAGGATTGTTGATAAGCACCGGGAGTGCGGTTGTTAGGGAACTCAGTGTGGAATTATTAGTAATGAAGACGAGTAGGTCAATTAGATGAAAGAGATAGGTTGGGTTAGTAGGTTGAGTTCGGAAGTGAGCACCAGAGATTGGAAAATTAAAGAGGGTAAGCTAATCGCAAATCGTAGTTGAGGGCATAGTGTCCCTACATCGGAATAGATGGTATTTGAGTAGTCGAGTAGGATCCTGGATACCTACAAAGTTAGAATATCTCGCTAAGGGTAAGAGTGTAGAGAAGGTGTGTGTCTTATTACCTTAGTGTACGATAGTTGATGATGAGTACGATTAGAGGTATGAAGAATGTTGGGTATTGCTTCGTGAGTAATTTCGAGGACGAAATTCTTTAAGTGGGGGAGAGTTGTAACGCCTAAAATAATTTAGTTATTTAATTAATTAAGTTATTTAAGGGTTGCAACACTTAATTAAAGTAATTAATTAAGTTGGGTTTATTTTACCTAAAAGGGGTCTAATTTATTTTAAGTAGGAGTATTGAGTTGGATTTATTTTATTTCCAGGAGGTGTGATGAATTAAAAGTAGGAGTGGAGAATAAGGCCCAAGGGCCATTATTTAGGCCCATTTCTAGTCATAAAGGTTAGGGGTCCAAGCTAAAGTAACATAACCCTCATTTGAAAGAAAGAAAGCAACGAAGGTAAGAGAGAGAAGGAAGGACAAGCATTTGCGTGAGAAGGGAGGAAGGGAAAAGGTGGAAGCTTGCTTGGGTTTTGGTTGGTAAGTGATGATTTTGACCTCTTTCTTCACCATTTCTTTTCCCCATTCCATTTCCTTAAGTTCCATGAGCTTATTCCTTTCATTTTGAATTCTTCCATGACCACCCAAAGAGGAGGAGCTCACGTTAAACTTGGAGTTAGGGAAAGGAGGGAACTTTCTCAAGTCTTAGTGTTGGTAAGTGAAAACCTTGGTTCTAATCACCCTCATTACCTTTGCATGTCCCATTTCCATGAGTCCCATAGACCCATTCTCATTATTTTGAATTTCCATTTGTCACCAAGCAAGGTTATTTTCGTTGGGGCTGGAAATCGATTTTGGAGGCCTCATTTGGTTGTTTTCTTGGTGGTTGATTGAAGCTTTAGCTCACCCAAGGTTAGGGGATTCTCCATACATCTTTTATAGCTTGTAGGATGTGTATTATAGTGAGAATAGCTCTAGGAATGATTGTGTTGATTGTATGTTGATTGTATGTTGATTGTATGTTGATTGTATGATTGATGTATAAATGCTTAAATTTGGTCATAGCATGTTGATTGTTGTTTTGGTAGCATGAGTTGTGATATATGCATAGTGTATGTTTGATGATTTGGTCATATGAGCATGAAGAAGTAAATATGATGTTTAGCATTAACAATTCATTGGCTATGTTGGTGTGGTTATGTGAGAATTAATTTGTTGGAAGAAATTAGGTTTTGAAGTGTGTTGGGTGTAGGTTGGGAGGAGGGGCGCCAAATGCTAGGCATCTTGGCGCCCGTGGTGTCTTCTTGTTCTCCTTTATGCGTGTGTGTTGTGTTGAAAAGGGAGGGGGCGCCAATTGCTAAGCAACTGGCGCGCCAGTTCCGTGTCTCAGTCGAACAGTGCAGGCGCCATTTCACCGAGAAATTGGCGCCGTGGAGTGTTTAGAAAAGTGGCGTGAGGGTGGTCTGTTGGGTAGGCGCCATTTGCTAGGCAAATAGCGCCAGGTGGTTCTGTTTTGGGCCGTGGTGTTCGGATTTGGGTGGTTTGGGGGGCGCGATTTGCCGGGCAACTTGGCGCCGAGTCCGAAATGGTGTCTTTGCGCGCGCTATCATCTTGCTGCGCAAACTTACGCGCGAGATGGCTAAGGCTTGATTAGGATCAGCGCCATCTTCTTGCGCGCTCCCCTCCTGCGCAGTAACTCGCGCGCACACCTCTCACCAAGGACGTAAACTTTGAGAGTTAGAGCGACCTATCCGCGCGCCATCTTGCGCGCCTCTCTTCTGCGCGCTAGTGTGCGCGCCTCCAGTGGGGGATCTTCCAAAACCTTGTGCTGTTGAATTCCTAAAATTCCTAAATTAATTTTTGGCGTGTCAAATGGTCCCTAAATGAGGAGGGTGTCCCTAGGGGGTGGTTTTGGTCCTTAGGTGAGAATTAATTGATAACTAATAAATTGGTGACAAACAATTGGTGCGGTGATGGTGAACAATTGATGAGGTGACGGTAAACAATTGATGAGGTGATGATAAACAATTGATGAGGTGGTGTTTGACAACCAACGAGGTAGTAGTTAATAATCGATGCGATGTGTTTAGTGTGGTGTGATGCATTGTCATATTGTCACATGAATCATATGCATGGCCTCGGCCAAACAGTTGATGAGTGGCCGGCCAAACAGCTTGGTTGATGAGGGCTTCGCCAACAATTGATGAGTTACCCGACGGGGTGGTGAGGTGAATATGGATCCACATGCATAATGCACGCATGCATACATTATGCATTCATTAATTAATTCTATGTCGTGACTTGTTGATGTCCCCGTTGAGTGGTGAATGCTTAATAGTTAATGGTTGGTATTGCTAGAAGTCTTACGATTATAATGCTTATCTTACTTGTTATAAATTATGTAAAGAGACTCACCCTAGCATTTCTTGTTGCTCGCTCTCGTGGCGACAAACAGTGATTCCGAGTGATGGTCTTTGTGCTCTCGGGGTTTTATTGAGTCACTCCGATAGTAACAGGGGGTTGGGTCTTAGTATTATTTATGGTTATGTATTAAACTTATTTTGAACCTATGTATTGAGTATGTGAACTCAATTTTATTTCCGCTGTGCTGCAAACTATTCATGGACTAATGTAAACGTTAAACAGGTTATTTTGAGGATTGTAACCCACTTGACTATGTATGCATGATACGCGTTGATGCGTTTGGACTTTAATTATGTTTTGATGATGTTTTATTTGAAAAGTACCACCCTCTTCGAGGTGCGTGGAAAGTTTTTGAAAAACTCTGATTTTTAATTAATTGAATTAGCATTAGATATAAGGGGGTGTTACAGAACTCCTTCCAAATTATCCAAGCATGCCTTGTATGAATCTCCATAGACTGAGAAATCGTCCATAAAAACTTCCATGGAATTCTCAATGAAATTAGAAAATAAGGCCATCATGCACCTTTGAATGTTGCAGGAGCATTGCACAGTCCAAATGGCATCCTTCTGAAAGCGAAGGTACCATAGGGACACGTGAATGTTGTCTTTTCTTGATCTTCAGGTGCTATGGCTATCTGGTTGTAGCTGAATAACCATCAAGAAAACAATAGAAATCCTTGCCTGCGAGCCTGTCTAGCATCTGATCAATGAATGGAAGAGGGAAATGATCCTTCTTAGTTGCTTTGTTTAGCTTCCTATAATCCATGCATATCCTCCAGCCTGTTACTGTCCTTGTTGGAATTAACTCATTCTTGTCATTTGTTACCACAATAACTCCACCTTTCTTTGGCACACACTGTACTGGACTTACCTAGGAGCTATCACTAATAGGGTAAATGATTCCTGCATCCAACCACTTGATAATCTCCTTCTTAACCACCTCCTTCATTATTGGGTTCAATCTCTCTCTCGCGCCTTCAATGCTATTCTTGGCATTTTCCTCCAAAACAATTCTGTGCATACAGATTGTGGGGACTGATACCTTTGATGTCCGCCATTTGCCAACCAATTGCCTTTTATGTCTCTTCAGTAGTAGTAATGAGATCATTTTCCGCTCTTGGGTGAGCTTGGAAGAAATGATCACAGTGGGAATCATTTTCCCTAAAAAGACATACTTTAAATGCTCAGGTAACACCTTGAGTTCCAAGGTAGGTGGCTCTTTGATGGAAGGCACATTCTTCTTAAGATTTGATTCCTCTTGCCCTAAAGATTCGTACCTCTTTGTCCATGACTTTGGTGCAGGGGGCTCAGACGTGGCCACGTCTGCAACAGACGTTACAACGTCTAGAGGAGCAACTTCTTCTGCTAAAAACTCTTGCACTTCTTCATTGCCCAATATCTTCTCCAAATGATCATTATCTTTGTTGAACTGCTTTTGAACCATATGATCGATGGCAACTACATAAGAACATTCCTCTGTGTTTGGATCTGGATATTTGAGCGCATTGAGGACGTTGAACTTGACTTCTTGGTCATTGACCCTCATAATCAATTCTCCTTTCTGCACATCAATGATTGTCCTTCCAGTAGCTAAGAATGGTCTCCCCAGAATGATGGGAACTTCTTTATCTGCATCAAAGTCTAAAATAACAAAATCCACTAGAAACACAAACTTGTCAACTTTAATCAAAACATCTTCTAATATGCCCTCAGGGTAAACTCTACTTTTGTCAGCTAAAGTTAAGCTTAAAGAAGTAGGTCTGGCAGTTCCTATACCAAGTTTGTCATAAATGGACTTGGGCATCAAGTTGATACTTGCTCCCAAGTCACACAAGGCTTTTCCAATGTAAAAATCTCCAATGGAGCATGGTATAGTGAAACTGCCAGGATCCTTGAGTTTTATAGGAAGTTTATTCTCGCATAATTAAACTACATTCCTCGCTTAAAGCAACAGCTTTCAAACTCCCTAGCCTTCTCCTTTTGGTGATGATGTCTTTCAGAAACTTAGCATAGTTTGGCATCTGTTGCAAAGCTTCAACCAAAGGAAGGTTGATGTGTAGTTGCTTTAACATCTCCATGAACTTCTTTGAATCGCTTATCTTCATGAGCTTTCTTCAATCTTTGAGGGTATGGTGGAGGAGGATACTCGTGTACAAGCCTCAGGCACGACTTGATTCTGGTTCAAAACTAGACGTCGTAACGTCTGGGTTAGACATCACAATGTCTGGAGTATCTTTCACACCACTTGAGCTTGCTTCTTTCCCTTTCTTTTTCTCTTTCTCGCACTTCTTTCACCTTCTCCGAACTTCTTCCTCCACAGGCATAGTTGGTTCGGGATATTCAAGACTCACTTCTTAAAGAAATTGCATTTACTGTCCATTCACCCCATTATTACCATTAGGGTTGGATGATGATGGTGTTTCTGTTGTAGAAGGGAGAGATCCATTATGTCTTTGAGTGAGAGCTGAAGCTATCTGCCCAATTTGATTTTCCAAAGTTTTGATTGAAGACTCATGAGTTTGTAGAGTTGTCTTACAATCACTTATGAAGCTCTTCATCATTGCTTCCAAAGTTGCTATTGTTGTTATTACGCACATACCGCTCTGTTGTTGTTGTTGAGGAGGAAATTTGGAGGTATTGCAGGAGCATTATTCTTTGGTGTTCAGTGCATTGTTGTTTCTCCAACTAAAATTTGGATGATTTCTCCAATTTGAATTGTAAGAGTTGGAATAGGGACCATTTCCTTTGTTACGAGATACAAAGTTTACTGATTGAGGTTGTAGGACACTCCTCATACACATGCCCTTCTTCACAATAAACACATACTACTCCCCCAGAGTGGGTAGGTTCTACTGCTGCAGCAGTCTGCTTCTCAGACGTGGCCACGTTTGGTGTACTCAAAGTTTTGATCATGTTGGTCAAGGTAGCCACTTGAGCGAAAAGAGCAGTCACTTCACTTATTTCATGAACACCTGCCTTCTTTCCAGGAGTGAATCTATCAGATGGCCAATGAGAGTTATGGGTGGCTATGTCATCAATAAGCTTGCATGCCTCAGAAAAGGACATATTCAGAATGACACCACCTGATGAAGCATCAAGTATCAACCTAGTAGGCTGATCTAGACCATTATAGAAAGTCTCCATTTGGATCACCACAGGAATGCCATGGTGTGGGCACATTCTCAGTAATTCCTTCCACCTCTCCCAAGCTTCAAATAATGATTCCCCTTCCCTTTGTTTGAAGGAGGTGATATCATTTCTCAACTTAGCATTTTTGTTGGGAGGGAAATACTTTGCAAGGAACTTCTCTGCGAGCTCATCCCAAGTGTGAATTGAATTTGGTTCCAAGGAGTTCAACCAATTTTTGGCCTTATCCTTGAGTGAGTATGGGAAGAGCTTTAATCTAAAAGCATCCTCTGAGACTCCAGGGATGATAAAGTTGCTGCACACATCCAGAAATTGCCTCAGGTGTGCATATGGATCTTCTTGAGGGAAACCTCCAAATTGGCCTGCAGTTTGCATCATTTGGAACATCATTGGCTTGAACTCAAAGTGACCAGTATGAAGGGTTGGTCTTGCAATGCCTGTTTGTAAATGAGCAGGGTTGAGCACGACATAGTCACGCATAGGCTTGTCCCTGTCATTGACCATATCTTGTGGTCCTGCATTGATTAGTTGCTGCCTTTGCCAGTGTTCATCATCAACAACTATTGTCTCTGTATGAGTTTGCGGTCCACGACCATGTCCTCTACCTCCTCTTGGTGTATGTCCACCTCTAGAACCCGTGTTATGATCAGACATGGTTGGGTGTTGTTGCTGCCTCCTTCTTAACCTTTGTTGTCTCCTTAGTTGCCTGAAAGTTCTTTCAGGTTCTGGATCAAACTCAGGTGTAGATTCACTTCTTGGTTCAGTTGAGCTAGAGCTTAAGTTGGAACTGAGCATACGCTGTAACGTCTACCTGTTCAAGCACAGAAACAACAAACAACACAGTAAAATTCTTTCAACTTGTGTTTTAATACTTTTGAACAATAAAAGTTACTACAATCCCCGGCAACGGCGCCAAATTTCAACAATTCCAAAGTACTTTTCTCTCTCTTTTTTTGAGAAACCACTCACTGCAATTACTTTATGCATTTCCCCTAGGTAATAGATTAGTAAGTGATCGTACAAGACCAATATATGAGATGCTGGTGTATTCCTTAGCTTGGTCGCTGAGAGTCTTGGAGTCCTTGAGTCTTGGTCGCACGCGGGTGGTACCTACGAAAGCACTCCGACGCCCAAGTCAGCAGTGAACAGTAAATAGGACCACAAGTAATAATGACATACCTAATTCCTTGGGATTCCTGTCATATTTATAGCTATAGTTGTTGCGTTCGTGTGGTCTTCGCAAATATAGTGCAAGTATACACGTCGTACAAGTAATAAAGTGGTGTTAAGTACGAGATCGTTCCCACGAGGATTGGGTTACTTTCCAGAGTTCAAGGCTTCAAAACACAAGAGAATCAAGTAACAAATCGGCAATAAGAGTTGGTTTTAATGCTAAGAATGTGAATAAAGCAAGTAAACAAATGTTGGTTGTGATTATGGATGAGAGATGAGTTGAGTTGTTGCATGTAAGTAAATCCTTTCTAGTCAGACGTTATAAAGTTTACACGTTATAGCGTACAAATGTTATTTTGTATAGACGTGGCCACGTTTGAACGTCTGTTAAAAGAGCTATGCTTTTCAAAGACAAAACGTCGAGTTTCAAGTATAAGAGGTCCTATGTCTAGGTTCTAAATAGGCCCACTCTCTGTATTTTAAGCACCCACAAAGAATGTTCTACTTAACTATTATCCATTCTATGTCTAGACTTAGATAAAGATGCCTAAATGTCTTTAGTACATTGTTCATTCATATAAATCTTGGAGTTCTTTTCATAGACCATGTCTGAACCTATGAATCTACCTATTTTAAGAGGCCAACCTGAAAACAAGTTTGGAAATATTTTTATGCAAAGATTTAAAACATGCAAACGTCAATACTTCATAACATTAACTAGAAATTCATTACAACAAAACAACAACTCAACTACAAAGTGTTTAGCTCATGTTGAGCATCTTTACAGAATGATAAGGAGTAATCCAAATACCATACATAAAAGAAAAGGGACTAAGTGCAAAGGATACACCTAAGTAACTTCTCAGATGTATTTGTAGAGACGTTACAACGTCTGAGCCTCACAGCAGTGAGTGATAAAAATTCAGAAAAGCAAAATACAAAAGTCTGTTTCCAGATCTTCTTTACAAACTATCTCTAAAAATAAATGGAAGGATGGTGGAGGGATGGAGATGAAGTGCAATGTATGAATGGCTCTGAATGTGCGTGTGTCTCGTGCCTCGAGAGAGAGAGCTGAGTCTTCAATAAATAGCCTCCTTGCTCACGTGTTCGATGTCACTTGCCCACCTACCAGTCCTGTTTCCTCTCTTCCACCGATAATCGCTGTTCGCCGCTAAAGTGTATCTCGCGTGTCACCATGGGGAATAGAAGATCTTCCGACTTTTATATCTTTGACCATCATTACTAGCGCGCCAAAATTGAGATCTGTCACCCTTGCTCTCCTTGCTTTTCTATAGACGTGGTGAGGGACGTGGTAACGTTCACCACTATTTTTCCTGCACAAGCACAAGAAGTATCAAAACGCTCTCAAGGGCACCACTTGGTGCCAAAATGCACAGATTAACCTCTTATTTACTGAGAACTAAGAAATTACCATAAGACTAATTAATTAACCTTGTATTGCTAGAGAACTTGCGTGATTTATTCTTTGAATGAGTATAAATAACTCATATAAATATGAGTTATCAATAGTATTGGGCCTTATTGGGCCTATTGGACTGCATTGGGCCTTGAGTCCACTCCAGAATAGTTGCCCCCAAGCCTGGGTTGCCAGTAGGCGGGCTAAGGCTTGAACTGCTGCCCCCGAGTGGTGTCGTGAATGGTCGAGTGAGAAGGGGTGAGCGGCCGTGATCTTTTGAATTGCGTGGCGCCGCCACATCGAATCGCGCTCGCCTTGCGGCTGTATGCTAGGTCGCGGGACCGGAAATCTACCTCGGTCGCCGCTTCTATCCGACCGCTTGGTCGCTTTTTGAAGTGCTTTAACAAGCTGGCGAGGGGACAAGTGATTTAATGATGTGATTTCACATCTTCCGAGGTGACACTTGGCTTCTCCAAGGTGTGCCTGAAGTGACCTTTCTTCCAACTTTGAAATCGGTCTCGCTGGCTCGCTGTCTGCCTTTGCCCGCTTTCTCCAAAACCGGCCCACCCGTGCCCCCCGCGCAGGATTCAACTACCGGCATCTCAGGTAACACGAACGCCCTTCTTTTTGTTTTGTTTTATTCCCTTGAAATTCCAACCGGTGGAGGGGGTAGCAGGTCGGGGGACGACCAAGTCGCCCCCTCTCATTGTATGCGCTCGAACTTGACCGCTTCCCCCTCTACAGGTTTACTCTGGCCCGGACAAAGCAAACTCGTCGTATCTCCGGCAGCCCACCGTCTCTTTAGCTCACAAAATGGCTCAGTCGAGCTATGTGCCAGTGAGGTCGTCTTCCACTTTTAAGAACGAATCACCCAAAGCTTCTGGCTCAAAGGAGTCGTCTTCAAATTCTCAAGATGGATCGCCCAAATCTTCAGGCTCAACGTCACGGTCGTCCTCTGACTCTTCTCAACGGTCTAACCGAATTGAAAGGGACACAAACTCCAGGAGCGGCGCAAAAGATTCGGTTCCTGTTCTTAACGAGGCTCAAGCTACCGATGTTCAAGCTGTTGAGGACCCAGTGCCCTTGCAGAGCGTGCCAAGTGCGGCCCAGGATATGGCTTTGGGACCGGTCCAAGACGATCTCGATGACGCGACCGAGAAAGACATGTCTTGGGTTTCTTCAACCCTGAGAAACCATAGAAGCAAAGTGCGCCGCCATACTTCGGAAGAAGCGGACTTAACAGCTCAATTCTATGCCGAAGGCTGGAGAGTTGATGGCATGGAGAGGGATGATAATATCTCGACTTGAACCGACGAGCTGAAATTCACAATGTACCGAGTCGTTTTCGAACGTATGGGGATCGTCCCCCCTTTTACTCGATTCCAAAGGCAAGTTTTGCGGTACCTCAAGGTCGCTCCTTCACAATTGAACCCGAACGCTTGGGCGTTCTTACAAGGCTACGAGGACATCCTGACCGCGTTGGAAAGACCGGTCTCTTTGAGGTTGTTTTTCATGATGATGGAAATGAGCTACCTTTATGAGCCGGGGACGAAAGGAGCCCGCAAAGAGGCCGTCTCACTGAAGAACTGGTCGCAGTACAACTTCTTCAAGCCCTACATGGAATCTCTGCCGACCGGGTGGAAAAATGACTTCTTCTGGGTCGTTCCTTACACAAAAGAGGCGATGAATGGGATAGCCCAAATGGTTGAGGGTAAGAATGCCGGAACGCCCCTCTTGCCGACCCTGTGGTCCTACGACCACTTTTTGAAGAAGCCCGGGGCATATTCCTACAAGGAAGTGGAGCTCAATATTGCAGATCTTGACACAATTCACAGGCTTAGGAGGATTGCTTCTCGCGTCCTGGTGTATGGAAAATACACTTGTGTGCAAGTATACACAGTCCAAAAACAAGTAGTAAAAAGATCGAACCCACACAGATTGAAAAACTCACTTTTAAAATACAATATAAAGTAACAAAGTGTAAGGTAACTAAGTAACAAATAATATTGGAGTTTATGTGATCACAACTAAGTTAGAAAGAAAAAGTATAAGTGTTGATAATGCAAATGAGAGAAGATAGTTGGAATGTCTTCATCAAGTAATTCACTTTTAAGTGTTTGATGCAAAGATGTGATGCAAATCAGATGAATGTCACAGATTAGTTATGTGCCTTTCAGTCACTTTTCTTGTAGTTTCATTACAAGCTTCCTATGTCTAGGCATGCTAAATAGGTTCACTCTTGCCTTTGAAAGTACCCACAGTTTCACCCTATGGACTATACTATCCTATGTCTAGGACTTAGCATGGTTTTCACAAAGTTTCCTTTATGTAAAACACTCACCCATATTAGTTCTTGATTTCTTAATTGTAAGCCATGTCTGCTCTTACAAATCTACTTATTTTAAGTGATCAATCATAAAATAAGTGTTGAAAATATTATCAAGCAAGAACTAAAGTAAAAACATACATACATGCATCATACTTACTTAAAAGCTCATTAAATGATTAGAACATTCCAACTAAGAAAGATTTAGCTAACAATAGACATTGCAAGGTATATATAAACGGAATAGACCATGTTTATATAATAGAAATCACAAAAGAGAAACAACAAGATAGAAGTTACACAAGTTGAAGCCCTTTGTATGAAGTCTCCTTGTAATGCACTAGCATTACTCCTTAGCACTATACAAACACTATGGAATCGAGTTAAGGAGGATTTGTTAATTCCTTCCTTTCCCTCTTATAAAATAGAAACTAACTATGTATATTGAAATTTTGATCTAACTTATGGATTGTGATATATTTCCAAATGAAGATGTGAGGTCCTTTTATAGCCTTCAAGAGAGGTGCTTCCTTCCTTCATGTTGAAGTAATCTTGAGTGGATAATAGCTGTAGTTGCTTTTCAGAGGTTGATCCCAAGTTGAAATCTTTGGCTAAGTGTATAGGGAGGTCTCATGATGTAAGAACATGTGTCCCTATGTTGATGACTCTTCAAAGCTATCCCTATAGCTATGTGTGAATGGTAGGCGCCTACTATATAAAGTGGTCCGGCTCGAGGGGACCAAGCATGAGGTCAAGAATTGCAAGTGGATGCATATGAAGTTGGTTCGCTCATTCACCAAGTAGGTGATTTGATGCAGGATCAATGCAGGAGTATTGATGCAGAGAAAGGATCTCAGATCAGATTGAACAAAAATATCAAACATACCACAATATATCCAAAATGGCCTAATAACAACTATAACCATTCAAATCACTCAAGTTATCATATATCACACTAAATACTATATAAACTCTTTATTATTACTTGAAAGAGAGCAATTTACTAAGTTTAAACATATGAAATACACTATATAAAATAGAGTTATCACGTTCCTGGGGGTCGCATTAAAATTAATAAAATTGTGGACGCCCGAGGCATTCAGGCCGTCAAAGCCGCCCTTGGTGGGTGGTCCCTCAAACATCAGTTTTTATTTGTTTGATTCCTTGTAGCACTTCTAACTTGTATTCTATTTCCTGCAGTTGCTATGGCGGGCGTTGAAGACTTTGACTTCTTTGCTCAATGGGCGGCGGAAGATGGGAACAATTCTCCTCCTCGAGGAACGGCCGCTGTGAATGTTGAGGGAGACGCCCCTCAACAGGTGGTTGCCACTGAGCGGTCGTTGATCGATCTGGATGACCCAACAGCTAATGTTGACAGAAATGTTCTCCCCATCAGCCCGCTTGCAACCGAAAAGACTAACAAAAGGGGGCGCCCAAATGAAGGCGACCCTTCTGAGAGGAAGAAACACAAAGGCCATAAAAGCAAAAACCACTCCGGTCGGTCGGCCAAACTTGACTTGCTTGGTCTGGGGGATGAAGACTGCGCCCGCTTCAAGGAAGAACCATTCGAGGTGATGGTTGATGCCATGAAGGCCGCTGGCCAACTGTTTAAGAAGTATCAAGAGGAGGAGGTAGATCGTCTGGCAGGTAGGCGAGTTTTACATAAATTTCATACCTTGAAGACGACCTGTCAGACAAATCTTTTAAACTGCAATCCGCTTTGTTGAACTTGACAGAGATGAGAGAAGATTGGGACCGGCTGCTCAAGAAACTGGAAGAGGTTGAACCGAGGGCCCAGCAGACAGCGACTTATGAGCAAAAACTTCAAGAAGCCGAAACTCAGATGGCGGCCTTGGTTATCGCTCAAACCGGAGCTGAGGCGGCCAGGGATAAGGCGCTGGCCGAAAAAGCTACTGCTGAAAAGGAGGTCGAACGCCTGAATGAGAAGAAGAAAGAACTCTTTGACCAGGTCACATCTTTGAAGATCGGCATGAGCGCTGTTGAGCAAGAGAGAGATAGGTACAAGGCTCTTTTTAAGGAGGCCGTCACCAAAGCTTTGGGGGCGGCCCATTACCAATTCAAGCTTTCAAACCCTGCTCTGGTCGTTGATGAGGCCGTGATAAACTTCGACCACTGCGTGGTTGACCAAGAGATCGTTCGTCCCCGGAAGGTTGAAAAGGGGAAGGTCGTCCACGAGCAGGCCGTCGTTTACCGTGCCGGTTCTTCCTAGTCATTACTTGTCTTATTTTGAACAGTTCTTGTCCGCCTGCGAGCGATTTAATTTACTTTTGAGCTATTTGTCCGTCTCAAGCGGTTAACACTTGAGGATGCCCAGATTGTGACCTGGTCGTTCCCATTTTGTAATCGGTACTAAACCCTTAGCTTTTGAATGAATGCTTAACTTTTCTGTAGCTCGTCTTTCGCATCTTCGTTATAGCTTCGCACGTACGTTTTTGCTAAACGATCACTCGCTTTTTGCCATACGATGGTGTTCAAGTATTTGCAGGCCGCTACGCGCAGCGGCTTGCTCTTTGCCATTTGATGGCGCTCGCAGTCCGCTACGCGCAACGGCTTGCTCTTTGCCATTTGATGGCGTTTATTTAAATTTGCAGGCCGCTACGCGCAGCGGCTTGCTATTTGCCATACGATGGCGCTCGATTGGGCCATACGATGGCACTCGTTTTTGCAGGCCGCTACGCACATCGGCTTGCTCTCTGCCATTCGATGGCGCTTGATTGGGCCATACGATGGCGTTTATTTAAATTTGCAGGCCGCTACGCGCAGCGGCTTGCTCTTTGCCATACGATGGCGCTCGATTGGGCCATACGATGGCGTTCGTCGGTATGTCATCTCGGTGACACATCGGTCGCTCTATTGCTACTTGCATGACGAGCGACCGGTCATACATTCGTGCATGAAATAAAAGAACACAAGTCTTTTTAAGGTCAGGCCTCTGTAAAAAACACCAGTGGGGAAAAAGAGCGCCCGCCAGCTTTTCATTTGATTTTTGGTCGGTCAATACATCTTTGCATTTATACATAGTATTTCCGCAGATTTCTCAAAGATTCCATGTCCTCGGTATGGTCGCACCGTTCATGGTTTCTAGCTCGTAGGCTCCTCTGCCCGTCTTGCTGATGATGCGGTACGGTCCTTCCCAGTTTGGTGCAAGTTTCCCCTGCCGAGCGTTCTTATTTCCAACGTCGCGCCACCGAGAACGAAGCCGCCGATTGAGAATTCCCTTTTCGAACACGAGAGTTGTACCTTGCAGCGACCTTCTGCTTGACAAGTTGTTCCTTGAGGGAAGCCTTGGTTCGCAGTTCGTCCACTAAGTCGAGTTCTTCCCTGATGGCTCGCTCATCTCGATTGGAATTACTGCATCGATCCCATATACCAACCTGAAAGGTGACTCGCCCGTTGTCGAATGAGGGGTTGTTCGATACGCCCAGAGGACTGACTGTAGTTCTTCAACCTAGTTTCCTTTGGCCTCATCCAACCTTCTCTTCAATCCTCGCAAAATGACCCTGTTGGCCGCCTCTGCTTGGCCGTTAGTCTGTGGATGTTCGACTGAAGTGAAACGCTGTTTCACCCCCAGGTCGGCCAACATCTCTCCGAACTTCCTGTCTGCGAATTGAGTCCCATTATCTGTTATCAATTGTAGGGGGCGCCAAAACGAGCTAACACATTGCGACTGAAGAACTTGCTTACTTTGGCCGCAGTAATGGTCGCTAGTGGCTCGGCCTCTATCCACTTGGTGAAGTAGTCAACTGCTACAATCAAAAACTTGAACTGACCCGGGGCAGGTGGAAACGGCCCTAGGAGGTCCATTCCCCACCAAGCAAACGGCCAAGGTGAGGTGAGACTCTACAGTCCAGACGTAGGGGCAATGTAGACGTCCACATGTATTTGACACTTGTTGCACTTCTGGACTAGCTTTTTAGCGTCCTCATCCATGGTTGAAAGTATGTTAGCTCGCACGTTCTCTGTTCTTGGCACGTGCTTCACTTCTGCTCGGTCAAACTTGCTAAGCAATTCCCTTACCTTAGCCAGGTAATTCTTCATGACTTCATCCTTTGTGTCATATAGTTCCTGGATTTGGGAGACGACCAAAAGAGAATCAGAGAGTAGTTCTACCCGGTCTACGTTGAACTCCTTAGCGAGCAATAATCCCGCTATACAAGCCTCATACTCCGCCTGGTTGTTTGAGGTGTGGAAAGCGAACGTGAGTGACACTTCTACGGCCAAACCTGAGGAGTTTTCCAAAATCAGACCGACCCCACTTCCCTTAGAGTTTGAAGAGCCGTCAACATGTAAGGTCCAAGTGGTGGCAGGATGGTCGTCTGGAATTGGGGTCATCTCAGCTATGAAGTCGGCCAATACTTGCGCCTTGGTTGCCGACCTAGGTTCGAACTTGATTCCGAACTCACTTAGTTCCACCGCCCACTTGATCATGCGGCCTGCCAGGTCTGATCGATGGAGGATCTGTCGTATAGGTTGATCAGTCCTCACCACTATTTGGTGCGCCACAAAATACGGCCTTAATCTGCGAGCGGCCACCAATAGTGCGAGTGTTAACTTTTCAACTCTCTGGTAACGGGCTTCTGGTCCCTGCAAGATTTTGCTGATAAAATACACAGGGTTCTGCTTTGTGTCGCTTTCCTTGACTAGTACGGCACTCAAAGCTTCCTCAGTGATTGCTAGGTAAAGATATTGCGTGTCTCCTGGGAGTGGCTTAGTCATTACAGGTGGATTGGTCAAGGCAGCTTTTAAGTCGTTCAACGCTTGCTGACATTGATCAGTCCATTCAAAATCCACGACCTTCTTCAGAAGTTTAAACAGAGGGAGCGACTTGCAAGCTGACTGAGGTATGAACCTAGATAGGGTGGCGACCATGCCGTTCAACTGCTGAATCTCCTTTTTTGCGGTCGGCGGTCTCATCTCGGCGACCGCCCTGTATTTGTCAGGGTTGGCCTCAATTCCTCTCTCCGTTAGGTGAAAACCCAGGAACTTCCCAGCTTGCACCCCGAACGTGCACTTCTCTGGGTTCAGCCTGAGTGAATTCTTTCTTGCTTCCTCAAAAACTTCTTTTAGATCGTCAATGTGTTGCTCGTCTGACTTGCTCTTTATAATCATGTCGTCCAGGTAGACTTTGGCTATCCGACCGATCTGTTTGTCAAATATCTTGCTCATCATGCGCTGGTAAGTCGCCCCAGCGTTCTTCAACCCAAAAGGCATTACCTTATAACAGAAATTGCCTCGGTCGGTCATAAAGGCGGTCTTATGACGATCAGGTGGGTACATGGTGATTTGGTTTTAGCCTGAATATGCATCCAAGAAAGAAAGTAACTTATATCCTGAAGCGCCATCTACCAGTTTGTCAATGCTAGGCACAGGAAAAGCGTCCTTAGGGAACACCCTATTCAGGTCAGTATAATCTACACACATTCGCCACTTCCCATTCTTCTTTTTAACCAACACGACGTTCGAAAGCCATGTGGTGTACTTAATTTCTTCCACGAAATTCGCTCTAATCAAGTCGTCAACTGCTTGGGTCGCTGCCCTAGCCTTTTCTTCATTCTGAACTCTTCTCCTTTGTGCGACTGGCTTGGCTGTTTCGTCGACTGAGAGTTGATGGCAAGCGACCTCCATGGGAACTCCGGGCATATCTGACGCTTGCCAGGCAAACAAATCAGCGTATTCTCTTAGACAAGCGGTAAGCCCCTGCTTGACCTGCTCAGGCAGGTCGCTCCCAATCTTGACTGTTTTGGCCGGGTCATCCCTAGTTGGACATCAATGAACTGCCCATGGGGTTCTGGTCGCTTCAGTCTATTCTTTAGCTCGCGGGCTAAATCATCATCCCCGTCCTCCGGGTCGCTATCAGGGTCGTAACGGGCATCCAAATCAGCAAGATTGACTTGGTGCCCTTCCCCTAAATTCTGAGGGTCGGAGCTTACGGCTTGTGCATCGCAGATGTCCTGATATATGTAGTGGCTCTTCTTAGCCGCCTCCATGTCTGCTGCTAGTGTTGCGACCTGGACATTTTTGTCATAGAACTTCATTTTTAAGTGAATAGTAGACACAACGGCCTCAAGCTTCCCCAAAGTTGGTCGACCTATAATACAGTGATAACAGGATTTGATTGGCAAAACCAAGAACGTCGTCCTGACCGTTCTGTAAGAGGTGCTCCCGTTGGTGTTGTTGCCAAAGGTGACCAACAGCTCTAGGGTTCCCAATGGGTAGGTGATCACTCCATTGAAACCAGTCAAAGGGGTTGGGTCGACTTGAGGAATGATCTCGCTACGGTCGATGCTCAATTTATCAACTAATTCCTCGAACATGATATCAGCCGAGCTTCCCTGGTCAATCAAGATTCTTCTAACCTCAGAATTTCCCATCACAGCGGATACGACCAAAGGAACATAACTGTTGACTCTACCATCAAGTAGATCCTCGTCCCCGAAAGAGATCGGTGGCCTGCTAGAGATCGGTCGTTCTGCAGAAGACGATCCTACCATGAGGATTTCATTCCACTTTCTTTTAGTGGCCTTTTTGGACCCTCTGCGATCCAGGGGGTTTCCTCCGTGGATAACCATAACGACCTTGCGGCCCCTGGACTGCCTAACGTCCTCCTCTGATGCGTCTTTTTCGCCTGCTGCTTCAATCGCCTGAGCGGCTATGGTTTTCCCTTTCAAATGAACAGCTTGCCCGTCGGGCCTTTCTTCAAGTCGGTCGTTACCTTCCTCTCTGACATACTTGGTTAATTTCCCTTTCTGAATAAGGTCCTCAATATCGTCCTTCAGGGCCATGCAGTCATTGGTATCATGGCCCTTACTCTTGTGATATCTGCAGTACTTCTTCGTATACCGACCGCCCTTCTTGAGAATGAGAGGATCAGGACGCTTCACCCCAGAGAACTCGTTATTCTGACAATCCATGTAGATTTGAGCGACCGGTGTGTTCAACTTGGTACGTTGTGTTCGCGCTTGTGTAGTAGTATAAATTTTCGCAATTATAGTGCAAGTATACACATCGTACAAGTAATAAAGTGGAGTTAAGTAAGAGATCGTTCCCACGAGGATTGGTTGTATTTTCAAAGTTCAAGATCAAAACACAAGAGAATCAAGTAACAAATCGGCAATAAGAGTTGATGGTAAAGCTAAAGATGTAATTAAAACAAGGAAATTAAAGTTGGTTGTGAAAAAGGATGAGAAATGAGTTGAGTTGTTGTATGCAAATAAATCCTTCCTAGTCGACGTCATAACGTCTAGGCGTTATGACGCTCAAATGCTAATGCTGTGTGAACGTGGCCACGCCCAACATTTGTTGTAAAAGAGCTATGCTTTTCAAAGATAAAACGCCGAGTTTCAAGTACAAGAAATCCTATGTCTAGGTTCTAAATAGGCCCACTCCTCGTATTTTAAGTACCCACACCATGTTCCATGAACTATCATCCATTCTATGTCTAGACTTAGATAAAGATGCCTAAATGTCTTTAGTGCATTGTTCATTCATGTAAATCTTTGATTTCTTTTCATAGACCATGTCTGCACTCTATGAATCTACCTATTTTAAGAGGCCAACCTCAAAACAAGTTTGGAAATATTATTGCACAAAGATTTAAAACTGCAACGTAAACACTTCATGACATTAACTAGAAATTCATTAAAAAGCAAAACAACAACTCAACTACAAGGTGTTTAGCTCATGCCGAGCATCTTTCTGAGAATGAAGTGGATTTAGAATCCAAATACCATACATTACGTAAAAGGAACTAAGTGCACAAGATGCAACTAAGTAGCTCTTAAGCATGTATTACCAGATAGACGTTGCAACGTCCGAGCCTTACACTACTTTGCGAGAAAATAAACTAAGTTCGTAAGTCTGTTTCCGGATCTTCTTTACAAAACAAATTTCGAGTTTAATGGTGGAGATGGTGAAGGGATGGAGGCGAAGTGATTCGAAGTTGGTGGAAGAGATGATGATCGTGGAGTGAGGTTGGTGATGCCTCGAGAGAGTCTTTGAACCTTCATTAAATAGCCACCTTGCTTACATGTGCCGATGTCACTTGCTCACCTACCACCGCTGCCCGCTGTCTTTTCCCGACATCATTCATCGCCATGCTGCTTCTTCGCGTGTCACTCATGGGGAAAACGAAGATCTTTCGACTTTTATATCTTTGACTATTATTGCTCGTGCGCCAAAAATTAAGATCCTTCGCTCTTGCTCTCTGCTGCTCCATTGTAGGCGTGGTGAGGACGTGGTAACGTTCAAAGATCGAATTTCTGCACATGCACAAAAAGCATCAAAACGCGCTCTCGAGGGCACCAATTGGTGCCTAAATGCCTGATTTATCTTTATAACTCTTATTCACCTAAAACTCGTAAATCATTATAAAACTAATTAATTAAACCTTGTATTGCTCAAGAACTTGCGTGATTTATTCGTGAGTGAGTATAAATAACTCATATAAATACGAGTTATCACACCCCCAAACTTAAATCATTGCTTGTCCTCAAGCAATCAAGACAACAAAACAATTAAGAATATGCAATCAACTACACTAGCGGAGTCTACGTGTTACTCACAAACAGTCAAAATTCATTCTCAATGGGCTATTTCTTCACATACTCACATACCAATGCATAATTAAATTCCAGATTCATTAAAGCTCAAAGTGAGTGTGTGACCTCTCAGATAATTCTTCCTCTAGTTAGTTCAGAAACTACCTTAGCTAATGAGAGAGTGGTTCCCAAATGGTGACAAAGAAAATATTTTTCAAAACAAAGAATAGGCTAACATTTTCACATAAGAAATGGGGATTCATTTAAAGCATGACAAAGGGTCTTAATTGGGTGCTAGGACTAGGTTAGTGCTACTAATTTATTGACTCACACACAAAAGGATCAGAAACCCCCTCATTCGAGCAACTCCTCTTTATTTTGCTCCATTTTTGGAGTTCTTTTTTTTTTTTTTTTTTTTTTTTTTTTTTTTTTTTTTTTAGCTTTGGAGTGCTCAAGCATTTGTTTTGTGGTATTACAGGAACACATGTGGATTTTCCACTTATTTGTATCAACAGCACTCTTTTGGTGTTTTTGGGAATAGACGTTACAACGTTTATGGGTGGACGTTGCAACGTCCGAATACAATACACAACACACACACGGCAGAGCGTTATAACGTTACGGGTAGAGCGTTACAACGTTGCACTCACACTACACCGCACTTAACCATCCTATAGTCTTTGCACCTGGCCTTTAGTACGACTTGATTTACCCCCAAACTTAGCTTTCATCGCTATTCTAGGTTTTTAATCAAGTTTTATTTTCACCAAAGTTCACCAAAACTAGCTTCAGCACAAGATGTTCCCTAGCTAACTAGATTCTCTCTTAAAAACAGAGTTTGTGTAGGAGCAACAATCAATTCTTTACATCTAATCATGCATAGGTTACTCACACACACACATTTTCATTAACCTTAGCCCAAAGAGAATTATTTTCATGCTTGACAGAGTAAGAACAGAGATTACTTTTGTATTTCATTTCATGTACAGAGCTTAAAACATTGAGATTTTCCCCCCACACTTAAAGTTGAGCAGTGTCCTCACTGCTCAAAAGCAAACAGCAAAGTTTTTTTTTTTTTTTTTTTTTTTTTTTTTTTTTTTTTTTTTTTTTTTTTTTTTTTTTTTTAGAAGGGGGATTCTCATTCATGACATTGAAATTAAAAATTACTAAACTACACTACGCTTAAAACTAGAAAAATAAAACTAAAACTACTATTTGGATTAATAGGGACTTACTTGTTTGCAACACTGCACCTAAGCCTTCCGCTTTGTCCGGTGGATACTCCCCGACCGACTTTCACCTTTCTTCTTTTCCTTCTTCTCTTCTTGACCTTCACTCCTCCTTGTTGGTGGTGGTTGTTGTTGTTGTTTCAAATTGATTCTTTCTCTTTTGTACTTGCTCCAATACTTCCACCAAGCCAGCATTGATGCTTCAAAGAATCCTTTTCTTGGCCTCCTCCCACATTCTCATAGCTAGATCAGCAGGGTTAACTTGCATTGGTTCACCTGGGATCACCCGGGCTTTTTCCACCTGCAGGTTCTTTAGACGTCGCCACGCGTCGATGATGATACTCCAGCCAAAGAATCGCTCCTCGAGCTTGTTTCAACAGTGCTCTGCCGCTTCCGAGTGGCCTCCTCCATTGCTTTGGCCGTCTAACTTTCTCCATGGCGGCTTCTCTTTCATTAGTGACTTGCATTTTCGCAAGTTTGGTCTGCGACCTTTTTTTCACAGACGTTACGACGTCTCGCAGCAATTCTTCAAAGAATAGCGTGGAAGTGGCTTTCAGATACACTAGTGGCTACGAATGCAAAGACTAGTAGCGATGAGAGTTTCGCAAAGCACCTTGAGTTTTTTCTCTTCATGGTAGCTTTGGCCTTAAGGTTGATGGGGCTGCAATTTCCTCTTTCTCTCCACTCCCCTTGAGCTTGTTTTGACTCAAAGTGACTAGCTCTTGCCTTTTCTTCCTACCAAATGGGTTGTATGCCAGTGCAGTTTTGACTCTGGTCTTTTTGGGTGGGGAAATGGGTTGGGATTCTGGGATTGTTGGTTCAGACGTTGCCACGTCTGTTTTCTGGGGTGAAGGTTGTTTTTGAGGTTCAGGTTGGGGTGGGGATGGTTGTGGAATGGTTTGGTCCTCAGCTTTCGATTGTGGGGTCTTTGGTGTGTTTTGGTCATGGGTGGAGGTTTCTTTTGGTGATGGTGGTGGTTGTGTGGCTTGTGGGGATGATGGTTTGGGGCTAACTTCTTTGGATTTTGTTGGGGTTGGCTCTTTGTTTGTCTGATTGGTTGGAGACTCACTTACAGTCTTTTCACTAGAGCTCCCTTTTCCTCGTGGCTCTCCTCTCTTCTTCTTCACTAATTGCTTCCATACTTGCTTTCTTTGTTTCTCTCTGCATCAAAATCGTAAATATCATCCAATTCATCGAGTTAAAATCTTCCTCACTACTTACCTTCTTTTGCCTCTTTCTTTGGCTCGCTTCTTTGGTGGGCTTTGCTCTCTTTGCCCTTTCCTTCGATGTGACTCTTCTTTGGATTGTGGATAGGGGCACTTCATCGCCATCTTCTTCCAGCATCCATTCAGGCAACACAGGCTCTGCAATTGCTTTCTTCCCCTTAGACACCTGGGCAAACACCTTCTTTTGCCATTCAAATTGCTCTTTGATAAACTTGGCCAGGGAATTCTGTCTTTCCTCCAGACGTTGCAACGTCTGAGCATCAACAGAACTTGCAGCACCTGCAGTCTTCACTCTAGGCTGAAATTTTGTTGAGAAGGGGCCTTGAGGTTGCTCCCTAAGCTCTGAAGCTTCTATCTCCACTCCTCCACTTTGTCTCTTGACATGATTGCATCAATCACAATCATTCTCTCCTTGTCAATCCAGGATGTGTGAGAGGTAGGAATCAGACAGTGCCTTATGAAATGGAACCAAGTGTTGGCTTCATCACACAGGTATTTCTTCATTATCTTGAATTCGCTCCCATGCTCGCCTCTTCTTTCCCAGACAAAGACCTTCTACACATATCCTTTCTTTAATGGCATCCATTTCACCAACCCATAACTCTTACGCTTGGTCTCTACTTGCCTTGCCATAGTATCCTAACCCAAAATAGTCGTTAATGACCCTTACCCCAAATTTGACTTCCTCTCCTCGCACTTTTGAGACGATAGATGGCTCTCCTTCAGCCTCTCAACGATCCCTTGTAGAAATCATGGACCGGAGTAGCTATGTATTCTTTTCTATGCACAACAAATTTACGCCAACCTAACGCTGCGACGGCCAAGTGAGAAAATTAGGATTGGGGCTTTCTAAACCGAAACCCCTTTCTCGGGAAGCAGGGCTTTCTTTTGGATGGGTTGGGTGTTTCAGAATGGAAGTGAGGATGAACTCAGTCAACATGCTTGCCTTTTCCAGAGGATTTGGTGGTGATTGCTTCACTTTGGTCATGGTGTTTCATGCAGAAAATTGCTTGGAAGGTAATGGGGAATTTTCGAAATTTAGGTTTTACGAGGAAGAGAGGGAAGATTTTGGTTCGTAGAGAGAGGATTAGAAATAAGTTGCAGGAGGTGGAATGATGGTGAATGGTGAGATTTTTATGGGGAAATGGTTATGGGGAGTTGAGAAATGGAAGAGTGAAGTAATGGAGAAAGTAACCAGATTGATTAGACATGTTAAGTGAGGGGGTGACGCCGTGGTCGATTACCACGCTCGCTTTTCTGCAGAGAGGAAATCATTTCGCCACGTCATCACTTACGCCGCCCGACTTAATTTAAATTTTTGCCTCGATCGCGCGTGACGTGCCCACGCCCGTAATTACTAAGACGTTACAACGTCGCCATTTTTCACTTTTCTTTCAACTCTTTATTCCCGCAAAACAAAAATTAAAAAGACACAAAAATTGTTAATTTAAAAATCATTGGGTTGCCTCCCAAGAGCGCTTGCTTTAAGAGTCTTCACCGGACTATTGTTTCTTTTATTCAAGAATTGTTGAAGGACATTTGGATCTTGTCCCTTTCCACATGCTCTCCATGGTATTGCTTCACACGTTGGCCATTAACTTTGAACATGGTGTTAGTTTTTTCATCAAATAAATCCACGGCACCATGAGGATAGATCTTCATTAATCTGAATGGACTCGACCACCTTGACTTCAATTTTCCGAAACAACTTAAGTCTTGAATTGAATAGCAACACTCGCCGTCCTTTCATAGCTCTCTCCTTTGGATTCTCCGATCATGCCACTTCTTGGTCTTTTCTTTATACATTCTTTGAGCTTTCATAGGCATGGTGTCTAAATTCTTCTAGCTCGACCAATTGTAACAATCTTGCTTCACCAGCCTTTGCATGATCTAGATTCAATTGTTTTATTGCCCAATAAGCCTTGTGTTTGAGCTCAATTGGCGGTGGCAAGCTTTACCATAAACTAGCTTGTAAGGAGACATACCCAATGGTGTTTTGTATCTTTGTTCTATAGGCCCAAAGTGCATCATCTAGGTGTAATGACCACTCTTTTCTCGTTGGGACCAACCATCTTTTCAAGTATTCTTTTGATCTCCCCGTTGGATATTTCGCCGCCTTTGGTTTGGGGGTGATAAGTCAGAGCAATTCCGTGTTTCACTCCATACTTAGCCGTGAGGTTCTCAATTAACTTATTGCGAAATGAGAGCCTTCATCACCGATTATGGCTCTTGGAGTACCAAACCTTGTGAATATGTTCTTTTTCAGAACTTGCTAAGCGATTTAGCTTCATTGTTTGGTAGTGCCACCGCTTCAACCCACTTTGATACGTAATCCCACGGCTACGAGAATGTATAAATTCCCATGGGACATAGGAAATGGTCCCATGAAATCCATTCCCCGACATCAAACAATTCAACTTCCGAATGTTTGTGAGAGGCATCTCCGCTTGCTTGATATATTCCTGTTCTTTGGCACCGTCACATCTCCTAACCATTTCATGCGCATCTCTCGAATAATGTTGGCAAGAATAGCTTTGATTGTAGGACCTTTGCAATTTCTCCTGGTACCTCCAAAATGTCCACCATAAGGTTTGAATGACATTGTTGTAGCACATGGAGTTGTTCTTCCTCGCCTAAACACCTTCTTAGTAATTGATCTGGGCACATTTTGTACAAGTATGGCTCATCCCGAAATATTGCTTTGTAGTGTGGAAGAATCTCTTCTTTTGTTGGTGGTTGAATCCTACAGCACAATCTTGCTAACAAGGAAGTTAACTATGTCAAGATACCATGGTGTAGTAGTATCGACGTTATGACGTTTGACGAGAGTGTCATAGATGTGGCCACGTCTTCAACTACCGAGGCTACCACCAATAGTCTCTCATCGTGAATTTTTCTTTTATCTCTTCTTCTTACAGACTGCATCAACATTCTCAAGCCTAGAAAGATGATCAAGAACTTGGTTCTCCACCCCTTTTTGTCACGGATTTCCGTGTCAAATTCTTGGAGGAGGAGAACCCATCTAATAAGCCTTGGCTTTGCATCTTTTTAGAAATTAAGTACTTAATGGTCGAGTGATCGTAAAAACAATAACTCTTGCACCAACTAAGTATGATCTAAATTTATCAAATGCAAACACAATGTACCAAGAGTTCTTTCTCGACCACGAGTATAATTTAATTGGGCATCATCTAAGGTTTTATGGCATAATAGATAGAATGAAAAATTTTTCCATACCTTTGCCCAAACACGGCTCCTACAAAGATAATCACTTGCATCACACATTAACTCAAATGGTTTGGACCAACTGGAGTGACTATTACAGGAGAAGCGATCACCAAGGCGATCTTGATTTGTTGAAAGCTTCATGACATTGCTCATCAAAGTTGAAGACGTGGTCACGCTTGCAACAACAGACACAAAGGTTTTGAAATTTTTGAGAAATCCTTGATGAATCTTACAGTAAAACCCCGCATGTCCTAAGAAACTTCGACTCCTTTGATAGTTGTGGGTGGAGGTAGCTTGTCAATAACCTCAATCTTTGCTCTGCCCACCTCTAACCCTTTCTTTGATATTTCGTGTCCCAATACTATTCCTTCTTGTACCATGAAATGGCATTTCTCCCAATTGAGCACTAGGTTGGTCTCTTCACACCTTATCGAACTCCTTCCAAATTATCCAAGCATGCTTTGTATGAATCTCCATAGGCGAGAAATCGCCCATAAAGACTTCCATGGAATTTTCAATGAAATCGAAAACAAGGCCATCATGCACCTCGAAATGTTGCAGAGCATTACACGACCCAAATGGCATCCTTACAAAGCAAAGGTACCATAGGGGCAAGTGAATGTTGTCTTCTCTTGATCTTCAGTGCTATGGCTATCCGGTTGTAGCCTGAATAACCATCAAGGAAACAAGAAAATCCTTTCCCCGCCACTGTCTAGCATTTGATCAATGAATGGAAGAGGAAATGATCCTTCTTTGTTGCTTTGTTTAGCTTCTCGTAGTCCATGCATATCCTCCATCCTTCTCTTGTCCTTGTTGGAATTAATTCATTGTTATCATTTGTTACCACAAGTAACTCCACCCTTCTTTGGCACACATTGTAATCGACTTACCCGGGAGCTATCACTAATAGGGTAGATGATTCCCTGCATCCAACCATTTGATGATTTCTTTCTTCACCACCTCCTTCATTATGGGGTTCAATCTCCTCTCGCCTTCAATGCTATTCTTGGCATTCTCCTCCAAGACAATTACTGTGCATGCAGATTGTGGGGTGATACCTTTAATGTCCGCCATTTGCCAACCAATTGCCTTTTATGTCTCTTGGGGTAGTAATGAGATCATCTTCCGCTCTTGAGTGAGCTTGGAAGAAATGATCACCGGTAGGGAATCATGTTCCCTAAAAAGACATACTTCAAATGATCAGTAACACCTTTAACTCCAAGGTAGGTGGCTCTTTAATGGATGGCACACTCTTCTTTGATTTGAATCCTCTTGCCCTGAGATTCATACCTTTTGTCCACGACTTTGGTGTAGGGTCTCAGACGCGGCCACGCCTCTGTGATGACGTTACGACGTCTAGAGGAATAACTCTTACGTTAACAACTCTTGTATTTCATTGTTGTCCGAAGATCTTTTCTAGATGATCATTATCTTTGTTGAACCGCTTTTGGACCATATGATCAATGGCAACTACATAAGAGCACTCCTCCTGCGTACTTGGATCCGGATATTTGAGCGCATTGAGGACGTTGAACTTGACTTCTTGGTCATTGACTCTCATGATTAACTCTCCTTTACGCACATCAATGATTGTCCTTCCAGTTGCTAAGAAAGGTCTCCCGAATGATGGGAACTTCTTTATCCGCATCAAAGTCTAAAATAACAAAATCCACTGGAAACACAAACTTGTCAACTTTAATCAAAACATCTTCTAATATTCCTTCGAGGATAAACCCTACTTTTATCACCTAAAGTTAAACTTAAAGAAGTAGGTCTAGCAGTTCCTATACCAAGTTTATCATAAATGGACTTGGGCATCAAGTTGATACTTGCTCCCAAGTCACACAAAGCTTTTCCAATGTAAAAATCTCCAATGGAGCATGGTATAGTGAAACCGCCAGATCCTTGAGTTTTCTAGGAAGCTTATTCTCGCATAATTAAACTACATCTTTGATTAAGGCAACAGATTTCAAACTCCCTAGCCTTCTTCTTTTGGTGATGATATCTTTCAAGAACTTGGCATAGTTAGGCATCTGTTGTAAGGCTTCAACCAAAGGGAGGTTGATGTGTAGTTGCTTTAGCATATCCATGAACTTACTGAACTGCTTGTCTTCATGAGCCTTTTTCAATCTTTGAGGAAATGGTGGAGGAGGATACTCAGGTACAATTCTGGGTACAGTTTTGATTCCTGGTTCAAAGTTAGACGTCGTAACGTCTGGGTTGGACATTACAATGTCTGGAGTATCCTTCTCACCACTTGAGCTTGTCTCTTTTCCTTTCTTTTTCTCGATATTTCTTTTTGCTTATCCTGCATTTCTTCATTCACAGGTATAGGTGGTTCAGGATATTCAGTACCACTTCTTAAAGAAATTGCATTTACCTGTCCATTTCCCCCATTATTACCATTAGGGGTTGATGATGATGGAGCTTCAGTTGTGGAAGGAAGAGTTCCATTCTGTCTTTGGGTGAGGGCTGAAGCTATCTGTTCAATTTGATTTTCCGAGTCTTGATTGAAGACTCATGAGTTTGCAAAGTAGTCTTACATACCACTTATGAAGCTCTTCATCATAGCCTCCAAGTTGCTATTGTTGTTATTCCCGCACATACCGCCTCTGTTGTTGAGGAGGAAATCACGGTGGTATTGCAGAGAAGCGATTGTTGGCATTCAATGCATTGTTGTTTCTCCAACTGAAGTTTGGATGATTTCTCCAATTTGAATTGTAGGAGTTGGAATAGGGACCATTCCCCTTATTCTGAGATACAAAGTTCACCGATCGAGGTTGTAGGGACACTCCTCATACACATGCCCTTCTTCACAAGAAACACAAGCTACTCCACGAGAATGAGTAGGTTCAACTCGCTGCTGTGATGCCGCTTCTCGGCGTGGCCACGTTTGAAGTATTTAAAGTTTTGATCATGTTGGTCGGTAGTAGCCACTTGAGCGAGAAAGAGCGATCCACTTCACTTATCTCATGCACACCGCCTTCTTTCCAGGAGTAAATCTATCGATGGCCAATGAGAGTTATGGGTGGCTATGTCATCAATGAGCTTGCATGCCTCGAGAGAAGGACATGTTCGTAATGACACCACCGATGAAGCATCAAGTATCAACCTTGTGGGCTGATCTAGACCATTATAGAAAGTCTCCATTTGAATAACCACGGGAATGCCATGGTGTGGGCACATTCTTAGTAATTCCTTCCACCTTTCCCACGCTTCAAATAATGATTCCCCTTCCCTTTGTTTGAAGGAAGTGATATCATTTCTCAACTTAGCATTTTGTTGGGAGGAAGTATTTTGCAAGGAATTTCTCAGCTAGCTCATCCCAAGTGTGAATGGAATTTGGTTCTAAGGAGTTCAGCCAATTTTTAGCCTTATCCTTGAGTGAGTATGGGAAGAGCTTCAATCTAAAGGCGTCCTCTGAAACTCCAGGGATGATAAAGTTGCTGCACACATCCAGAAATTGTCTCAGGTGAGAGTATGGATCTTCTTGAGGGAAACCTCCAAATTGGCCTGCAGTTTGCAGCATTTGGAACATCATTGGCTTGAACTCAAAGTGACCAGTATGAAGGGTTGGTCTTGCAATGCCTGTTTGTAGATGAGCAGGGTTGAGCACGGCATAATCACGCATAGGCCTGTCCCTGTCATTGACCATGTCTTGTGGTCCTGCATTGATGAGTTGCTGCCTTTGGTAGTGTTCATCATCTACAATGATTGTCTCAGTGTGAGTTTGTGGTCCACGACCATGTCCTCTACCTCCTCTTGGGGTGTGTCCACCTCTAGAACCGGTGTTATGCTCAGACATGGTTGGGTATTGTTCTTGTTGCTGCTGCCTTCTTCTTAACCTTTGTTGTCTCCTTAGTTGTCTGAAAGTCCTTTCGTGTTCGGATCGAACTCGGTTGATTCACTCGTGGTTCAGTTGAACTAGAGCTTGAGTTGGAACTAAGCATACGCTGTAACGTCTACCTGTTCAAACACAGCAACAACACAGTAAAATTCCTTCAACTTGTGCTTTAATAATTTGAACAATAAAATCACTACAATCCCCGGCAACGGCGCCAAAAACTTGTTCGCGCTTGTGTAGTAGTATAAATTTTCGCAATTATAGTGCAAGTATACACATCGTACAAGTAATAAAGTGGAGTTAAGTAAGAGATCGTTCCCACGAGGATTGGTTGTATTTTCAAAGTTCAAGATCAAAACACAAGAGAATCAAGTAACAAATCGGCAATAAGAGTTGATGGTAAAGCTAAAGATGTAATTAAAACAAGGAAATTAAAGTTGGTTGTGAAAAAGGATGAGAAATGAGTTGAGTTGTTGTATGCAAATAAATCCTTCCTAGTCAGACGTCATAACGTCTAGACGTTATGACGTTCAAATGCTAATCTGTGTGAACGTGGCCACGTCGAATTTGTGCAGAAAAGAGCTATGCTTTTCAAAGATAAAACGTCGAGTTTCAAGTACAAGAAATCCTATGTCTAGGTTCTAAATAGGCCCACTCCTGTATTTTAAGTACCCACAGCCATGTTCCATGAACTATCATCCATTCTATGTCTAGACTTAGATAAAGATGCCTAAATGTCTTTAGTGCATTGTTCATTCATGTAAATCTTTGATTTCTTTTCATAGACCATGTCTGTGTACTATGAATCTACCTATTTTAAGAGGCCAACCTCAAAACAAGTTTGGAAATATTATTGCACAAAGATTTAAAAGCAGACAACGTAAACACTTCATGACATTAACTAGAAATTCATTAAAAAGCAAAACAACAACTCAACTACAAGGTGTTTAGCTCATGCCGAGCATCTTTTCTGAGAATGAAGTGGATTTAGAATCCAAATACCATACATTACGAGAAAAGGAACTAAGTGCACAAGATGCAACTAAGTAGCTCTTAAGCATGTGTTTGTATAGACGTTGCAACGTCCGAGCCTTACACTACCGCGAGAAAATAAACTAAGTTCGTAAGTCCTGTTTCCGGATCTTCTTTACAAAACAAATTCGAGTTTAATGGTGGAGATGGTGAAGGGATGGAGACGAAGTGATTCGAAGTTGGTGGAAGAGATGATGATCGTGAGTGAGGTTGGTGATGCCTTGAGAGAGTGCTTTGAACCTTCATTAAATAGCCACCTTGCTTACATGTGCCGATGTCACTTGCTCACCTACCACTGCTTTTCTGTCTTTTCACGATAATCGTTCATCGCTACTTGCCTGCGTGTCACTCATGGGGAAAGCGAAGATCTTTCGACTTTTATATCTTTGACTATTATTGCTCGTAGCGCCAAAATTAAGATCCTTCGCTCTTGCTCTGCTTTGCTCCATTGTAGGCGTGGTGAGGGCGTGGTAACGTTCAAAGATCGAATTTCTGCACATGCACAAAAAGCATCAAAAGCGCTCTCCGAGGGCACCAATTGGTGCCTAAATGCCTGATTTATCTTTATAACTCTTATTCACCTAAAACTCAGAAATCATTATAAAACTAATTAATTAAACCTTGTATTGCTCAAGAACTTGCGTGATTTATTCGTGAGTGAGTATAAATAACTCATATAAATACGAGTTATCACGTTGCTCATACTTCTTCTGACGGAAATCCGGCCGACTTTCACGGCGTCCTTCTGGCTCTTTAGTTGGCCTGCTCTGCTCCTCCTTGGGTCGCGCACGGGCGCCCTTTCTAACTTCCAACGTTTCTTCGTAACCCATGTGGTCGTTGGCCCTCCTTAGGAACATGCCAAGGTCTGTGTAATGGTTAAGAGTGAATTCCTCCACAAACCTATGATCCGGTCGGATCCATGCTTGAGGTATTTCAATTTGTCCTTTTCCGAGAGGTCGCAAATATTCTCTGCCTCAGTGTTAAAGCGGTCTATATAGTGCCTCAAAGACTCATTCTCGCCTTGAACGACCGTGTCTAGATGCCCTTCATACCTATACTGACATCGATTGGCCGTGTAGTTGGCCAAAAAAGTTGCGACTAAGCCTTCCCAAGAAGAAATGGTATTGGGCCGCAAAGATTCCCACCATTCCAGTGCCCGGCCGTCGAGCGACTGAGGAAAAAGTCTGCACTTCATTGTTGGGCTCAGTTCTCTATAACTGCAGTAATTGTTGAAATACCAGACGTGCTTGTCTAGGTCACCGCGACCATCGAATTTATTCAAATTTGGCGGCTTTCTCAAATCTCTGGGAATGCGATAACGCCTGATTTCCCTCGAGAATGGCCCATGATCGGTCGCCAATTCTTCCGACCCAAAAGGCTGCAAGGCATGTACTTCATGCGTCGGTATTCCGTAGAGTCCTCCACCAACCATTTGGCCATACAACGGAGGGACCTGAGACGACTGCCTTCTATTCCGCTCGGGCTCGTGCCTCCTCGACCGGTGAGATATATCCCTAATCTCCCCTTCACGGTAGTTGTCCAGCTCGTCGTGTGAGTCCCACGACCGGCTTCTTGACTTGCGAGACCCCGAGGACTCGCACGAGGAATACCTTGTAGGCGAGCGATCTGACTGCGGGTTATAGCTGGAGTCTACGTAATCTTGGTCGTGAGACCGGGAGCGGCGACTGCGCACGCCCCTACGAGTGGGAGACCTCGCATACGACTCTGCTGCGTGCGCGAGGATCGGCGTCTTTGTGCCTCCACGAGGGCGGTCGTTTCTTCCGGAAGGAGTCAAACGTCGTGGGAAGCGCGCTTGACGAGAAGGTCTTGCGCGCGCCGCACTGGCGGGCCGATATGGATCCCCTTTCATAATTGGAAAGAAGTGCTTCTCGGTCAACAATGATCTGGTTCTTATTCTGAAGAATTTGCATGAAGGCCTGAGGCACATGCTCGGGCAAGGAAGCGTCAATTCCTGCGTTAATCAACTCTGCGTAGTAGGCTGGCTTTGGGCCGACCATCGAATCTGCTCTAAGACTTGTCTCGACCGCATGCATGCAGGTTCTTGGCGAGGATTGTCCAATGATTCGTGGATGGTTTGTGGCACGCCCTCTGGGGTTTGCTGGGGAAGTGAGTCCGCCCAGAGGGGTCTGCTCGCGACGAAGCTCGCGTGGCGTGCTTCCTCGGCTGCATGGTGGAAGTGTTCAACTAGCTCCCACTGTGGTCGCCAAATGATCGTACAAGACCAATATATGAGATGCTGGTGTATTCCTTAGCTCGGTTGTTGAGAGTCTTGGAGTCCTTGAGTCTTGGTCGCACGCGGGTGGTACCTTCGAAAGCACTCGCGCGCCAAGTCGCGATGAAGCGATAAATAGGACCACAAGTAATAATGACGTACCTAATTCCTTGGGATTCGTACCATATTTATAGCTATAGTATTGGGCCTTATTGGGCCTATTGGACTGTATTGGGCCTTGAGTCCAATCCAGAACAGTAAGTTATTTTATGATATAATAAAAATATGTTCTGTTTTCAAGATGAGAGAGAAAGGCTAAAAAACTTTTCTAGCTTGTTTCTTCTACCTCTATGCAAAACTCCATTGACAAGCTCTATTAAGCTCGTAGAGGTTCTTTTTGAAGCTCTATCTGAAAGAAATAAACAACCTTTTTTTCACCATCCACCGCGCGAACCCGCCCATGCTAACCCGCCAAACCGCCAACCGCCACCCACCATATCCGCCGACTGTAACGGTCGGAGATGGACCTTAGCTTCTCATCCGTGGTTTTCTTCGGTTGAGCTATTTTTGGACCGAATCCGACCAGATCCGACCGGTGTCCACCCCTAATATAAAGTAGCATTACATCAAAATACAGAAGCTAGAGTAATCACTAAAAAGAGCTATTTGTTACAAAAAGAACTTAAAGGGTCAACTTATTACAAATAAATACTTAAAGGTCCTCTAATGTAATTTTTTCCCATCTATAAAAGCATGAAAAAGGCAATCTAAATAAGCATGAAAAAGTGCTATTCATTCTCACCGAATTAATTCTCACCCGGTGAACAATATTTAACCACATGATGTCTGACACTGATACAGTAATTAATTCTCACCCAATTTTACAGTTCCCGCTCTTTGCTCAACCCATTAACTTGGGCGTCGGAATATAATTGCAGGTACCTCACCCATGCAGGCTGCTGAAGGCGTTCAACCATCCTAGACCCATCATTTTATGTGTTACTCCATGCAGTGTTCAGAAATTAATGGCTGTTTTCATGAGATGGTTTGATCAGCCACAAAAAACTATATATCATAGTTTAATTGTAAAATTAAAAGTTAAATGCCTATTCTTAATTTGTCAGTGTTTCTAATGACACCCTTCATAAACAAAAGTGTTTTTGTCAACAAAAAAAGTGTTTCTAATGACACAAACCAAACACCCTAATTAATCTGAATGCAATTTTTTAGTTGGCTCTCTTGGGAACTGATGCATCAAAACCTGGAGAAGATTATTGGCACTCCATTTGGCCAAACACTCCTGTGCCCAAACCACTCTTAGATTTTCTACAGTCTGGTAAGTAAACACTACCTCCGTTTTATATTACATGTCGTTTTTTAAGAGCAATTTTATTTCGTATTACTCGCTGATTTCAAAATCAAATGGAACATTAGCTATTGTTTTGTGAATAATACGCTAAGTATTTATTGCAGAGAGAGAAATATGCATAATGAAATAAAAAAAATAGGAGTATTTTAGAAAAAGATTAATACTTTCATCAAAAGTAATAAAATTTATCAGTATATATAAACAACTTTAGTAATATTAATTAAACTTTCACATTAATATTTTAATCTTAATTTCGCACATGGGTCAAATAAATAAGAATTTGAAAATTGTAGTTCAAAGCAACCAAGTACAAAAACGTAAACAAAATAAAGAAAGGAATAAGGGATTTTTTTGAATAATGAGAGGAATAAAATTCATTATATCAAAATGACTAATTCACTGGTTCAAGGTAATCTCACTTTGACCGTTCACAGGTTTCACACGATTTAATCTCTTCTTAGGACTCAATTCTTGGGATTCAGTTTCGGTGCATCGGTTGTGGTGCATTCGGAAAACATATGTCTATCTCTCTCTTCATATTCTTTATGTTATTTTTAAATATAAAAATAATATAAAAAATGTGAGGAGGGAGATAGACACACATTTTTCGAATGCACTCAAATGCATCACAACCGAATGCACGTGATTCAAATCCCAATTCTTGTTTGACCATAAATTTGATCGAACACGACCAAACCAATGATATATTTATTTATTTATTTATTTATTTATTTTTAAGACAAATTCAAATGAGAAAACCACCTCCAAAGAGAATAAGCCAAAAACAACTATATATATCTCCTAAAATATGTTCGATAGGATCGATCTACAAACCACTCATAGAATACCTAGGAAGGAAAATTACTGCTACTACGGTAATTAAGGAGCACCCGTTATCCAAACCATTAGCACATAGTCCTGCACCTTCTATATCCGAAGAGTTTGAGAGGACACTTAATTATATGCTAAAGCTGACTAAATAGTGAATTTAGTTTGTAATGCCTACTCCTTGTATGCAACTTTTATAATAAAAATAAATAAATATAAAAACCTATAATAACAATTCAGCTCTCGTGGTTCCACATGTCATGTTCCCTGTCATTGGTTGTCATCCCAAAACCCCACATTAGCCACAACCTCTCTTAGGGATTATTGAAGTTTTTCATTATATCATATAAAAACATATTTTATTCTCAAGTTAAACTTGTTCTAGTTTGTTCCAATTATAAATTGTAAAAAAAAAAAATTGAAAACAATTATAGTTTGTTGTTGAAAAATTATAAAATGCTACACACGAGTTTTGTCTAAATTACTAACACTTTTGGAATTTCATAACTCTAACAAGCTATGGAAATTCTATTTTACAAAACAAGAAAGAAAATCTGTAAGCTATATACTAGAATTTATCTCTGATAAACCAACATAGTTGAGCCAGTGACATAGGATACCTTGAATACGGGTGGTTAACTTGGTGTTCTCAAGTTCGACTTCTTCATTGACAAACTTGGTGCTGGTTCAGTGCAATAAAGATCGACTTCACAATAACATAGGCACATTTAACATTTGCACTTGCACGCTACATACAGCATCGTTTGAGTTGGTGTTTGGTAATAAGACTATATATTTTGGCTAAGGAATTGTTTTTGGTTTATAATGGTGCAGATAGTCAAATGAATTTTCCCATTAAATTTGAAGAAGAGAAACAATATTGGACTATTTTTTTCCAACATGACCTCTATCCTGGAAAGAAAATAAGCTTGGGCTCTCATAAGCAATCTTCTAGAGCTCGCAAAGCGGGTGAAACGCGTGCAAAAGCAAGCCAACCTTTTGGAGTTTGGCGATGGCGTGAGATGCAAAGTGATCGTATTGAGGACGTTTGTGGGCACCCATCAGCTATAGGAGAAGAAAAGTTGTGTCCAACATCCCTAAAATCAATGATGGATTTTGCCATTTCAAAACTTGGGACAAATATTAAGGTGGTTTCAAGTTCCTTTGCGGAATATCAATACCAATTTACCGTGGAGGAAGTGAAGAAAGTTGCAGACAAAGCTGTGATGTGTCATAGATTAAATTTCAAAAAAGTTGCATTCTATTGTCACCAAGTTAATGCAACGACAACTTACGAGGTACCATTGTTGGTCTCTGATGGAACTATATCTAAGGGAGTAACTATATGCCACCATGATACAAGAGGTATGGATCAAGATATTCTTTATCGAGAACTCAAAGCTAAGCCTGGATCCGCCCCTGTTTGTCATTTCATTGACAACAAGGCTATTGCTTGGGTGCCAAATCACGTTTATGAGTAAATTTGGAGATCGTCCTTGTGAGTTGTGTCATATAGATACTATTTGGTTACTTTCACTTATTTTACTATTTGATGTCAAAACCATGAATAAAAGTAGAGGTTTACCACTTTCATTAAGCCCTCGTGTTGGGACTTAGTTTAAAGTCAGAAATATGATGTGCAAATATCTAATCTTACATATAAAGTATAATCCATGTATTCGAAATAAATCTAGTTCTAAACTAGTTAGAACAATTAGTGTGTCCTATATAAATAAAAAGTATGTCTTTGTTAGGTCTTGTGTGAGTCTAATGTATTTTATTTTTTATAATATATATATATATATATATATATATATATATATATATATATATATATTACAAATGAGAACATTTAGCACAATTTGTGTCAAGTTTTACGATAAGTATTGGTATTCAAGTGTAAGTAAGAGTCTCAAATTTGATAGAAAAGTGGATGTTCAGAACTATATAAGGGAGATGACTCATAAACCCAATATATTAAAGTTTTGAGTTAGGATGTGGTGGTGTTTAAATCAAATGTGGTGTTCAAAGCACCATAAAATAAAGTTGAACTTAACCAAAGCACAATCCAGCCTATCACAAGTTTACAATTCCAATAATCTCGTTTCTTCATTTAGGAATAGTGTTCGACTTAAACGTTTATCACACAAGCAAAAATCTGACATTCTATATCAATCGTCCATCAAATGAATTCAACCATGTTTAGGATAACTTAGATTGGATTGGGAATAGGATTGGGGATGAGTTTGTGTCGAAAGAAAGCGAAATCAAAATTTTAAAACCATTGGAGAGAGGGTTGAGGCAGGGAGATCCTTTGGCTCCTTTCCTTTTCCTAATAGTATCTGAAGGGTTGACCGGAATTGTCAAGAAAATTGTGGAGTTAGGTCATTTTGAACTAGTAAGGAATGAGGTGCCATTCTCATTGCTCCAATACGCGGACGATACACTAATCATCTGTAAGAAGTCCAGAGAAAATTTGTGGTGCTTGAAATCGGTTCTCCGTGTATTTGAATTGGTTTCCGGGGTCAAGGTGAATTTTCATAAAAGTTGTTTAGTTGGCATGAATGTAGATATGGAAGAAACAAGAAGGGCATCTCAATTTTTATACTGTAAAGTGGGAGAGCTACCATTTAAATTCTTTGGAGTGCCAATAGGTGCAAACCCAAGGATAAGTGCTACATGGAATCCGGTAGTTAAGAAATTAAAGGATAGACTCTCTAGTTGGAGGAGTAGGCAATTGTCAATAGGTGGGAGAATCACATTGATTAATTCGGTGCTAGCAAGCCTCCTGCTATATTACTTTTTATTCTATAAGGGGAATTTTCAAAGGAATTTTTTGTCAAAGGAATTTTTTGTGTGGAGGGTGTATCAAAGTTATTACTTTTCATTCTAGCAAGCCTCCCGCTATGTAAATTGTCAAAGGAATTTTTTGCGTGGAGGGTGTGGTGAAGGACGTAAAATGGCGTGGGTGGGTTGGAGCAAGTTGTGTCTTTGGAAAGAACCCAGTGGGTTGGCAATTTGGAACATGGAGTTATTTAATCTCTCTTTGTTGTTCCCACAATTATTTAGCTTGTCAAATATGCAAGGAGGTGTTGTGAAGAGTTTGGACAGTGGATAAATAATAGGTGGAGTTGGAGTTTGGTTTGGATGAGAGAATTAAGTGACAGTTTATTCACTTGAAAATTGAATGTCCTGGTGATGGTTATTGGTTCTTTATTGTTATTTACGCTAACCTGAGAGAGCATAATAATAGTTCGCTATGGGAGGAACTCCATTCAATCTAAATCAACGGCATTGGTAGGTGGTTAGTTGTTGGAGATTTAAATGATATTCTTGGTCATCATGAGAATAGGGGAGGTCTTGGAGTCAATATGAACAAAGCTAGGTGGGTTTCATTGAGAATGGAATGTGTCATCTTATGGATCTCGGTTATTGTGGATCTAAATTTACTTAAAGAGTCCTTCTTTCTAATGGAGTTCGCTTGTATAGATGATTGGACAGAGGGTTATGTGATGATGAGTGGAGGATCTCTTTCCCTGATGCTTGTGTTAAGGTCTTCGCTAGAGTTGATTTCTCAGACTATCACCCCATTCTTATACCCTCACGGTGGTATTCAAGTGAAGCTTAGGAAAAAAACCCTAACGCTTTGAAAGAACGTGGCAGTCTCATCCCCTTTACAAAGAGTTTGTGGAGAAATGTTGGAATGTGGGTCTAAATGTCCCTCAGAATAATTCAAATATGAAAGACTAGTTGGCAGTGTGGGGGCGTGGCACCTTTGGTTGTGTTAACCGTAAGAAGAGGAGAATTCTTTCACTACAAGAAAAACTGAAAATCCAAGGCAAAACTTTCTGGTGGATTTTAATCCCTCACAAACTTTCCGGCGAATTTTTGACATTTGTGGGGGATTTAATCCACCAGAAAAGTTTTGGTGGATTTTTGACATTTGTGGGGGATTTTTGACGTTTGTGGCGGATTATAAAGTGGATTTTTTTTTAATTTTAAAATCCGCCGAAAATGACCTCGGTCAAAGCAATCTTAATTACGCCGAAAATGACCTCGGAATCCGCCGAAAATGACTACATCGGTCAAAGCAATCTTGATTCCGCCGAAAAAGCCAAGGAATCCGCCGAAAATGACCTCGATTCCAACGGCTCTCTTCATCCTCCCTTAATAAATCTGATTTCAACACTTCACTCTCAACACTCTCTCAACATTTCACTCTCTCAACACTTCACTCTCTCACCATTTCACTCTCTTAACAATCCTCACATTAAATCTTTACTCTTTCTCAACACTTCTCTCAAATTTGTTTTGAAGGTATGTTTTAATTTAGACATTGTTTTAAGTTATATTTTGTTTTAACTTATACTTTGTTACTAATTGTGGTGTTGTTTGTTTAGGATTTGTTTGAGTTTGGTGATTTTTGTTTCTTTGTTACTATTTATATTTTTAATTTAAATTTATTTATTTTTAAAAAACATTTTATTTGGTTATCACTATTTGAGTTTTTTAATTTAAATATGTTATTTATATTTTTTAAAAATTTATTTAATTTTAAAAAACGTTTATATAAATTTTTTAAAATGTTTTTAATTTTTTTTTTAAAAATAAAAAGTATTTTTCGGCGGAAATTAGGGTATTTGCGGCGGATTTTTTAAATAAAAAAAAAATTGGGGGAAATTAAGGTATTTGCGGCGGATTTTAAAAAAAATAAAAAAATTTTGGCGGATTTTTATGTGTTTGCGGAGGATTTTTAAAAAAAAAAAAAAAAAAATTTTTGGCGGAAAAATCCGCCAAAAAGGCCAAAATTCCGCCGGAAAGTATCGGGGGAAATCCGCCGCAAATTCCCCCGCAAAAATCCGCCGGAAATGACTTAAAATCCGCCGAAAATTACCGGCGGAAAAATCCGCCGAAAACACCTGTATTTGCGGCGGAATTGGGTGTTTTTTGGCGGAAAAATCCGCCAAAAAAACCCATTTTTCTTGTAGTGTTTCTCGGAATGGCAGTATCCAAAAATGTAGAGCCGAGGGGTGTGACAATTCTTTCCTATAATGCCATGAGAAACCCCTACAGCAAGAGCTTACATCCCTGTTACACCAAGAATAATTTATGGGGTCCCAAAGATCAAAGGGGAAATGGCTTACTGATGATATCGCAATACTAGATATTTTCATCTTAAGACTTTGAATAGAAGGTGTAAAAATAAAATTTTGGCTCTTATAAATCAAAATTGTCAATGGGTTGAGGACGAATTTCAAGTGAAGAATATGGTGAATAACTTTTATTAGGATCTCGTTAAAGAAGAAAGTGTGTTTGGGAGTTGGTGCTCAATTCCTATTTCTTATGGCAAAATTCTTGAAGAGAATATGGTGGGTCTCAGTGAAGTGGCTACCTTAGATGAAGTGAAATGTGCTTTATTCCACATGGGGTCTTGGAAATCACCCGGGTCAGATGGGGAGTCTAGTTTATGTTACTAAACATAATGTTTAGTAACTATTACTAAAGTGTAGAATAGTAAGTTGCTAAGTAATAAATAATAAAATAGAAACAGTTAAATATTATTCAGTTTTTCCATTCCTTAAAATATGGAAAAATATTAGAGATTTTAAATAAAAGAACAATAATTCAGTTCCCAAAAAAGAAGGAAATGACAAAACAATAAATGATACTAAAATATAGGAAACCAAAATCACAAAATTCTACATTTATGTGACCGTCATTAATGATACTAAATTTTGCAAATTAAAGAAAATGCAATCAATAATACTTTAAGCACCTGAAACAATCATGTGGTTAATATTGCACTAATTAACCAAACTTTTCAATAGTTTGGTTAGTACAATAATAACCAAAGTACGATATTTCTCTGGTTAATATTATACTAACCAAAATTTTCAGTAGTTTGGTTAGTACAATAATAATATTTCTCTAGTTAATATTTTACTAACCAAACTTTTTAGTAGTTTGGTTAGTATAATAATAACCAAAGTACATTATTTCTCTGGTTAATATTACACTAACCAAACTTTTCAATAGTTTGATTAAGAGTACAAACAATACTTTCAATGGCATGATTAAGAAACGACTTACGAGCAAGTAACCGGGAAAAGCTGATTAAAAGCTGATTTTAGTCTCATGTTCGTCAACTGCATCATCAACCAATGGCGTAATGGAAGAGTGTGCTTCAATGGCGTGTTTCATCGGTGTCCGTTTTTTAGCGTGCTTCAACGACGTGTTTCAACGGTGTCCGTTTTTGCATCAATGGTGTGTGTCGCGGCCTATTTACTTGTGTGAGTGCGTTTTTGCGACTTCATTCGCCTGATGTAATGGAGTGCGAAGAAGAAGAGCGTGGAATAGAGAAGAAGAATGTGATGAAGAAGAAGAAGAAGAAGAAGAAGAACGTTGGAAAAAAGAAAGATAGGGAGAATGTGAATAAAAAGAAAAATAAACGTGAGAGAGAGAGAGAGAAAAACACGGAAATTCTGATTTAGTTTTGTCACCGTCCCTAAAAATAGGAGCGGATTTAATGGGTAATTTATTTTAGTTATTTAATTTAGTTAAAACAAAAAAAAAGACTGTGACAACAATGCCTTTATTCATTTCTATCTATTAGATTAAATTTGCTTAAAGAAAAGGAATATCCAATGGCTACTATTTATTTAGTAAGAATTACTAAGTAAAAGGCTTAGTAACATAAGCCAAAGCCCTCTTTGCATGTAATACAGTCTACAAGATTGTTACAAAAGTGATTGTTAACGTATTGAAGAAACATATGGACACTATTATTTCCCCCTTCCAAACAGGTTTTATCCTTAGGAGGAATAATTTTTTTTTTGATTACATTCACCAAAGAATATTTATGAGAACATTGTAGTTTCCCAAGACCTTATCCATACCATGAGACATATGCAAGGCAAGAGAGGAGGTGTTGCTATTAAAGTTTATTTGGCTAAGGCTTATGATATATTGAAATGGTCTTTCATTTTGATGTGAGGTGGAGCTTCAATATTCTTTAGTGAATATTATTATGGCTTGTATTACTAGTGTTCAAACTAATGTGCTTTCGAATGGTAATCAAAATACTTACTTTTCGCTAGAGAGGTATTCAGCAGGGTGAGCCCTATCTCACCCTATATTTTTGTGATGGGTATGGATAAGCTTTCTCACCCTATTTCTCATGAAGTGAATATTGGTAATTGGAGGCCTTTGAAAGTTGGCCGCAATGGTCCTAATGTTTCTCATATGATGTTTGCAAATGACCTTCTCTTGTTTGGGCATGCAACTACTCCCTCCGTCTCATATCTTTTGATGTTCTAGCCTCTAAAATTTGTCCCAAAACTTTTGATGTTTTACAAACCAAGTGCTATTTTAACTACTTTCTTCCAACTTTACCCTTAATAAATCAATACTCCTATATTTATTTACATTTAAGTTTCCAAGAGAAAACCCACTACCCTATATGATGCAATTATCTCAGCACTTATTTACATTTGAGTTTCCAAGAGAAAGCCAACTTCCATTTGCTATCATTATTGTTACATTAATTGTTGAGCATGTGTTATCAAAGTAAAATTGTCATGAACAAGATGTTAAATAAAGGTGTTTTAGTCTACATTTTATCTACTTATTTTTTTTCTTATTTCTTGTGCAAATGCTAAAACATCAAAAGATATGGGACGGAGGGAGTAGTGCTCAACTACGGTGCATGAAATCTACTCTGGATACATATTGTGATATGTCTGGTCAACAAGTCAGCATAGAAAAAACTTCTATGTTGTTTTCAAGAGGTGTTCCTACTAATATACGTAGACGTCTGGTTAATGAGTCTGGATTCAAGGAAGTTCATTCTTTGGGCAAGCATCTTGGTGTGCCTTTGATGAGGAAGGCACCTAGAAGAACCGATTTTGATTATCTTGTAGACATGGTCAAAAATAGATTGGCTACCTGAAAGTCTATGCAGATTTCTTTTGCTGGGTGTGCGGCCCACTCTAAGACTATTATTGAAACTCTTCCTCTTTATCCTATGATGTCCTTCGTGGTGCCTCGATCCTGCCTACGAAAGATTCATCAGATTCAAAGAAGTTTTACAATAGATTGGCTACCTGAAAGTCTATGTAGATTTCTTTTGCTAGGTGTGCGACCCACTCTCAGACTATTATTGAAACTCTTCCTCTTTATCCTATGATGTCCTCCGTGGTGCCTCGATCCTGCCTACGAGAGATTCAGCAGATTCAAAGAAGTTTTACTAAGGTGATGAGAATGAGCAACACTAGTATCACGCTATGTCTTGGCCCACAATTACTAAACCCAAGCGTTATGGTGGGTTGGGGATTCGGAATTTGATCCATATGAATTCATCTTGCCCTATGAAGCTCACTTGGTCTTTGAGGCAAGGTGAGAATAAGCTCTGTTGTTAGGTTCTAGATGGTAACTATGGTAGGGGTGAGTTAACGGATGACAATGCAGTTGTCAAGGCTTCTGATTCATCCTTGCAAAAACACATAGTGAGTTTGTGGAATAAAATAAATGACATTAGCTATTGGGCCATTGGAGATGGTAATAGCATTTCGGTGTGGGGCGATTCTTGGTGTTGGCCCTATTGTAAACTTTGTGACGTCGGTAATTCAGTGCTAAGTAGTCTCCTTCAATTGAAAGTTTGTGACTTAGTTGATGAATATGATAAATGGGACTTGAGTAGTATTTCCCCTTTCATTCCTCTAGATTTACGTGACTGTATTCACGCTCTTATTCCTCCTAGCCAAGAAAATGGATCAAATTTATGTTTGTGGCCAGGTGATAGCCATGGTAAGTTTACTATTGCTAGGGCACATTCTCTTATGGCTAATGACATTGATAACTCTGATCATGGTTTTTGGAAGACTGTATGGTGCCTGCGGACTCCAGAGAGAGTGAGAAGCTTCATCTGGCTTCTCATTCATGATAGGCTTCTAACAAATCATTGTAAAGCTAGAATGCACTTGAGTGATGGTTACTGCAACCACTATTATGGTGTTCTTGAAGATACTATTCATGCTTTTAGGGATTGTCTGCGTGTGACTAATCTTTGGATGGGGCTAGTGAAACATCCTTCCCTTGGCAATTTTTTTGGGGTAATCTTTAACATTGGATTGAGTTTAATTTAACCCATGATAATGGAAATTCACTTGACTTTGAGTGGCAATTCATTTGGGCTACGACGTGTCATTCTTTGTGGAGTTGGAGGAATAAAAAATCCACAAAGTGAACTTCAATAGACCAACTCGCCTTTGTAATATCATTTACAGGTTGGTTCAAAGTACTCATCAGTTGTTTCTTCATCTGATGTGGGTCTAGTCTGTGACAAAAGATGGATCGAGATTTGTTAGGAGCACCTTCATGTTGGTTGGTGGTGTCTCAATATTGATGGTGCGGCTAAACATGAAGCTCGAGTTGCTGGTTGTGGTGAAATTATTTGGAATAATTCGGGATTGGTGGATTTTCCCAATTTATTGGCTTATGTTCTGTTTTGGAGGTCGAGCTTTCAGATATTTTTGAAGAGTTTAGGTTTTGTTGGGCTAAGAATCGTAAATCAGTCACCATGGCATTTGGTGGGTTAATATGTGCTGCTGAAATATCTTGGAGTGGGCTAAGAGTCACAGAAGATGAAGTTGCAAGAGTGATAGTTGGTTTAGGAGAGAACAAATCAGTATATTGAAACCTAGACTCATTGAAAATAACATCTTTAGACACAACAAGTTTCCCAGTGGGGGAAAGACATTTATAACCTTTGTGTGTGGTGGAGTAACCAAGAAATAGACATTCATGGGACCTACAATCAAACTTGTGAGAATTATATGGTCTTAGGAGTGGGAAACAAGCACAGCCAAATACTTTGAGAAAATGGTAGTCTGGAATTTTGTTAAAGAGAGCAGTGTAGTGTGGTATATGGCCAAGAGGAGCAGATGGTTGCCTGTTAATGAGGTACACTGTTGTTTGGACAGCAAAGTCCCAATATTTAAGAGGTAGAGAGGCATGGCTAAGTAATCATAGGCTAAGGTCAACGATGTGTCTGTGTTTGCGCTCAACCACGCCATTTTGGTGATGTGTATGAGGGCAAATGCATCTGTGTATGATACCTTGGTCTGCTAGATAGGTGGAGAAAGGTCTAAATTCACCCCCCCCAATCGGTTTGAACAGCTTTGATAGGTGGGTTAAATTGAAGTTCCACAAGGGCTTTGAAGTGTTTGAATATATCTAGAGTGTCAGATTTCTTTTTGAGTAGGTAAAGCCATGTGAACCTAGTTGCAGCATCAACAAAGGTTACATAATAGAGGGCTTTAGAGGTAGATTCAACAGGTGCAGGTCCCCATAAGTCAATGTATATTAGTTCAAGGGGGTTAGTATAGACAATTTGGGAGGGGGAGCATACAATCTATGGGTTTTGCCCATACAACAAGCTTCATAAAACTCTGAAACATCTTTATTGGATAAAGAGATATTACACTTTGAGAATACAGCATTCATAGAGGCATGATTAGGATGGCCTAGTCTTAAATGCCATGTACTTCTAAGGTTTGGGGAGGGGGAAACAACAGCATTAACAGTAGGAGAAATTACAAATTGGAACTAAAGTTGTTTAGAGGAATTGAATTGGTATTAATTGTGTTGACAGACTTTTGCACTGCAGTAGCAGTGAGTACACTAGGTGAGTTTGCAGCAGCAGTGGCAGTGTGGAGTTGTGCTGCACTGGGAGTTGGAGCTGAAGGGTGACCTGTAGATTGTGTAGAATGTGAAGGAGGACTAGATGAACTGGACTTGTTGGAGAAATGATGAAACTGAAAGGGAGCGAATTCATAGAGACCATCAGCTTTGACTGGACCATGAAGCAGAAGCTCATTGGTGTCCTGTGAAAACACAAAGTAGTCATTAGCATGAAATTGGAAAAATACGTTGTTATCAGCAGCGAATCGACTCACACTAAGTAAATTTTTAGTGATATGAGGGACATGAATAAGTTTATTTAACACTAATGACACTTGAGGATTGATAAGAGAGGAAAAAGTGGAGGAACCACAAGCTTTAACGGGCAAACCTTGTCCGTTTCCAATGAATATTTGGTCTGGTCCTTCAAAACTTGTGTGTTGATGAATGTTCTGTGACTGGAGAGAGGTGTGAAGGGATGCAGCAGTATCAGGTGCCAAGGGAAGTTGGTTCTGAGGTGCTGTGTTCTGAGTGGCAGTGGTTACGTTGGCTTGTGGATAAGGAAAATGTTGTTGTTGTTGTTGTGTAGGGTAAGGTGAAGGTCTTGGTGAGTACTGAGGGCATGACCATGTGTTTTGGTAGAGTGGAGGAGGGTAATTGCTAGCATAGGGATTTTGAGGAAGGTTGGTGAAGGAATTAACAGGAAAACTTTGGTACTTAGCGGGAATTTGCGCCTAGAATTGTTGATTGAAACAGTGGTAACACATAGTAGCAAGATGTCTATATTTGAAGCAAAATTGGCATTGAATATGTGAGAATCTACCACGGCCACGGCCACCGCGGCCATTACGACCACTGCGAGCACCACGAAAACCGCCACCAGAATAGTTATTGTTGTTAAAAGTAGAATTAAGGCCATCAATAGTAGAGTTAGGAGTGATGTTATCGGTCACCGGAGAAGATGCGTCAGTGTTTGGCGTAGAAGACACAGGTGCAGTGTGCGTAACATTGATGGAGAGAGATTCAGTTGACGATTTCTTCTTGAATTTGGTCGAATGCATCTCGTGCGCAAGTAGAAGGGCTTCGAATTCCTCCAATTGATTGGACTCGAATTTACTTTCGATGACAGAGATGACCGGAGCGTACTCCTCCGGTAAACCTTCAAGTATAACATCGATATGTTGCTCAGGAGGAACAGAATCGCCGACGGATGCAAGAATATCCACAATCGCCTTGATACGTAACATATATTCTTCAACCCTACGGGAATCAAGTGTTGTTGCACGCAACTCCGTGCGCAGTTGTCGTGCTTTTTGCGCGAGTAAGCTTTTGAAAGTGATCATGAATCCGGTCCCATAGCTGGAAAGAATGAGCACATCCAAGGACTCGTGGCATTATCGCACTCGAAAGTGTCCATTGCAGCCATGACAAGAGCCATTGGTCCTGTTTTAACCAGTTCCGGTAGAGCGGGTTCTCACAGTGAGCTTGACGATCGGTTTGCGAGAGGTATTGATCGGGAATCTCCGGGAAATGAATGTACGATTGAAGATTGTGTGCCTTAATCATCGACTCCACTTGTTGGCGCCAAACAAGGAAGTTCTTCTCATCTAGTTTATCGGAGATATTTAACGTAAACGTAATCAACGGTTGTAGCGGTGGTGTCGTCGCGAGTGGAACCGCAGGTTCCACCGGAGAAGAAGAAGGCGTAGTCGGTTGCGTTGGATCGGTCGCCATGGATCGAACGACCTTCTGCTACCATGTAAGATGAGCTAAAAACGAGAGAGAATTTCAAAGAATTTAGTGAGAAGCATTTTCATTGATTGCTTGAATGAATTTCTGTTACAGAATCTGGTTTTATACCAGTGGCTTAACCTGTGCACTTTACAAGCTTAACCTGTGCACAATTTGACTAATTTCTAACTTTCTAACTAAATCAGTTAGCTTAGCTAACTGATATTACAATAGAGTTAGAGTTAATACAAAATGGTGCAAGTACAATTATGCCCCTAAGGTTAATCTAAAGGATATACACTTGACTAATTTCTAACTTTCTAGCTAAATCAGTTAGCTTAGCTAACTGATATTACAACAGAGTTAGAGTTAATACAAAATGGTGCAAGTACAATTATGCCCCTAAGGTTAATCTAAAGGATATACACTTGACTAACAGATATACACTTACAAAGTGGATTCTGCTGCGGCTTGTTCTATCATACAGGTTGACTTTATGGGCCGTGTTTCGGGGCAGAGCTTTATTATGGAGATTTGAAATATGATAAATTTGGAGTGGGAGTTAACGTTTGTGCCTATTTACCATGAGACGAATTGTTGTGATCACGAGCTAGCTTCTCTGGGTTGTAGTCTTCAAGAGAGTCATCAATTTTGTTTGAGTAATGAGTTTATTTGTTTTAATATTGTTTTATTAATATATTTTTATTTTAAACATTTTAATAAAAAAATGACATAACAATTTGATATGGCTCATTAAATGACGTGGCAGTAGTCACATGTGGTGCCTACATCATGTGCCACGTCATTTAATGAATGTCACATCAGTGTTTTTTGTTTGACCTGATTCCAACTCAACAAAAAAAACAGAAAAATCCCTCTTTGGACTAAAAGTTATGAGTTTTTTTAAACTTGGGGGACTAAATGTCTAAGTTTTAAAATAGGGGACTAAATGTCCGAATTTTTGAAAATAGGGAGACCAAAAAATTATTACTCAATTATTACTTTATTCTTTTTTAGACCAAAAATTATCCCTTTTCCTCGGACAAATAAAACAGATTAGAGAACGAAGTTACCTACTCAGTGTTCTTCACGGGGACGTCGAAGCAAGCCAATGGCCTCAGCCCTGTTCACGGTTTGTCCCACAACTTACCTTCTTTTTTTGCGAATTGATTTTGTGCATTATTTTACGATAGAGTGTTATATTGCAAAGTAGTAAACAACCAAAACTTATGTTTCAGTTCTGCATACTTACCATATCACTCTCTTCCTTTTCCCCTAATTACAGTGGTGCTATTCCGACGAGATAGTGCCACGAAGTCAAAAAAAAAGGGTTTTGTAATGAACTGTGGTAAGGATTGGTTGGAATTTGATACTAGTGGCATTAGACCCTTTGAGTTGGTTATCATGTCTAGTTTCAGGGTTAGAGCTTCCGTTGTTGTTTATTGGTTTTACTTGTGTTGAGTTTTGTGATCATTCGCTAGAGTTCAGGTTGGAAAACCTAGATAGTGTTGGTCATGAGAGTTTTGTCTATGGTAATGGTAAAGGGAAGGTTTTTGAGTCATTAGTAGGTTTGGGTATTAGTTAAGATTGGAGGCAATGGCGAGAATTGAAGGAGAGCATCACAGTGGAGCATTGATTGATTGTAGAGTTAGAGAAAAAGTTGGATTCTTTATTTACTTCTTTTCCACAAGTTGTTTACAATGGGAATGGTGACCTAAGGATGTATTGTATTATCATTATCATTCATTTGATGTGGAGAGAGGGCACTTTGGTATTGGGATTGCTAGGTCAAGAGATATTGTGACAGTAAATAAATAATAGTATTTACCCTTTTATTTAGTAAGTTTATTTCTAGCACTCTTATGTTTTTGTCTTGTTGTGTGACTCACCATGTTCTAGGATATTCCTAGGGAATGACTCACTTAGTTTCTAGAAGTTGGTGTAGCATCTAGAATAGAATATTCCTAGAATCTAGCATTGAGTGGCTAAATCATTTGTAGCCTCCTTTGCCTATATATTAGGACAATCATGGAATGAAAGAATCAACCAATCAATATCAATTAAATATATCTTAACCCTAAAAACTCTCTTTATTTCTCTCTCAACTCATGAACTATCGAAGGGTATTCATCCCATTACCTTTTCTAGCTTGAGTTAGGGTATTACCGGAGATCATTCTCCCTAGTATCCGTTTATCCTTTAAACGGATACTAGGGAGAATGATCTCCGGTAATACCCTAACTCAAGCTAGAAAAGGTAATGGGGTGAATACCCTTCGATAGTTCACGAGTTGAGAGAGGAATAAAGAGAGTTTTTAGGGTTAAGAGATATTTAATTGATATTGATTGGTTGCTTCATTCAATACTAGGAAATGATATAAATAGGACAAGCAAACCACAAATGATTAGCTAGTCATTGCCAATATTCCCTAGGAATATTCTAGAGCATGGTGAGTCATTCCCTAGGATCATTCTAGAGCATGGTGAGTCACACAACAAGACAAAAGCATAAAAGTACTAGAAATAAACTTACTAGATAAAAAGGCTAAATACTAATATTTATTTACTGTGACAATTCCCGCCCCTTCAAACATCCTTGTCCTCAAGGATGAATACTTCAATGTGCCATGCTTAGGAGGTAAGGTCTTCCATTTGAGTAGTCTGGGAAGAACACGCATTCAACCCCTGTCAATCATTTTTCTGTTAAAAACAACCACATTACAATTCTGACTTTCAAATGTAATCACAGATAGAAAGTCATCTTCAAGATTTTGGGGAACAAGTTGGTAGTTGTTGTCACGGGTTTGGATCAAAGGGAGCTCCAACCACTTCGTGAAAGTAAATTTGAGTTTCTTAAACAAATAAATCACCTCTCCAGCAGCTTCTTTTAGAGGAGAATTACTTATTACCACACTATCAAGATCACCTTCTTTACCTATAGTGGCATAAATAAGAGAAACACATAATTTGGCCACCAAAAACAAAGCATTTTGAACTTGACTTAAATCAAACTTGGCCACTGCTAAATGATTGGAGTTCATTAACCGTTGTAATTTTAAGTTTTCTCCTCTTTGAATCATTTTCATGTGCAAGACGACTACATATTTTTCATTGGTGCAAAATAGCCAAAGTATGGGGGCAGCAGCAGATTTGTGGTTGTTGTCCACCGGCAGTTCATCAACTCTTGTTCCCACTATTATAGTGCAGTTGCGAATAACATCAGAACAGCAAGTATATAGCACCAAAGAATGTTCTATTTGTTTTGCAAAAGGTGCACCAATAACAAATAACTCATCACCAAGAGGTATAAAAGCCACAGGTTGACTAGTTCTTCCCATTTCTCCATAAAGTGCAGCAACATCAAAGGTGATCACAATTATACACCTTTCAAACTTTTCAATGTGTTGGACAACCCCTTGATCTCCAATAGAAGAAGTACTTGCTGATGTGCCAGGATGTGTCTTAGGAGGTTCTGCAAGTTTGCAATATATAGCATACATGCATTTGATCCTATCCTTAGAAAGTTTATTAGGTGCCACTAGAACATTGTATTTTTTTGTACCAAGGTGTTCAACAAGACTGATTATATCTAATGAATAGCCTTGGACATACCCTATCATAGACACTGGTTGAGACTGGCAGGCACATAGAGAAAGACAGTTCTGCATAGATGAAGATGTTCTTCCAATAGCAATGGCTCCAAGCAATGCCATCATGCTTGCTATGACTCCAATATAGAAACCTTTACATGATATAATAACATGGAAACCAATTCTAGGAGGTTGCAACAGTAACACAATGACCTTCACATCTCTCATGGGTGAAGTTTTCAAAAGATTTATCCCTTCCAAAGTTTTACTAACAATGTCAATTGGAGCAAAACAAACAAGCTCTTTTGCTTCTATAGAACCTATCCTACTGACAGCCTCAAGAGTATAGCAAGATTTTCGGAAATCATCAAGCAATAAGGTCACTAAACTTGCATAAACAAGGATCGAGACACTAGCAGATGTGAAACTTACCCATTCAATTAGCAGGGACAGTTGTGCATGTCTCAGGGAAGTGAAATTCCAGATTGTCAACCATTCAACTAGCTTTATATGTGTTGAATCAAACTCCTCAAAATCAATACTAGGTAGGTTCTCAGTGATAGTGTGAATGGCTTCAATAATAGATATTGACAAAGGCATGCCATAAACAACAACCATGAGAAAGTTGTGGCTGTATGCCGCAAACATAAATTCCGCTGCTTTATTGATTTGCAGAGTGTTCTTCCTCATACAGAGACAATTATTGAGAAACCTTTCGACAAACATGTGGTGGTCATCCGATAGAGACTTGACCTTGGCATACACATTAGAATTGGATACTCCACCAAAATTAATATCATCAAGAATAGAAAACATAACATCACCAGAAACCAAATTCAGAAATACCAGGCCAACAATTTCACCCTCTTTGGAATTAATAGGAAATGCAGAATTGATGAGAAGATTATGAGGCTTCACAATTGCATCTAAAGTGAATATGAAACAAGGAAAAACAGAGGAGGTATATACCAGTGATTTATCATCAAACAACACACGCTTTAGCAGCTCCCAATCCAATTCTGGATCTATCTTTCTCAGCTTCCTCACCCAAAACCAAGAGTTACTCGCATTACAAGTCGGTGTAAGCCTAACCTGCATATTCAACGGGTTCTCATGCTTCGAGAATTTTGGAATGTTCGGGTTTGGTGGTAGCGACTCATTTAGTTGAACAGTGGTGTCAGGAACTGGATCAAACGGGGTGGTGCGAATGAGTGGCATGGTAGTCCTACCGGGCTGTGGCGGCAGCAGAGACAAAGAGAAACTTGGTGACAATGGCGACACAGTGACTGCCATTGCGACTTGAACCAAGTTGAGTGACGGCGTCAGAGTGGCGACCTTATCGAGAGGTTCCGACGGCGGAAGGGATCGTGGAGAGTGCTCAGCACAGCGAACTGGATCAGCAACGAGATCTTCCTTAAGGATTTCACCGTGGCAAGGGAGCAAAGATTCTACCGGAGAATCGATTACGTCTTCGATGGGAAAACCCAAATCTGGCTTCTGATCTGCATTTTTGTTTTCCATTTGGGTTTCGTCTTCATCTGGCTGGTCGATTTGACGTTCCGATGGTAATGATTCAACCTGATTCATTTTTGTTGTTGCAGTATAGCTAATCGCCTCACATTCTTCTTCAATTTTAGGATCGGTCTCCTCTTCTACCTCCCACTGCAGGATGTAGTTGTGTTTGTGATCCACCGTAGATGGTTCGTCACAAACTAAACATAAACCCTTTCTCAGTTTCTAATCCACTTCTTCGAAACTCATAATTCTCACAATTATTTTCGCAGCCATGGGAAAGCGAGCACCAGGTCGGTGCTCTGATACCAATTGTAACAGGATAAACGGATACTAGGGAGAATGATCTCCGGTAATACCCTAACTCAAGCTAGAAAAGGTAATGGGATGAATACCCTTCGATAGTTCATGAGTTGAGAGAGGAATAAAGAGAGTTTTTAGGGTTAAGAGATATTTAATTGATATTGATTGGTTGCTTCATTCAATACTAGGAAAGGATATAAATAGGACAAACAAGCCACAAATGATTAGCTAGTCATTGTCAATATTCCCTAGGAATATTCTAGAGCATGGTGAGTCATTCTCTAGGATCATTCTAGAGCATGATGAGTCACACAATAAGACAAAAGCATAAAAGTACTAGAAATAAACCTACTAGATAAAAAGGCTAAATACTAATATTTATTTACTGTGACAGCAAGTAGTAAACAACCAAAACTTATGTTTCAGTTCTGCATACATACCATATCACTCTATTCCTTTTCCCCTAATTACAGTGGTGCTATTCCGACGAGATAGTGCCACAAAGTCAAAAAAAGGGTTTTGTAATGAACTGTGGTAAGGATTGGTTGGAATTTGATACTAGTGGCATTAGACCCTTTGAGTTGGTTATCATGTCTAGTTTCATGGTTAGAGCTTCCGTTGTTGTTTATTGGTTTTACTTGTGTTGAGTTTTGTGATCATTCATTAGAGTTCAGTTTGGAAAACCTAGATAGTGTTGGTCATGAGAGTTTTGTCTATGGTAATGGTAAAGGGAAGGTTTTTGAGTCATTAGTAGGTTTGGGTATTAGTTAAGATTGGAGGCAATGGCGAGAATTGAAGGAGAGCATCACAGTGGAGCATTGATTGATTGTAGAGTTAGAGAAAAAGTTGGATTCTTTATTTACTTCTTTTCCACAAGTTGTTTACAATGGGAATGGTGACTGATACGAACCGGACATAGATAGAATAAAATGGAAAGAACTATTGTATTATTGATGAACAATTCAGAGGATCTCTCTGAATTGTTGAAGTAATTACAAATAGTATCAATAAATGAACAATAGAACAGTAACAGAGCAATCCTATTGCTCAACCCTTTCCCAAGAGTCCCAAAACCAGCCTACCTCAAGCTACTATTTCACTTCTATAAGTACCCTCTCTCATAAGCTCTGTGGATTTTACCCTTCTGCCCTTCCTTACAAAATATCTGCCTTAACCTCATTTTACCCTTTTGCCCTTCAATACTGATGTCCGTATCAATACCTCCCCCTTTAAAATTCACCTTGTCCTCAAGGTGAGATGACAGGAATTCTTTGAGTACTTCAGTTCGGCATTCTTTTGGATTCTCACATGTGGGATATTGCTTCCATTTGATTAAGGCCTCCACATCTTCTTCAACAACTTGTCTTATCATCACTACTTTCCCTTGTTGTATCACAAATTGGTCTTCTAACAACAACAATATAGTTCCTCCAAGATCCCAAAGCTTAAAACACGATGACCAAGTTGTGTAAGAAATTGAAGGATTTCCTCCTGGATCGGATGCCCTGTTTTTTTTATGGTATTTTTGAGCAGAAACAAAGTGTCATGTTTGCTCTATCTATAGTAATTGAAAGGGCGTGGCCCATTCTCCAACATTGGTTCCCTTACAAAATTAGGTAGTATTCCATTGAACACCTCAAGAACATTCTTCCCATTATTGGTGAATTGATTCAGTCCATTAGGTTAGGAAAATCACACCCAAATCCCATTCGTATTTCTTGCTCTTACAATCCCATTTACCACTTTCTTGGTGTGAAAACTTGGTGCATGAGTACATCATCTATCGCAAGAATCGCTATTGGCACTAATAATAGAAGTCATTTGAACCCCACAATTTGTACCAGGGTGGATCAATTTCGATGTCAACACTTGTTTTGCCATGAGGTGATTCATATGAAGAAAGCTGGGACCATTTACTTGTGCCTGATTGGTGCCTCAAAATCTTAGGAAAAGCACCATCCTGTAAGTGTACTGGAATGAGACCTTTTAGTTTCTATATTCACGGTCCATCGCTTCTCTGCACCCTCATAACCTCATTATTAAATAGCGTTTTTGACTCTAAAATTCTCGAAACTTGAAATTTGAAAATCATTCAAATATAGTTCAAAAACGATGTTTAAAATTCCTAAGCGAGTAAAACTCACCTATCGTGATGAAAATCACGAACAACGAAAACTCTCCAAGCTCGATGCGACACATAACACACGAACATGCTTGGATCCGCTCCAAACCGGAACCAACACTCCACATCAGTTGTTGAGCTTCCAATCATCAATTCCAAGCTTCAATTTCGCAGGACAGCCATAATACTCGGAGCATTTTGTCCTGACTATTGGACTTCTAGACTTGGTTCAAAAAACGTGATCATAACTAACTCGATCAACATTGGGTTCCGTAGCCAATACTGAGAGATTGAACTACAACCTACTAGGTCGGCTTCATAGCATTTCGCAATATGGCGTAAAGGAAAAAGAAACATGATCAAGACTACGCAGCTATCCAAAAGGATATCTCTAGCTGCGATCTAAGTTGGGGTTTACTCTAACCATAAGGTAAGGTTATTGTAAAACAATATTTGAATCGAGCGATAGCGAATCAATAATTAGGATTAGGGGTGTCAGTTAATCTTAGAGATCTTACGATCTTGTCATTATTCTGCCTAAAGGCTTTTCTTAATTGTAGCTCTTTGTATGACCTACAATAACTTCCACCGCAATTCTACAATCGCACTTGGTTCTTGATTGAACATTCGCCCACAATTTCTCGAACCCAATTTAGTTGCCCATTACTTGCTGCGAGAACACCAACTATAGCCCTTTGCTTTCATTTGCGTGCTCACGATAAAGCGAGAAGGCGAAATTCCTATGGTGTAGGGTTTGGACATTTTCGGGTGAGGCAAATAATTGTCATCATTCTCATTAACTCACATGAAACATTGAGTGGATCGACTCAATACTTCACATAATATAACGAAAAGTTTCGACATTTAATTGTCTAAGTCCCTAGCCGACTCGATCTAACCTTTTGACCACAAGGTCTCTACGTCGACGAGCAGTCGAATCGCTCACGATACCAAAATGTAACACCCTCATATTTCTATCTAGTAGAAATACTAAAGTGTACCTATTTAGCATACATCGAGAGATACAATTCTGCTTAGATTTACAATCTTTACAAGAATAGCGGAACGCGATACATAACTTAGAATAAATTCAAGTTATATAAATCGAATACAAAGATAACAAGGAAAAACATAACTAATAATAGAAGAACTACGTCTTCCATTTCCTTTCTCGAGCACTCCATCCACTCGCGTGTCATAAATGATCTTCTTTCCTGTTACTCACGAAAAACAACAACATTTGTAGGGTGAGACACAACTTGTCTCGATTGAGTCTTACCGTGACCCCTTACCTATCACTCGGTCCATTTATAAAACACTTATCCTTTCAAAAAGATTATTTATGATGCACCCAATCCCTCGCCGAATTGGTCAATAGCGTTGGAAGTTTCTTCTCAACCTAAATGCGCGACAGCGCTCCAATTCCCTTGCCGAATTGGTCAATAGCATTGAGAAGTTCATTCCAACCTAAGTACACCCATTTATTAGTAATTCGATATGAATTACAATACACAATCAATCAATGGTAATCCGTTAAATAAATTACATTAGAGTTCATAACCCAATTCTTGATGGCTATGTACAATTTAAATTACTTATCTATAGTTCATCGCCCGATTCTTGATGGCTATGCACTATCCTCTTTATTAATCTAGTACAACACCTTAAACCATTTTTCTTTTCTTCGGTTTGTGAACCCAATCCACTCCACGCATGAACAACCTCATATGGGCCTAGCTCGAGGGCTCATGACTTCCTCTCACTAGTGTACTATCCTCTTGGGTCGTCACCCATAAAGCGATATAATTAAATATCATACCCGCATTGGGCGTCTCCTATACACAATATAATTTAGACATCATACACGCATTGGGCCATTTTCTATATTCGATATAATTCATATACGAAAACATAATTATATCTATGATATGTTATTATACCATACTAGAAAAATCAAGAACCTATATCACGGTCCAATCATCACTTTATATTCAAAAGTTTGATTCTCACACGTATACTATGTTTTTGAAATATTCGTGACATTAACCGTTTAATTCAAAACCACTTTGAGTTACGTATAAAAATTTCTAACGAAAATTTCGGCGAGTTTCCTCGTAATAATACGGACATCGAAATAGTATATTTACACTGCATAACCGATCCAGACATCAATTTGTTCAAAATCACGCACATATACAAAAATTTACGATTTTCCAATAGATTTGAAAATTCATACCGAATCACACCAAATAACTTTAAAACACATTCAAACAAGCGATATTCCACATAATCCGGTCAAACATATCAATTCAAAAATCAAAGCATTATGGTTTCGTTTTAAATTTTCAAACACGCGTCATTTTTAAGTAAAATAGCGTTTTTGACTCTAAAATTCTCGAAACTTCAAATTTGAAAATCATTCAAATATAGTTCAAAAGCGATGTTTAAAATTCCCTAAGCGAGTAAAACTCACCTATCGTGATGAAAATCACGAACAACCGAAACTCTCCAGAAGCTCGATCGACACATACACACACGAACATGCTTGGATCCGCCTCCAAACCCGAACCGAAGAACTCCACATCGGTTGTTGAGCTTCCAATCATCAATTCCAAGCTTCAATTTAATAGGAGCATCACCATAGTAACCAACTAGGAGAATACTGTGCGATGATAATAAATCACTCGTTAATTTCGTTACAAGTTGTTATACGAGTTGTTATATCATTTTTTCCTTTAATTTTATATAGATTTTATACAAATATATACATAAGTTGTCGATATAAATTATGTATTTTAAAAATATAGTATTACATTAATATATTGTTGAATTTTTATTTATGCCATATTCTTATATAGTGTATTTTTAATATGCACAATTGTCCAAATTTTAGTGAGCTTAATTGTTGAAAATAAAATCTTACTAAACTTCATTTTACTTAGTAATAATAAATGTCATTCTATTTAATATCTTGAATTTATGAGCATGAATTTTAATAATAAAGACATGTGAAAAATAATATAAATAATAAGAATATTTTTGATATAGCATTTTTAATATGTGTAAGACAAAGAAGAAAAATAATAATGATAATAATTGAAGATCAATACTAATGAGAATATTTTTTGATATAACATATAGCCTAAATAAACACTACGTAAAAAAAATTCTTTTTGTTTAAAAACAAAAATAATGGTTTAATATGTGAAAGTTTAAGGATGAAAATAATGAGATTTTATATTTATTTTAAAACATTAGAATAAAAATAACTAAGTTGTACTAAGAAAGTGATCATAATATATTGATAAACATGTTTGGAAGTGACTTACATTTGTAATGTGCATCTCGCATTTGCTTTTCTCTTATAATGTATTCTATTTTTATTTTCTTCTTCCAAATTTCAGTGACATCCTCTAAATATTATTATTATATTAAGCTTGGATGAGTTTAAATTAAATAAGTTAATGGTTGTGTATGAATAAATATAAATCATAGAAATTAGAAAGTAACTACTCTTTACTTTATTTTTTCTTTATTTCTTTGTTTATTCATCAATTAATAATTCATAAATATTAATTAAAACAAAATTTGAAACTTAAAACAAAAGTGATAATAAGGAATTTAGATTTAATAGGAAACTTATAAAGAGAAAACAATCAAAATCAAATCTTTATTTTTATTCTTTATAATGATATGAAAAATATATGGCCATTATTCACAATATGAAATGAAAGATTTATTTTATTATAATTGTTTTTTATGCAACTTATAATCTAAATAAGCTACATAAAGTGGAGAGTAAACATATAATATTTGTAAAAGAATTAAAACATTTAAAATGAAGCTTTATTTGGTTGTTTTTACCTCAAGCACTATTCTTATTTAAAATTAACCATTTTAGATGTGAATTTGTAAATAAAAAGTATTAGATAGAATATATACTAAAGGCATTAGATATGATGATAGTTGAAGAAAATGATATTTTTTTCCTTTGTGATATAGAGAAGAGACACCTAATGTAATTTCCTTCTTAGAAGTGACACCAAAGGTTATGAAGTTTCAAGAAACATATGCAACTCATTTAGATCTAGCAAATCATACAATTTTACAAAACTATGAAATTAAACATTTTTTTTGACAAAAAATTAAACATTTTTATAAAGAACAATATTAAAATATACATCATTTCTTAATGCCTATAACTTTACAAAAAATTGTTGCCTATTTGTCAACTTCAAACTATCAAGAACACAAAATTCTTTACCCTTTTTGTGATTTCTACATCTTGTGAAACTTGCTCCTTTCTTCTACTCCTTGTTTTTTATATGATTATTGCACCTAATGTAATTTCTTCTTAGAAGTGACACTGAAGGTTATGAAGGCTCAAGGAACATATGCAACTCATTTAGATCTAGCACATCATACAATTTTACAAAACTATAAAATTTAATATTTTTCTAAAGAACAATATTAAACTATACATCATTTCTCAATGCCTATAACTTTACAAAAAATTGTTGTCTATTTGTCAACTTCAAACTATCAAGAACATGAAATTCTGTATCCTTTTTGCGAATTCTACATCTCGTGCAACTTGCTCCTTTCTTCTACTCCTTATTTTCTATATGATTCTTGCACCTAATGTAATTTCCTTCTTAGAAGTGACACCAAAGATTATGAAGGCTCGTGGAACATATGCAACTCATTTAGATCTAACACATCATACAATCATACAAAAAATTAAACATTTTTCTTAAGAACAATATTAAAATATACATAATTTCTCAATGTCTATAACTTTACAAAAACTCATTGCCTATTTGTCAACTTAAAACTGTTAAGAACATAAAAATATTTACCCTTTTTGTGCATTCTACACCTTCTTGTGAAACTTGCTCCTTTCTTCTACTTCTTATTTTTTATATGATTCTTTTTGTCAAAACCTCTACCCTAACCATCCAAAGATCTCTCCTTTTGTAACACCCTAAAAATTTTTCGCGTCTTAAACGCTAATTATACATATCATTACATATCAGAGTATACCAGAGTAGCGGAAATATAACTTACAACTTGTATCAAGTCAAGTTATACAATACATTACAAAGAAACAAAAAAAAAACATAATAACATAAGCATCAATGCTCCATATCCATCCTCCACCCAAGCATCAACTACCCGTGCTTCTTGACTTTTCTCTTATCCTGTTTCTCTGTAAAAATAACCACATATGATAGGGTGAGACAACTTGTCTCAGTGAGATTTATCGTGACCCCTAGCCACACTTATGAGCCAATGATAAACATAAACTTAGCAAGTTAGTACTTACCGAATATTTTGGCAATTCAATTATATAAATTGCGGAATCACATGGTAATCCAAGAATGAATTACAATAAAGTTTTATCAATTCTAGCACATCACCAACAACACATAAGGAAGCATGGGTGAACCCCAACATAGCCAATAAGTGTACAACTCTTAAAGGCGGATAGCTTTAATTTTAACATGGGGGCCTAGGACCAGGGCAAATGACTTCCCTCTCCTAGTGTACTAAACGCATGGAGGTCGTCACCTCAGTTCGATATTTCTTATATATCGTGAAACGTGGACCGGTTTAGATGAACATAATCATCCCGAGCCAATTATAAATTAAGAAATGGAACATTTTGTTCAATTCACTTTCCAAAACATATGTCCTCACACGAGACTCTAAGTTTCCGGTTTTTTTTCAAAATATTCATAACATTAACCGCTTAATTCAAAACCACTTTGGATATGTATCAAAAGTTCTAACCAAAATTCGACAGAGCTTCCTCTGAAATATGGACATCCCAAAATAATACATTTACCTGTATAACCAGTCCAGACATCAAATTTGTTCAAAAATCATTAATTCCCGCACATATTACAAAATTTACGGTTTTCCAAAAGATTTGTAAATTCAACTAACACAAACCAAACCACATTCAAAACATAGCAATATCATCCATATATAATATAGGTGGTTAGGAAAAGGATTTGAAAGAAGTTTGGAGTCGAACGGAGCGTCGAAACGAAACATCGAATTTGGGGACATAAGGAACTTCTCAACTTTGTGCCCAAATTCCGTTCCGTTTCGTTCTCCGATGGAACCCAAACTATGTTTCAATCCAAATTCAACCACAACAGACAATATATATATATATATATATATATATATATATATATATATATATATATATATATATATATATATTCGATCAAACACCACATGATCCAAAGCAAGCAAACAATATGATTTCGTTCTAAATTTCAAACACACGGGATTTTCTTAAAATATTGTTTTTGACTCGTAAATTCACGAAACTCAAGATTTTGAAAACTCTCCAAACATAACACACAAACAACATTTAAATTCTCTAAACGTGAGTAAAACTCACCTATCGTGATGAATATCACGAAATACCGAAACTTTGTGACGTTCAACCGTTCCAAACAACACGAACTTAACCCAAACTTAGATCTAACACCTCCAAATCCGAAATCAACAGCCCCTATGTCTTCAATCGGTTCCAATCTCTAATTTTTCTCCATTTGAGCTTCAAGCTTCAACAATGGTGAAACGAAAACGAGTAGAAATTAGGTGATAAAATTTACACCATTGGAAAGAGGAGGAAAAATGAGAGGGAATGGTGCTAAAAGCCCCTTACCTAGAGTTGAATTGGAAGAGATCTTGCCCCAATTCTTTCTCCCTCCATCGCCACCTTCCTTCTTTCTTTCTCTGTTTCACCTTTCTCTCTCTCGGTCTCACGTTCTCTCTCTATGTTCCTTACTTTTCTTCTTTTATTTCCTTTCCTTTATTTTATTCCTTCTTTCCTTTTCTTCTTTCTTTTATTTCTTTTCTCCTCTTTGACTTTTCTTCCTCAGTTGCTTTCTTTTCTCTCTTTCTTTTACTTTGACTATAAGGGTATAAGTGGGTCAAGGGTCTAATTGGGTGTAAAGCCTAAATGCCCTTGGCTCACAAATCTCACTAATCCTATTTTTACCCCGAAACTCTCACATTTAATTCACCCAATTTAATCAATAAAGCTATTTAATCCTATAATTTAACGATACTCCTTAATTTCGAGACACACTCATATCCAAAATGTATCTGATTATTTACTTGAATAATAAAACATTCGATAATTTCTTAATTCGAAATTAACGAAATTAGGGATGTTACACCTTTAAATAGTCATTTCTTGTTATAATTAGTTTAAACTCTATTTCTTCCACTCATATTCCACTAACTCATGAGTTTATTGTAAATTAAAGCAATAATTCATGTAAATGTGAAACTCCTCCATTCAATGCATAATGGTTACATAAAAAAGAATTTTAAAGGTCAACTTATTATTTCTTATTTCATCTAAACTATTATAATTGATAAATATATTTATTAATTCAATTAATTTAAATTTTTACAAATTCTAATAATAATATAATTTCTATGTAAATAAATATATACTTTTAAAAAAACATTTAGAATAAATAGTAATAAATATAAAAAAACAAAACAATAAAAAGTAACTAATATAAGAACATAAAATTGAGTTTAGAATGAACACATAATTGAGCTCATAAGTCTCATGAATTGAGAATGAACATTGATTAATATAAAAAAAATCTTGTTTTTTTATATTTAATTATATATTAAAAATTAAAATCAAAGTCTCATTTATACAAAAATTATGATTAAATATAATATAATGTGTAAATTTATTACTATGTTGGAATTTATTAGTAGTAGTGGGTTGGACACAAATGTAGGAATTAATAAATAATAAAAGAGAAGTTTTTTAATAGACAAAAATAAAAGCAAAAATTCAAGAATTATTGTGGAGGCTCCATTGGGGATTCTTTTACTTATATGTATAGATAGAAGATATAGATATAGATAAATAAAAAATTATGTTATTTTTTTAATTAAAAATATAAAATGGCTATATAATAATTGACAACAATGTAAAAATGCTTGATGGTAACAATTTATTATTCGTATATAGCGTAATAATTGAAAAAGACACTCACTTCCTAAAAAATAAATAAAGTAATTTAAATGTAGTTTGGTTAAAAGACCATCTTTGATTTCAGATTCACAAAATTTGTAGTTCTACGACATTTTCTCTTCTAACTCTTAAACTTACATAGATCATTTATTGTCATTCTTGATCTTGATATAATAAAACAATTCTTATCATTTTTTTTTGACAATAATTCTTATCATTTTCAGAAAGAGGAAGAGTTGAAGAGCTTATTTGTTATTGGTTCTAGATTAAAAATACAAGTCAATTACCGCATTAAATAAAATTTAGAGTGTTATTCATGGGTAATTAATTCCTTTAATAATACATTTGGTTTTTACTTTAGTTATTTCTTGCTCCTTTGTGCCTTCTTGATTGCCTATATCATTACACTAATATTCATTAATTATATTTTTAAGCAAGAAGCTTAATATTTAACTAAAATACATAATATGATATTTACCAAAATTTCTTGACTATGAAACTAAGTGATATCTACAATTTTAAATATTTTCTTAAAAAAATTAGCTGAAACTTAATATTATTAATTAAATAGTTTAGATAAATTTAAAAGATTATGATACACGTGTGTTTTCCTTTTTCTATTAGTAACATTATGTCAAGAAGATATAATTACTTAAATGTTGAAATAAATTAGTATAAAATAAACTAGATAAAATATTGATTATTATATGCAATGACAAAACTCTAAAAGCCTCATTCCTTCTCACTATATCAACCCTACCCACTCACTCACAAACCCTATTTGCTCAGTCTTATTTTCAACTCTATATTTTTTCCCTCTCTACAATAAGTCATGGGTACTCAACACAATGGTGCCACTCTCGAGAAGTAAGAAAAAGATCGAACCTGATCAGTACTAGCCAAAATTGTCCTTTAAGATAGCGAGCATTAACCACTCAGACTCAAGTGAAGTTAGATTTTTGCTTTGGATATTGTTGTGCATAGGTGTCTCATTATAATACTTCCATTGCAATCACTAAATCGAAAGTAAATTCAACTGAAATGTGGATAACGATTCACATTGCAATCACTAAAGATCGAACCTGCTAATTGTCGTGGAGACTAAAAATGCCATTTGTAAATTTTTTAAGGACCAAAAATATATTTAACCCTTTAAATTATACATTGTAGAAAAAATATTATCATTATTTTTAAAAGTAATAATTCTGTTTAATGTGGTAAATACCATATATTTCTTTTAAATCTTCTTCATATTATTGTAAAAATGAAAATTGGAGAATGTATTTGTTTATTATTATTATTATTATTATTATTTTCTAAATTCCATTTTAAATTAAATTTCTTTAACTTCACTTATTTTGAATTTTTTTTAGTTTTAATTTCAATTTATGAATTATTAATTGATGACGAAAATAAGAAATAGTAGTAACTTTTTATTTTCTATGATTTATCTTTCACCATATACATTTATCTGTCTCTATTATAAATTCACGACCCAAAACTCCATATATTAAATAGTATTATAAATCTTCTTATTAAATATAATGAGAAATATTGTATTACTTTAAAAATTAACATGAGAATGTATTTACAAATGTTTAAATATTTGAAGTATTGAAAGAACTTTCTATATTCATTTTACTTTAATAAAATAATATTTCAAAACAAATAATCTCATAAAAGTTATTAACAATTATTTATATTACAAACCACATATACACTATATAGGGAACGTCTAAAATTTATAATTGATCTAAAAAATTTAACTCATATATTTATATTATACATTATACTATATTTCAAAAATACATTGTTTATTCCATCAAAAAAAATACATGATTTATACATTATACTATATCATTTACCATCCACTACCTTATAACTCGACCATGGTGAAGTTTCCATCACTTGGTACGATGTCAGAGACAAAAACATTGTTAGAAGCCATTGCAAAAAAAAGTATTTCGAATAATTATAACAAAAAATGTGTCGTACTAATTCGCAAAGAGATTAACAAAGAAATGATGTGATGCAAACAAACACACAACGAAGGGATATATATATATATATATATATATATATATATATATATATATATATATATATATATATATATATATATATATATATATACTAGTATAATTTACCCGTGCTAGCACGGGTCGAAATTCATTTGTTTTATTGTTTAGACACCGTAATGTAATTACTTCAACTATTTTAAATATTTATATAATAGTAGGAAATTAAATTTGGATATATATATATATATATATATATATATATATATATATATATATATATAAAGGGATTCCAAAAAAAAATCGCCACTTTTGGTGTCAGATATATATCAATACACCAACACAAGAAAGACGGGTCCGGATCGAGGGCTCGTCTTCCCCTAGTAATAATTATATATTATATATAGTGAGTTTTTTTTTATAATCTCGTCCTAATTTTTTTTTATATGGGTTCTAATTAAAAAAAATTATAGTGAGTATTTTTATCTATAAATTATCATCCTACTTTTGCCAAATATAGTGAGTATTTTTTATATTATTTGACTATTCAAATGTTAATTACAATTTACTATATGTATATTCCATATTGCGAATTAAAGAACCCTCATGGTATTTTGTATATTCCTATAAAGAAACTATAAACGGGAAAAATCAAACTAACACTTCAGGAGATTATTAGAATATGAAAAATCTAGTCTGATTCGTAGATGCAATCTTTATACAAAAATCTTTAAACACGTGAAAAAGTAGGTAAAATCTGAACAATTTTCATGTCATAACATTCTCACACTACAACAGATCTAGTAGATGGGCAGCGTTTTTTTTTATCCATGGGCCGCGCTTTTGAGCGCAGCACAAGGTGGCGCTGGCTATTCACTCCAACAATGGGTAGCGCGCTCCTAAAAACGCCACCCATTGCAAAACACGCCTCCCTAATACTTAGCGCTTTTTAAAAAGCGCTGAATATATCATAAGCGTCCTCCTAATACTTAGCGCTTTTTAAAAAGCTACTGAATATATCCAAAGCGTCCTCCCAGATACTTAGCGCTTTTTAAAAAGCTGAATAATATACCCCTTATACCCGGCCGCTTTATTAAAAGCGCTGAGTATTGCCTATTTGTGTTACTAAATACCCAGCCGCTTTATTAAAAGCGCTGAGTATTGCCTATTTGTGTTACTAAATACCCAGTAGCTTCATCAAAAGCTACTGAGTATTGTCTAAATTTTTTTAATTTTTTCTGTTTTGTGTGTTTTCCTTTTATATTTACAAATTACATGCATGTACCAATCCAATCCAATACATAATGTAATCAATTTGCTAAGAGGAACACAAATTACATATAACGAAACAAATTACATAAGAGGAACCAAAACAAAATAGCTAAGAAGTTTCATTATCTAATTCATATGTATCCAAAACAAGCTATCAAGTTACAATATTATGAACCAAAAACTAGCTAGGCTAACTTATTTGTATCCAAATGAAACTTTAAAAAAACGAGAGAGATGATGCACCATTCTCCCTAAGCTCGTAAATCGCTCAACAGAGTATGTGTTGCTTTGACAATCGCTAAAATACTGAAATTATATAAATAAATAAAATTAGAATTGAAATGGTTAAATATTGGAAAGAACCACTATTAAATCGAAATCATATAAAAATATATTATAAGTAGATACCTTCTTTGGGGATAGTCGTTTTCTTTCGGGTAATAATATCCTTCATATATTGCATGACGTAATACCCACAATCAATGTTATTCAATTGTTTAGGACACTACAAAACATAATTAGATTAGTTAATTGTTAAATTGAGTTGAATATAGTTTTTGACAAAATAATGTAATGTATAAGTTAGAAACTTACAACTATTGGTAACCATTTGACCGTTACTTTATCCACTCCCCAATATGTCCTTAAAAACTGAATAGAATGTCATATAACTATATTAATAACAATATATACATATATAAGTAAAAGTAAGAAATGCAGAATGACACAAAATAAAACACACTGTTAAAAAGCTCCACAAACTCCATGTGGTTTTTGTAATGATTTTGAAGTGAGTCAAGGTAATACACGGTTTTTTTCCTAGGATTAATTGCATACAAAACCCAACGTCTCCTACAAAAAAATTTAGGAATAAGTAATTGACTACTATTAAAAAAATGCATGTTATATAAGAAATAATGAGTAAAAATTCTTACCCTAGATTAACCGGTGCTAGAAGTAAGACATCATCATCACTTCTATTTTGAGCTTCAATGAAGCGGTCATTGACATAAGTTTGAACAGCAGCCTGGTTTTGTTCCACAAGTGATTGATAATTTTGCAGGCTGGGATTCACTTGATGAAAGGTTGTACTTTCCGGACTCAAGAACAAATATCTCTGTGTCTGTTCGGAAGGGACCACAATGTCCTCGTACAAGTACCTACATTTAGATATATAAATATATATATATATATAAATTAAATTAACGATATAATAAAATTAAATCGACAATGTCAAATAATAAATTACATAGTACCTGACATATATATTCATAACCATACCGGTTGCCTCATCCGCATCACATACAGCACGGATATCCTCACGTCCGACTATATGAGGCATGCCAACTCCAAAAATTTCTTCATCAAAATTTACGATAAGCAATTTGTCTTTCATCATGTATTTCTCGTACGCGTCGGCCTCACCAATCTTCATATAAGCTTCAATGGAAGAGGAAGAGGCGGGCTGAGACACAATTGGAGAAGGGGTGGGATGAGTCACTTGGCGAGAAGAGGAGGGCTGATCAGTCACTTTTGGAGAGAGAGGCAGTGTGAAACTTCTACATAAGGGGTGGTGAGACACTTTTGTAGAAGGGGTGGATCGAGACACTTTCTTGCCAATAGATATTTCCTTGCAAAGACTTTTCAAAGGAGACCTTTTCTTGCTTGGTAGACACTTTCTTAGATTTTTCATTTTGGCGCATCTATGTTTAAACAAAAATAATTACTTAGTTAGCACAAATTATATGACAAAAACTATAATTAGTTAGTTACAAATATATTGCCACTTACAACGACAAGGCGGATGGCCATGCCACAAAGGTACCAATCTGCTTTGACAATCACAAGATATCAATCATCATCATCTCGGGAACAGCAATGGTGCATCCTCCCTAAATGGTACCGCAACTCGACTCTAACATGATTTGGAGGTAGGGGTAAATTGTGCATCAAGAGGACCCAATTCGTTACATGTGTAGCCAATTGCAACCATTTCATGTGGGTTTGAGATATACAATTCACACTCACACTCATTGTTGTCCTAAATCAATTATAAACCACAAAATAATAAAGACATTATTTGATGTTATATATATATATATATATATATGTACAAAATAATAAAAACAATTAATACCTTAGTTGTGGCATGGTGCGCTATCTCGTAATCGCTATGTGTAGCGAGGGTTGGTCTTTGGTGGCATAACATGGCCATAAAGTGATCGCATATCATTAAGTTGAGCTTGCAAACTTTCATACAATGCCATCATCTTTCTCGGTGGTGGACCAGTCATGATTCTCATCATAGACTTTCTGTTTTGGTCCAAAGTACTCGGTTGTTGGTGCTACTCCAAATCCAGCACCCCTCATGCGACCGAGTATTCTTCTTTACCTAAGGCACGTGTAAGGATTTCTTTTTCAGAGCAATCGGTGAGCTCTCCCGTGATAATCGATCGTGATATGGCTTCCTGATTCACAAAACAAAAGTATAATACATTATAAAAATCATAAAAGTTACAATTAAAATCAGTGAGCTTGAATTTAGGAAATACTTACAATTCTTTCCGACACCTCCTTAGTTTTAGGATCAACAATCTCCTTTTCTTTGTTTAGTCGAGCCTCTACCCACAAAACATGTCGCTCAACACCTTCTTTAGTAGGATCTTTCCCACTCTCCACCAACTATATTTAAATTTACCAAATATTAAGAAACTATTTATAAAAAGTTTCATGAAACTAAAAAAATCAAGCTTATTGTGCCTTACCAATCTCTCTTCAATATGTTGATATGGAGTAGCACCGCCTCTATAAGGATACTCACAGCCAGAAGCACACTTTCGATTCACCTCACTTGCTTTCTATTAAGAGAGATAAGTATACATTAATGTATAATAGATAATTGTCAAATATAAAAATATGTTATAACTTAATAGATAGTAGCACTAACCAAGAATTTTGGATCTTCAGCATCGTCTCCTAACAAATGTCCGCCAATCCTCCTCTCGAAATAAACCCACTATATATTGGTGGAGGATTCCAATTGATGTTTCCATTATCATCTTTAAGCCAAGTTTTTGTTAATGTCGCTCTGAAATTTTTATGTAACTTTAAAGCTTCCTTCATTATCCAATCCTTTTAGAATCATCCACATCAAAATATTTTACGCTTATGCACATTAAATGAAAATCATATAAATAAATTTATATATATATATATATATGGGACTACAAAATTACTAAATAAGATTACCAAAAAGATCTAAAATTATATACCTGTATTGTTACCCACAACTCATGTTTTTGTTTCTCCAAAACGGGATTCTTTGTGTGAACCCAAGTAGTGATTGTTATTGGTATCATTTGTTTTACCTTACTACCAAGGAAAGTAATCAAATGAGTGTTGTTTTCTCCAATTGGCAGACCCTTAACATTCCATTGGACCGCATTATATAAATAGTAAATTAGATCACAAACAATTAAAACTTAGTATTGAATGAAGTTAATTAGCAATTAATTAGTATCTTACACTTAATTTTTCTTTTCCTTTACTTAACCGGTTGATGATATCCTTTTTAACTGTCATTCCACGAGAGAGCACGCTTCGATATAGTTTGTAACATCATGATCACTGCCCCTCACCGGTGTCATGCCCACTATCACTATGATCTGCCATCTTACCGCAATAAAACATAATCATTGTTTGTTATATTTATCCATTTAAAAAAACATCCAACAAAAAAATAAATAATCAGTCAAAGAAGATGAAAATAAGATCCATGTCTATAAAATAACATCTATGTCGGTTACCTTTTCCTTTTTTCGATACAATTTTTTTGCAATTCGCTCCTTGGTACTTTGTTTTTGACGAATCGTAATTCCATCAAGTATGATCCTTTCTAACATACACAACATCCTCTCTATAAGTACTTTCCTCTTCTAGTGATGTCCCCAAGAAAGGGTCGTCCTCGATACCATCATCATTGGTTTCTTGATCATAAATGTAATTCACTAAATTTTTTTGTGTCAAGAAACAATAGACCAATTGATATCAATCGGATCGGTGACATAAAACACTTGTTGAGCTTGGGATGCCAAAATAAAAGGCTCATCTTTATATCCCAACTTCTTGAAATTCACCCGCATGAACCCCGACTCATCAATCAGAAACCATTATTATTGTCAACCCACTTACATTGGAACACGGACTCTGAAACATGGTGTAATCCAACTCCCATATTTGTTCAATGACCCCGAGAAGTATGACATATTCGCGTATACGGGATTTTGTCTTTGGCACTTGATGTATGCATAGCTTGAGCAACAAGAGTCACCCCACTATTTTGCATTTTACTCGATCATCATGGGTTTTTGTATAGAACGTAAACCGATTAATTAGATAGTGGTGTAAGAGAAAACATGCATATTTGGACCTTTTGCTAACCATCTCAATCTTTTTGAAATCAAGTAGGATTCATAACAAACTCAAATCAATGTGGTCTTTTAACCACACTATGAAACTCCGATTGTGTTCCTTTGTTAACCAAACTTCACTCTTATATGGGTAATCACTCTTAAGTATGTCCATGTGCTTGGCAACATATGAATCAACCTCACTATCATTGTGCAAAACATATAAGTGTGCTTGATGTAGTTCTTCCCTTGACACCATAACTATTTTATATCCCGACATCCCTTTAGTAATGCTTCCTAAGTGGCGAGACCTTGGAAGTCCCGCAGAATATTCAAGACTAGATAGATAGGCGGTGCGTAACTCAACGACTTCTTCAACTATGTAGCGCTCAACAATACAACCCTCGGTCGTGATCGATTTTTCACATATCCTTTTAATATCTTCATGTAACGCTCAAACGGATACATCCATCTCATGTAACATGGGCCACACAATTGTATCTCTCTAATCAAATGAAGCTCATTAGATGAATCATTATGTCAAAAATGAAGGTGGGAAATACATCTCAAGCTCACACAAAGTGTGTGATAATTTCTCTTTGCAATGATGGCAACTTTCTAGGGTCAATCACTCTACTACAAATCGCCTTAAAGAAGTAACAAAGTTTGGTTAGCGTCGCGCACTTTCTTAGGCAAAATGGATCGTATACCAATTGGGAGCAAATTCTCCATTAGAACATGACAATCATGGGACTTTAAAGACTTTAACTTAAGGTCTTTCATGGATACAAGGTTTGTAACATTTGAAGAATACCCCTCTGGAACTTTTACTCCATGAAGAAACTTACAAAACACGGTCTTCTCCTTTTTAGATAGAGTATGAAACTTGCGGAGGTAGATATGTACGTGTACCCTTCTTTATCGGAACCAATTCTGGGTCTCAACCCCATACTAAGCAAGTCCAACCTCGAGTTGATGGTATCTTTAGTCTTTCCGGCATATTGAGTAAGGTACCAATGACACTTTCAAAGACATTTTTTCAACATGCATCACATCAATGAAGTTGTCTTACATATAATGACTTCCAAGATGGCAAGTCAAAGAAAATCGACTTTTTCTTCCACCCCGTTTGGCAACCTCTCCTGCAAATGGCTTCCCAAATTTAATGTTCAAATCTTTCACCTTTTCAAACAGGTTGTTCACCCGTCAAAGCCGTGGAGCTTTACGGGTTCGGTATTCCCATTGAATGCCTTTTTAACGATCGATCATCGATGAGTAGATGGCAAAATCTACGATGACCGAGTGGTAGATATTCTTCCTACCATGTTCCAACCACATCCAATCGGTGTTATCTTCACATATAGGGCATGCACATCGACCTTCAGATCGTATCCGGATAGATTGTCGTATCTTTGGAAAGTCATTAATTGTGCCAAAAATCATAGCCCTCAAGTTGAAACTTTCTTCTCCGAACCCATCATACACCTCTACTCCATTCTCCCACATTAGCTTCAAGTCTTCAATTAAAGGAGCCAAGTATACATCAATATCATTTTCGGTTGCTTGGGCCGAGAAATTAACAAAGACAACATCATATATTTGCGTTTCATGCAAAGCCATGGAGGTAAGTTATAAATCGCTAATATCACGGGCCATGTCTTTGTGGGAGCTACTCGAATACCGTGCGGGTTAAAACCATCGGCAGACAATGCAAGTCGAGGTTTCTTGGATCCAACCCAAATCGGGATAATCAATATCAAATTTTTTCCATTGCGGAGAATCAGGGTGTCGTAACATGCCATCTTTAATCCTTTCATCCTCATGCCATGTCAAGTGTTTTGCATCTTCCGAACTACGGTACATACGCCTAAATCGAGGAATTATGGGAAAATACCACAACACTTTTTCTCGAGCGAGAATCTTTCTTTTTATACCGCGATGCATTACATTTAGGACACGACTTTAAAAATGCATGTTCATTCCGAAATAGAATGCAATCATTGGGACAAGCGTGTATCTTCTCATAGTTCAAGCCAATGGACCCTAACATTTGTTTTGCATCATACGTCCGAGAAGGAGCACATTATCCTTCGCAACATTTCTTTCAATAGTGTGAGTAATTCAAGAAAGCTCTTATCCGTCCATCCGTGGCAAGTTTTCAAGTTATACAACTTTATCACGACCAATAATTTTGTGAATTCAAGACAACCCTCATACAACGTGGCGTCTCTCGCATCCGTTATCAACTTCTCAAACATTTGAGGACGGTCATTAAGATCGTCTTCAAAAGCCTTTGCCATCTCTTCAAATTCATCCCCAACAAACGTAGGTATTTCGGTGTCAACCGGTGCACATCTCTCAAGATTATTACCCATATTCAAGATTCAACTCTTTCCTCACCATGCATTGTCCAACAAGTGTAAGTTTGATCAATTCCATTACCCTTTAAATGTCCCCCCAACTCGCTCTGCATTAATCGATTTTACATAGCAACAACGTAAGCGAGGACATATCATATTACTAGATCTCCCTAAACGTTGAACAAAGACAGTTCACAAAATAATCCACTCCATCTCTATATTCCTTGGGACGCACGATTGGCGGACATCCACTTTCTATCCATAATGTCCCAATATCTATAATAAATTCGGATAAGAGAATTTACAATTTTATTGAAGCTAAGACATTCAATCAACTAGCTAGCTAGTTTCAACTAAACAAATCAAAGACTTTGATGTCTTCTATATAGTCATTAATTCTTCATAGAAAATAAACAAAAGAACAAAAAAGTACGAACAAGTGGAAGCAACACTCGACAAATATCCAACCAATTTGTGAACAACGATCGTCAAGCTCCGACAAAAAAAACTCCCAAAACCTAACAAACAATTTGCATATTCGATTTAGGCATATTTGATTTTACTAATATAGATGACACACACTTTGCTTAAAAAACTCTATCATTTGAGAATCAAAATCTCAACAAAACCAAGCAACAAACACATATCAACTAATTTCTCTCCTATCAAACACATTCAACTAATTTTACACATATCAAACACATTCAACTAATTTTACACATATCAAACACATACAAATACATTCAACATATTCCTCTCTTATCAAATATTTTTTTTTCACACATTCAACATATTCCAATCAAACTACATATTCATCTCCAACCTAACAAAAAACCTAAAAAACAAAAAACAAAATAGAGAACTAACCTTTGAGAGAAGATGAGGACAAGCAATGAGGACTATGGGTGCTAGAGAGGATTGAGACAAGCAATGTGGGTTTTGGGGTTATTGTGGGTTTGGGGGTTTGTGGGTTTGGGGGTTATTGTGGGTTTATGGGTTTGTGGGTTTGGGGGTTTGTGGGTGTGGATAGAGAGAACGAGAATGAGGGAAAGTTGAGAGAGGAAGAGCTAATGAGAGTGAGGGAGAGAAGAGAACCACCGTGAGAGAGAGACGTGAGCGAGAGAGATAGAGGTTTGTGGGTTTTTGGGTGTGGAGAAGAGAAGAGAACCGTGAGAGAGGAGAGAACGTACGCTTGAGAGAGAGAGAGAGGAGAAGACAAGCGCGAAAGGAAATGAAAAAAAAAAGAGAGAAAACGAAAAAAAAAAAAAAAAAAGCAATACTCAGCGTTTTTAAAGAAACGCTGAGTATATGGTGAGAACGCGTGACATATGGGCAGCGTTTGTGTAAAAAACGCTGAGTATTAGGCTTTCTCGTCATCAAATAAGCAGCGTTTAACAAAAAACGCTGAGTATTAGGCTTTCTCGTCATAAAATAAGCAGCGTTTAACAAAAAACGCTGAATATTACCCTTTCTCGTGATCCAAATAACCAGCGTTTGCCAAAAAACGCTGAATATTACCCTTTCTCGTCATCCAAATACGTAGCGTTTTCCAAAAAACGCTGAATATTCCCCTTTCTCTTGATCCAAATAACCAGCGTTTGCCAAAAAACGCTGAATATTACCCTTTCTCGTCATCCAAATACGTAGCGTTTTCCAAAAAACGCTGAATATTCCCTATGCTTTTTCATCTATAGGTGGCGTTTATTAAAAAACGCTGCTTATGGTGGCGCTCTTTTTTAGCCAATCTGGCGTAGTGTCAAAAATATAAAATAATGTACCAAGGTTTTTATTTAAAATAACAATGAAGAATGGTTTAACAATAATGTGTTACGCTTATAAAACAATAGGGTTAGGTGGCCGACTTGGTTAAGAATTGCACTGAATTCAGGAGGGGATGAGTTCGATTCCCTACTTTGACATTTTTGGTATATATTTCAGCGAATTAAGCCAACTTAGGTGGAGATCCAAGTGTAAGTGAGAAGTTGACGTGGAATAAAATTGTTGATGATGTAATTAGTGACGTGTCATACTATGTGGATGGTGACATGGAAGATCCATGGTTTATATATATATATATATATATATATATATATATATATATATATATATATATATATATATATATATATATTATGCATAGTTTACACACTTGTTCAAATTATTTTGAGAAGTGCTAGCTAATAACACTTTCTTTTTAACACTCGCTCCAATGCTCCATGATTGTTAAATTTAAGTAGGTTTTCCGACTTTGAAAGTGAGACCCAGTAATTCAGTGGGACTCATGAATTTTAACCAGTTATAGAGTGAGTGTTAAAAAGTGAGTGTTGCTAGTATTTTTCAATTATTTTTCTTTTCCCACTTTTACTTATCTAACTTAATCAATTTAATGATATTTTAATCATACCTTAATCAAATTCCCCACTTTTGTAAGATCATGGCCATTGACCAATACATTGTTTGATTCCAAAATCTGAAAGCACTCTGGCAATTGGCATCTGACTAAAAGTCAACGCAGAGCCATAAATGATCGAAACATATTATGATTGTTTTCGACTAAACTTTACTTACCTCCCACCTAACTCTGGATTAGTCAAAGTTTCTTTTCTCAAATACTAGAATGAGGTTGAAGATCTTTTGACAAAAACAAAAATTGATCGAAATTAAAATACTTTTATTGTTATGATAAAAAGTAGAATTAGCAAATATAAAAACTAAAAAAAGATCGTAATCCTTAAATTGTTTTTTTTACAATTTTCTTTTTTGGTAAAGCTCCTTACATTTATTTTTAGTGTATAAAAATCATATAAAGTGATAATGGATACTTTACAATCAGCAATTAGTAAATGGATTTGACCAAAAATATATTTTTAAACAAAAAGATATAAAACTATCAAATAATTTTTTTTTTGAAATCCTTAATTTTAGTTTTAATTTAGAGATCTAGATATAAGCTATGACTCAACATGACACTTATTTTTATGTTGAAGCAATCTACTATTGTTAAAATATTGGTCAAATTTGACTTAATTTTTATCGACAGCAACAAATTTTGTGTCTCCAACTGTTGCAACTTGAGAGTAATAAATAATACTATCATCTCAACTTTGCAGGATGATGTCTTCTTTTTACTCTTTTTTTCTTTTATTGGTTCATCATCATATATAAGATAAGCAATTAGAAAATATTTGGGGTAACAATGGCTACTCCATGATTCTACAAGGTTCTGCCCATGAATACATGAGAAAATGAATAGTTATAATCTATAAATGTTACATATTGCCTTATTTTTGACAACATGTTACATACTGCTATAGAGTTATTTCTTGCAACATTTAATATTTTCCTTTTAGCAATAGGTAAAAAGGTAAATGCAATTCGAGTGGGTCTGTTCGGGATGGCACCGAGATTTTCAGGAGGAAACATCAGTTAAATGGGTTAAGATGATCGGCTGCCGGCTGCGGATCACCATTCACCAATACCAAAGTCTAATGTCGTGTTTGGTTCCTATGAAAACAAGTGGAAAAAAAAGAAAGGAATGAAAACACATATTTCAAGAATCTTTCCACATTTTGGTATGGCAATACCAGAAGAGGGGATGGAAAAAAATGTGTGAGTCCCATTATTATTCTTTCTTCTTGAATTGGTGAGAAAAGTATTTTATGTTACAATAAATATTTCCTTCATTAAAAGTATTTTATGTTACAATAAATATTTATAATTTATAATTAATTTTTTATTAGAATTAAGTATGTTTAACTAATCTTTGTTTTAATTGAATGTATTTATATTATTTTTTACTATTATTTTCTTTTCATTGTATCTCACTTATACTTAGGGATATTTATATCTTTTTAATAATATGTTATTTCTTTCCTCCCCTCCCCTCACTTTCTACTCATTTTCTCTTCTTTTCCCTTCATTTCTTTTTCTACTTTTGCTCTATCTTTCTTTCCCATGCCAAACAAACCATAAAACAAAGGCTTTTAATTTATGTACCCCATTATTGGACACTACCCCCCCCCCCCCCACCCCACCCCAAATTAGCCAAACTACCAACTTGACCTTTGATAATTTGATTCGTTACAAAATGTCAAAACAAACATCCAGTTAACATAATTCCAAAAGATATTTTTTTTGTTTTTTTTGCAAGTATCCTAACATGATAAATTCGGAAGGCAAATTTTATTTTATTTTTCGGAAGTATCCTAACATTATAAATCCAAAAGCTTATTTTTGAGTTTTTTTTCCGGAAAACATGTCTTGGATGTACTTCCGGAACACAATTTAACCTTCAAGAAATACCTCCTACCACATAAATCAGGAAGGCAAAGTTTTGATTTTTTCCAAAAGTGTCCTAACATGATAAGTCCGGAAGCTTATGTTTGAGTTTCTTTCTGGATTTATGTTTTGGATGTATTTCCGGAACACAATTTAATTTCGGGAAATACCTTTTGGTGATAAATCTGGGAAATATAAATCTTTTTTTGGGACTCTTGATAAAATTTTTGTGAAAATAAGAAAGATAATTTGGGGTTAAATGAAATACGGGGGTATAGGGTCCAAAAGGGGGTGTGAAAATTAAAAGCCTAAAACTAATGAAAACGCAAGAGAATGTACTCTCAACTCACCAACCCAAACTGTTGAGTCACGAGAAGTCCAGAACAATAAGGTTCATGCTTCTTACACACCCCCTCCTACTTATCACCCACTGCCCAGATGTGTGAAATGACGAAGTTGCCCTTAGTGAAACGCTGTGTTATTATTATTATTAATTTTATTTGCCCAGATGCGTTGCACGGGTTGTATAATTTATTTTATTTAATTATATGGAGATTATACATGAAAGTATATAAATTGTTAATACTAATTATATATTTTAAGAAGAAGTTCTTATATAATGTAGGAATTATTTTATATAAATATCTGTAATAAATTCTTTTGAGAGTTGAAATAATAATTTTACGAAAGTTAAATAAGTTTCAGAAATATTATTAATATGTTATTGTTGAAAAAATTGTAAATACATATTCATGTTATTTTTTCATGAGTTAGTACAATATTTTTCATTATACTTTTCATTAGTTTGGAAAAAGGAAAAATCAAAAATCCATTCTTTATTTTTTGTAAAATAAGAAAACCAATTGAAAAAACATAGTATCCATAGTAACATATAATTTTTTGTGACTTAATATACCATATAATTTTTGGTGTCTTAATATACCATATAAGAATGTCTGTGCGTTGCACAAGTTGTTATATAATTTTTTATTTTAATTTTATATAGATTTTATACAAAGATACATAATTTTTTGTATTTCAAAATTATTTATTTTAAGCCATATTCTTATATAATGTATGCGTTATTTAATATTCATAATTTGTCAAAATTTTAATGAGCTTACTTGTTGAAAAGAAAATCTTATTAAACTTCATTTTACTTAGTAATAATAAATGTTATTTTATTTAATATTTTGAATTTATGAGCATGAAAATAAATAATAGAGACACGTGAGTATGGTAAAATAATATAAATAACAAAAATATTTTTGATATAGAATTTTTTAATATGTGGAAGACGAAGAAGGAAAATCATAATTATAATAATTGAAGATAAATAATAATGAGAATATTTTTTGATATAGCATATAGTCTAAATAAACACGATAATAAAAATATCATATTTGCTAAAAAAATGATGGTTTTCTTTGTAATGTTATTCTATTTTTATTTTATTCTTCCAAATTTCAGTTACATTCTCTAAATATTGTTATATATTAAGTTTGGATGAGTTTTAATAAAATAAGTAAATGGTTGTGTATGAATAGACATAAATCATAGAAATTAGAAAGTCACTGCTCTTTATTTGTTTATTCATCAATTAATAATTCATGAATATTAATTAAAACAAAATTTGAAACCTAAAATAAAAGTGATAATAAAGAATTTAGATTTTATAGGAAACTTAGAAAGAGAAAACAATCAAATCTTTATTTTTATTCTTTATAATGATATGAAAAAAAAATATGCTCATTATTCACAATATGAAACAAAAGATTTATTTTAAATTGTTTTTTTTATACAACTTATAATCTAAATAAGATAAAATGGAGAGGAAACATATAATATTTGTAAACAAATTGCAACATATAAATCTAAAGTTTTATTTGTTGCTTTTACTTCAAGCATTATTCTTATTCTTAATTAACGATTTTTATAGGTGTGAATTTGTTAATAAAAAACATTAAATAGAATACTCTTATGAAAGCATTAGATATGATAACAGTTGAAGAAAAATATATTTTTCCTTTGTGATATAGAGAAGAGACACTTAAGGTAATCTTCTTCTTAGAAGTGACACCAAAAGCTATGAAGGCTCAAGGAACATATACAACTCATTTAGATCTAGCACATCATACAATTTTACAAAACTATAAAAGTAAACATTTTTCTAAAGAACGATATTAAAATATAAATAATTTCTTAATGCGTATAACTCTACAAAAAATCGTTGTCATATTGTCAATTCCAAACTGTCAAGAACATAAAATCCTTTATCATTTTTGTGCATTCTACATCTTCTTGTGAAACTTGCTCCTTTCTTCTAATTCGCGTTTTTTATATGTTTTTTTGTCAATACCTATCCCCTCACGATCCAAAGATGTGTCCTTTAAATAGTCCTTTCTTGCTATAATTAACTAAAATTCTACCTCTTCCACTCATATTCTACAAACTCATTAGTTTATTGTTAACTAAAGCAATAATTCATGTGAATGTGAAATGCAATCTGGTTTCTAACATGCTTTACTTTGATGATAAAACTCTATTAGTAATCGAACGTGTACTCCATTCTGAGAAGAGATAATTTTTTCCTTTGTTGAATACATGAAACCTGAAATGAAACTTTGAATGTTAGTTTTCTTGTAGTGAAAATAAGTGATGCAAAAATTGAAAAGAAAATCTGATAACCTTTCTTCTTTCATTAAGACATTTATAGTAAAAAATTTAAGGAATTGTTAAATGGGTTTAAAATCAATAATTAAAATCAAGGAAAATGAAAAGAATGTAACCCATCTATATAAAAAAGTAATTAAAAAAACTATTGCTAATCATAATAATTTAGAGACACCAAAAGGCAACAACAATCAAAACATGAGCTTTGGTGAAAAGAAAAAAAAATCAAAACATGAGCAAATGGATTATGAGTAATCAATATTGGACAATTTAAAAAATTAGAAAAAGCGTAAACAATTTGAAATTAACCTTATAGCTGAACCAATAAATATCCAAAAGGATCACTACATGCATGTATGTCATTGGGGAAGTGAAATCATCACACCTGTGGAATTTCTTTTATTTGACCAATGCAAAATTAAATCATCTTTAATCCGATTTTTTTTAGGTAGAATACATAAACAAATAGTTAAATTAGTGAAATTTATAATATATTATATTATATTTATACATAAATATAATGCTAATTGTTATTATTAATTTCTATATTTCTATAAGAAAATATTATTTTCATATCAACATAAAAATAAAAAAATAATATTCCACTAAGAGCAATGTGGACTAGGGATGGCAAAACGGGCCGGCCCGGCCCAACCCGACCCGTTTTGCCTTCGGCCCGCTAAAAACGGGGCGGGGCGAGTTGGCCCGCCAAAAACGGCGAGTTCAAAAGACTGGCCCGACCCGCTAAGTGACGGACTGGCGGGTTGGCGGTCCGGCCCGCCTGAATATTTTTTCAAAGTTTTTGAACAAAAAACTTATATATTTTTAACATTTCAATTTCAATAAGATTTTTCACTTGCTTTTTAAAATAGATTTTTTATAAAGCATTTTTAACAAATTTTTACTTTAAATACTCTTGATATATTCAAAATAAAAGTATAAAACAATAATAGCATTGGAATTACTAAGATTAACTATATAGCAACTAAAAGCATAAAACAATAATAGCATTGGAATTACTAGGATTAACCATTAAAAAATGTCACCTAGAAGATCTTAAAGCAACCGAAATTAGTATTTTGATTGCTTGATAACTAGGGATTAACCATCAAGCAACCAAAATAAATATTTTTAAGAACCAAAAAACCATAATAAGTACAACGTCAAAGTCAAGAGATTCAAATTATATAACATTGGCTAACAAAACATAACAATTTCTAACAAAACAAAAGTGAAACATCTAAATTCTAATCTTCAATGTTAGTGCAAATGACCCATTTCGTTGATAACTAGTAATTAATAACATGTTAAAACCAGCATAAGAAATCATCATAATATCTTAATGTTCAGTATTGCAGTATAACCTCATAAGTGTATAGAACTCAAAACAAAAACAATATCATTTGGTGAAGAAACACTAATACTATAAATCATTATAGTTTTTATTATTTAAAAATAAAAAAATAATGAAAAAAAAAACGGGTTGGCGGGCGACCCGCAAGTCTTTGCTTTAGCTCGCGGTTTTTTCCTTTTGGCGGGGGGCGGTCTTAGCGGCCTGGCAGTCCCAATATCTCGGCCCGCCGCCTTTTTTGGCGGGTTAGCGGGCCGGCCCGGCGGGCCAAACCCGTTTTGCCATCCATAATGTGGACACTCCATTGGGGTTAATTTCCTTTACATATATAGAGAAATTTATTTAAAAAGACAAAAGTGAAATGATCTTATCATTTGTATAGTCAAGAGTGAAAAAGTGTGCAAAATTTAAAAAGACAAAAGTGAAATGATCATTTATTTAAAAAGACAAAAGTGAAATGATCATATCTTGAATGCTTGCAAAATGAATATGATGAAGCAGAATGTGTAGTAAAATATATATACTAAATATTCTAAATTGGGAAGAATTTACACTCACCTTCAAGAATTAGAGCAAAAGAAAAAATGAGCACAATGTCATGACAAAGTGTGCTTGAGGGAGACCTACATATTCAACGTGTTTATAGCATTTATCATTTGATGATAAAACTCTTTTAGTAATTGAAGGTGTAATGCATTTCGTGAAAAGATAGTTGTTTCCTCTGATGAATACATGGAACTTGAAATGAAAGTCTAGATGTTTGTTTCTTCTAGAAAATCTGATGACCTCTTTTCTTTCATTTAGACATTTATAGGAAAAAATTTAAGGATTTGTTAAAAGGATTTAAACTTAAGATTTAAAGTAAAGGAAAATGAAAAGATTGTAACCAATATATATTAAAATGTAACTAAAAGAATTATTGCTAATCATAATAATTTAGAGACACAAAGAGGCAACAAAAATGAAAACATGAACTACTAAATTATGAGCAATCAATATTGGAAAATTTAAATAAAAATAATATAAAAAAGGTTATCAATTTGTAATTCACCTTAAATAACTACTTGAGCCAAAATATATCCAAAAAAACTCGTTACATGTTGTAACACCCCTATTCTACCCTTAATTCACACGTCATATATCAGAGTAATTCCATTTCTCAAAAATATTAATTTAATTGGATAGAACAGAAATGCCACATCGACAGGAAGAATACTCATCAATTGCACTCATTAAAGTTGGTGCAACAAACCAACGTCATAAAAATTAAACTTCCTCAATCACATCACAGCGGAATAGAAATAATGATCCCTAAAAAAAAAATCCATTTCACATCATCGTTACAATCATTAAACAAATAGTCCCTCAATTAAATTAAGTTATAAAACTCCACTACACCCCCTAGGTGCTACGGTATCAGAGAGCGACACAGACAGACTCCCTGACGGCTATCAAAAGAAAGCAGCTAGACCTTCATTCGCGGTTACTGCAGCGGTGCCACAAAGGAGCAACATTCCAAGCCAAGAAGGGTGAGAATTTCAATAAAACATAATCAGATACATAATAGAGAAATGAGAGAGTGCAATCACGGTATCATCATCATCACCACATCATAATCACGCAACACCAGCTCCAATCACAAACAACAACAATTCACAGTCATGATTATGTATGAAAATGCAACCCACACGCGGGCATATGCATGATGGTACCATACTCGTCATAATAAGAGGCCGAAGCCTATTCGTCATAGTATGCACATGCCATGAGACTCTGTGAACACATGTGCAATTCATCAAACACTCACCTGGAGTACACATCATCACCATCATAAAACACTCGTAGAGTGTATTCGTCATAGTCATCAAAATCATATATATATCACATCCTCATAATCACTCATAGAGTGAACTCGTCATATTCGTCAAAATCATATAGCAACATCATCATCATTTATTCTTACATCATCCACTTCATCATTATAATTATGTCACTAGGACTAAACCCCACTAGAGGACCAAAACCTCACTCAAGGACCTCAACTTCACCTAAGGACCAAATTAGCACATTAGGAACCAAAACCTTGAATATGAACGCTCCGGGAAGATGAATGAGAGCACGTATACACAAAAACCACAAAGAACTCAATCGAACAAGCTTCTCCTTCTCCCTTGACAATTCGCGATTTCCTCCTCTAACGAAAACTTGAGACGATTCCTTCCTTCCTCTTCTTCTCAGCGCCGTACGAGCTCTCTCTCTTCTCACTCTCTCAAGTTTTGTTTTCTTTCTTTGATGCAAGGAGTGAGGCGCCAAACCCTAACCCCCTTAGCTTCAGGAGCCTCAGGAGCGCCTAAGCTATTGGGCTTGGGCTTCCTGGGCCATTCTTCACCACCCCCGAGTTGCCAACATTACCCCCAATACTCGTTCCACTTCCTGAACCATGCCCATCATTTTAATTAATTTAATCACGTTTCCAATAAAATCAATAATTCAATTAAATACTTTAATTAAATTATTTCCGGGGTGTTACAATTCTCCCCCACTTAGGATTTTTCGTCCTCGAAAACATACCTGATTCAAATAACTCCGGATACGACTCTCGCATCTTATCCTCCAGCTCCCACGTCGAGCTTTCACCGGTGCCCCCAAACCATACAACTTTCACCAGATTGATCTTCTTACCTCTCGGTCTTCACTTCCCAATCCTCAATTAAATGCGACACGGTCTCCCACGGTGAGATTATCCCGCACCTCTACATCATCCGGTTGAATCACATGAGACGAATCTGCAATATACTTCCGAAGCTGCGACACATGAAACACGTCGTGCAAGTTCGAAAGATTAGGTGGCAAGGCCACCCGATATGCGACACTTCCAACTCTTTCCGTAATCTGATACGGTCCAATGAAGCGAGGAGTCAACTTCTTTGATTTCGTGCCAAGACGCCCGACACGATCATAGGTGTGACCTCAAGAACACGTGTCACCCGCCTCTCAAACTCTAAATCCTTCCTTCTCTTATCATGGTAGCTCTCTTCCGTCACTCGAGACGCTTTCATTTTTTCTCGGATCATCTTCACTTTCTCAGTGGTTTCTCTAACCAGCTCAGGTCCAAGCACTAAACTTTCCCCAGTCTCGTACCAACATACCGGAGTCCTACACCTCCGACCATACAACGCCTCAAACGGTGCCATCCTGATACTGGAGTGATAACTATTGTTGTATGTAAACTCGATCAAGGGGAGATGAGTATCCCACGCACCTCCCTGCTCTAGAACACACGACCTCAACAGATCTTCCAATGATTGAATTGTCCTCTCTATCTGCCCGTCAGTTTGAGGATGATAAGCTGAACTCAACCTCAATTTCGACCCCAACTCCTTCTGCAAACTACTCCAAAATTCCGAAGTAAACCTTGGGTCTCTATCTGACACAATGCACAAAGGAACACCATGCAGCTTCACAATCACCTGAATGTAGATTTGGCCGGTCTCGACACCGGATACTTAATACCGATAGGAATAAAATGAGCCGACTTTGTCAATCTATCCACAACTACCCAAATTGAATCATGCCCTCTCACCGTATTGGGTAACCCAGTCACAAAATCCATGGAGATACTATCCCACTTCCACTCTGGGACATTCAACGGTTGCATCATTCCCGAAGCTTACGGTGCTCGACCTTCGATTTACGACAAAGTCAAACACGAGTAGTACGAATCGCGCCACATCTCGCTTTAACCTGTGCCACCAAAACATCTTTTTGAGATCTTGATACATCTTCGTCGCTCGGGATGGATACTTAACTTACTCCTATGTCCTTCCTCAAGAATTGCCTTTTTCATTTCCTCATCTTTGGGAACACAAATTCTTCCACGGTACCTCAATACGTTACGAGCATCTAACTCAAGTCTTCATTCCCGGTGACCAATCCCACTCATCAAATCAACCAATTTCACATCTAACCTCGCGCTTCCGGGATACTAGCCATAAAATCATTGCCAATTTTCAACATGCCCAACGACACTCGAGGTGTGACTTCACAAACTAAACTCATGTCCCTGAATTGCTCAATTAACTCAAGCTCTCTAGCCATCAATGCCGACATATGCAAAGTCTTCCGACTCAAAGCATCTGCAACCACGTTAGCTTTACCCGGGTGATAACTCAATTCAAAATCATAATCCTTCAATAATTCTAACCACCGTGTTGTCTCATATTTAACTCTTTCTGATCGAACAGATACCGCAGACTCTTGTGATCACTGAACACCTCAAATCTCGATCCATACAAATAATGTCTCCAAATTTTTAATGCGAATACCACAACGATAAGTTCTAAGTCATGAGTGGGGTAATTCTTCTCATGAGTCCTTAATTGCCTCGACGCATAAGCGACCACTTTCCCATTCTGCATAAGCACGCCACCCAAACCCATCTTGGAAGCATCACAGTATACTACAAACGGCTCGACCGAACTAGGTAAGGTCAACACGGAGATGTAGTCAATCTTCCTTTTTCACTCATTGAAACTTTCTTCACATCGGTCATCCCAAACAAAAGCTTTGCCCTTGCAAGTTAATTGGGTCAATGGCAGAGCAAACTTCGAAAACCCTCAATGAATCTTCTATAATAGCCACTAATCCCGAAAACTCCTTATTTGAGAATCGACTTTGGAGACTCCCCGCTGCAACAACATTGCATCAACTTTGGAAGGATCCACCGCAATCCCTTCACTAGAAATCACATGACCAGAGAAAATCGACCTTTTTCAACCAAAACTCACACTTGGACAACTTGGCATATAACTTTCGACTCTCTCGAATTTCTAACACCAACCTCAAATGTTTCAGATGCTCTCTCTTCCGACTTAGAGTAAATCGGAATGTCATCAATGAAAACCACCACAAACTTGTCCAAGTACTCACGGAAGATTTGGTTCATGTATCCCATGAATACTCCGTACAAGATTAGTCACACCAAAGGCATAACGGAATACTACTCATAGTGCCCATATCTTATCCTAAATGCCGTCTTCGGAACATCTTCATCCTTAACCTTGATCTGGTGATAACCAGACCTTAAGTCAATCTTGCTAAATACTTTAGCACCCACTAATTGATCCATCAAGTCATCAATCCTCGGCAACGGGTACTTATTCTTGATTGTAACTTTATTCAACTGACGGTAGTCTACACACAACCTCATGCTCCCATCTTTCTTTTTCACTAGCAGCACTGGAGCTCCCCAAGGTGACACACTCGGTCTCACAAACTTCTTTTCTAACAAATCTTCAAGTTGCTTTTTCAATTCTGCCAACTCAGATGCAGACATTCTATATGGTGCCATAGACACAGGCTTAGTTCCAAGAACCAGGTCAATAGTAAACTCCACCTCTTTCTCTGGTGGTACATCCGGAATCTCATCAGGGAACACCTCAGAAAACTCACGCACTACCGGCAATTCATCAACCTTCGCTTGGCTCTCAGCAGACAACGATGCTAATAGAGAAAACAGCTGAACCTCTTCTCTCATCATCTGTGTAGCCGACCCACGAGATAGCAAACTGCACTTCTCTTCCCGTGAAGCAAAACTCACGGACCTTTCACGACAATTGATATGAACATGGTTATCAACTAACCAGTCCATACCCAGAATGACATCCATCCCACTCAGCGGCAAACAGATCGGATCAACTAAAAATTCTCTACCATACATAGATACATGGCATTTAGCACAAACAGCGGAGGTAGTCACCAAACCCTTAGTTTGGAGTATCGATAACCATCTCCTCAACATATCGGATAAAACAAGACTTAAGTTCTCAACACATGCAAAGAAGAATAAAACTATGGGTAGCACCAGTATCAACAATAGCAACAAGAGGAGTATTATTGATATAGCACGTACCTCGAATCTCGTTCACTACGTCAGACCCAGCTAGAGCAAATACTTTTCCATACGACTTCTCTTTCTTGGGTTTTGTGCACTGTGTACTGATGTGACCACTCTCCCCACAATTAAAGCATAGCACCTCCTTCTTATCACAGTTGGAAGCCATGTGTCCCTCTTTCCCACACCGGTAACATCTCTTCACACCCTTGTTTGGGCAACGGGCTCTTATGGCCCACTTTCCCACACGTGTAACAAGTAACACCGGTTGCAGCATCTCCCCCACTTCGCTTAGGCCCACCGACAGACTTACCAACAAACTTTCCCTTGCCCTTACCAGCAGGCACCTCATAGGGCTTACCACGACCCGAAAAATTCTTTTGCTTTTCCCTCATAACTCTGGAGAAGGCATTATTGTCTTCTTCAAAAATTCTGGCACTATTAACCAACAATGGGAACACACAGATCTGCTGATACCCTATGGCTCTCTTAATGTCGGCACGCAACCCGTTTTCGAACTTGATACATTTGGAGAACTCAACCCCTTCTCCGTCATAATGAGGATAAAACTTAGACAGCTCAGTAAACTTTGCAGCATACTCAGTGACAGTCATGCTACCTTGCTCAAGTCTCAGAAACTCAACCTCCTTCTTCCCGCGAACATCCTCCGGATAGTACTTTCTCTTGAATTCCCTCTCAAACACAGGTCAAGTAACCTCCTCATTGGCAGTCGTCAACCCCTGACTAGCTGCCCTCCACCAATCATAAGCCTCTTTCTTCAACATGTGTGTGCCATAGCGAACCTTCTGAGCATCGGTGCAATCCATAACGCGAAAGATCCGCTCCATCTCACTTAGCCACTCAAGGGCACCATCAGGATTATACCCGCCTTCAAAAGTAGGAGGGTTCTCACGCTCGAACGTAGCCAAACTACGCGTTCCATCACCAATAGCATTGGGTATGTTACCCACAACTCAAAGAATAGCTGCGCAAGGCAAAGCAAGTGCGCATCGATCGTCCGCCCCGCCATTCTAGCAACCGCAATGAGAAAACAAAAATCAGAAACGAGTAACACAGCTCAAATGTTACTCAACTTGACGACTCAACCACCGGCCGGACAGACCGAACTGCTCTGATACCACTAATGTAACACCCCTATTCTACCCTTAATTCACACGTCATATATCAGAGTAATTCCATTTCTCAAAAATATTAATTTAATTGGATAGAACAGAAATGCCACATCGACAGGAAGAATACTCATCAATTGCACTCATTAAAGTTGGTGCAACAAACCAACGTCATAAAAATTAAACTTCCTCAATCACATCACAAATGGAATAGAAATAATGATCCCTAAAAATCCATTTCACATCATCGTTACAATCATTAAACAAATAGTCCCTCAATTAAATTAAGTTATAAAACTCCACTACACCCCCTAGGTGCTACGATATCAGAGAGCGACACAGACAGACTCCCCGACGGCTATCAAAAGAAAGCAGCTAGACCTTCATTCGCGGTTACCTGCAGCGTTGCCACAATGGAGCAACATTCCAAGCAGAAGGGGTGAGAATTTCAATAAAACATAATCAGATACATAATAGAGAAATGAGAGCAGGCAATCACACGGTATCATCATCATCACCACATCATAATCACGCAACACCAGCTCCAATCACAAACAAACAACAATTCACGGTCATGATTATGTATGAAAATGCAACCCACACGCGGGCATATGCATGATGGTACCATACTGCGTCATAATAAGAGGCCAAGCCTATTCATCATAAGAGTCGAAGCCTATTCGTCATAGTATGCACATGCCATGAGACTCTGTGAACACATGTGCAATTCATCAAACACTCACCTGGAGTACTCATCATCACCATCATAAAACACTCGTAGAGTGTATTCGTCATAGTCATCAAAATCATATATATATCACATCCTCATAATCACTCATAGAGTGAACTCGTCATAGTCGTCAAAATCATATAGCAACATCATCATCATTTATTCTTACATCATCCACTTCATCATTATAATTATGTCACTAGGACTAAACCCCACTAGAGGACCAAAACCTCACTCAAGGACCTCAACTTCACCTAAGGACCAAATTAGCACATTAGGAACCAAAACCTTGAATATGAACGCTCCGGGAAGATGAATGAGAGCACGTACACAAAACCACAGCAACTCAATCGAACAAGCTTCTCCTTCTCCCTTGACAATTCGCGATTTCCTCCTCTAACGAAAACTTGAGACGATTCCTTCCTTCCTCTTCTTCTCAGCGCCGTACGAGCTCTCTCTTCTCACTCTCTCAAGTTTTGTTTTCTTTCTTTGATGCAAGGAGTGAGGCGCCAAACCCTAACCCCCTTAGCTTCAGGAGCCTCAGGAGCGCCTAAGCTATTGGGCTTGGGCTTCCTGGGCCATTCTTCACCACCCCCGAGTTGCCAACATTACCCCCAATACTCGTTCCACTTCCTGAACCACGCCCATCATTTTAATTAATTTAATCACGTTTCCAATAAAATCAATAATTCAATTAAATACTTTAATTAAATTATTTCCGGGGTGTTACACATGTCATTGGGAAAGTGAATCAATACACCAATACAAACTCCAATCTCTTCTTTTGTAAAAAAAATAAAAAATTAACACATATTTCATCAGGATTTAATAAGTAAATGAGAAAGAAATTTATTTGGTAATAAAGAAATTTATTTGGATTTAATAAGTATCTGATCTTATATTGTATTATATATATTATTTTATTTTATATTATACTTTACTATATTGTATTATCTATAAGTTGATGGAAGAAAATATTTATGTATATTATATTTTAATGTCAATGAAATCAAATATTTGCCTCTAACATTATATAATTTGCTTGGTTCATGGAATATGAGTAAATTTTTAATGACTATTCGTATTTTGAGTAATATAAGAATTCCTAATAAGCTTTATCCTTTTTGGTTACAACCTTTCATTTTATTAAGAGATTTATTTGATGTCATAAAGGTGGAGTGGACATTAATTGAGTAAAAAAAATATTGAGATTTAAGTTGGAAATTAGATGGAAATGATGTGGAGCTTCCTAGAGCTTGGAAAAAAGCTCCTTTAGAGATTTACTAGGGGAAATCCCCGTGCGATGCACGGATCTGTACAAATATTTTCTAAAAAAATATATTAAGGATATAACTTAAGTACATATAATTAGAAAGGAAAATAATACTTTTTATACAATTTATTAAGATATTAATTTTTAAACATGCATAGATGAGAACATGAAAATCCAATTTAATAGATTGTAGGTTAGTATTATATGATGTTAATAAATATTATAAGGATTATATATATTGTAATGATATTAGTAGAAAAGGAAATAAAAATTTAAGGAACTAAATATATATTTTTTATTTAACTTTAAAATTAGTTTAACTATACATTTTAGAGTGATTTATTTCTTGAATTTCCAATAAAATCATGAGTTAGTACAATATAAATTGAAGATGTAGAGTTTTAATTAACTCATAATATATTTAATTCAATTTTTGAAAATATTGCATATTTTGCTATTTAAATTATTTATTTATTTATAATTAGAATTCAAAAACTGAAAATTAATACGTACTTGATAGCAATCTACTTTTTTGGTAAGCTCTATTATACTCTATCAACCTTGAACATGTGTTTGTGAATGTTCATGGAACATATTCAAAAATCTTTTAGACATAGCACATCATCTAATTTCATTGAAGCTATTAAAATTAAATATTTTTTTAAAGAACAATGTTAAAATTCAACATATATAATCCATGCATGTCAAGATGTCAATAGCTTGGGAAAAAAATTATTTCTCACTGGGATGACTCACTAACTAATCAAAATTTGTCTTTTTGTCTTGTTGACTACTTTAGAAATGTCTAAAACATGAAGCCTAAATCCTTTAATTTGCTTTGCCTTTTCAATTTTTTCTCTATTCATGTAAACTCCATTTTTCCTCCCTTGACTACAATTTGAAACCTATAACAAATGATCAATAAAATCGTATGAATGAATGACAATTATTGAAAAAATTGTAACTAATCTCTATTAAAATCCAACTATAATAATTAGTAATAATCAAATTAATAATTTAGAGACACCAAAAGGCATCCAAAATCAAAACATCAAGTAATGAATTAAGAGTAATCAATAAAGGAGTAAAAAGAGATTTTTTAAAAATTAATAAATTATATGTATATGTATATGTATATATATATAATTTAATATAAGATATAATTCGAGATTTAGTGAAACTTATAAGTTTTAGTAAATATACATACATCATTGTTTTCTTCCTAAATTTAATAAGTGATAATTTTTTCAACAAAATAAATGAATCCAGATTTATTTTATAATTTTTTTAAAATATATAGGAGAAGTTAGTTTGGGAGGTCAATTTAAATGTAAAATTTAAATTAAATTTCAATTGAAGTTTAAAATTTAAATAAATATCTGGACATCATTTGTTGTGTATGGTAAGATAATGATTCATATATATATATATATATATATATATATATATATATATATATATATATATATATATATATATATATATATATATATATTGATGTATATATAGATATATATATATATATATATATATATATATATATATAAATAAAGTTAGTTTAGACCTTTTTATACTAACTATATTTCAAAGGTAGGATTTTATAAAACTTTAAGTTGATTAATTTTAAGTAGTAATCCTTTTTTAGTTGTTTTAATTAGATGAATATATAATAAATAATATATGTATATATATATATATATTTTTTTAATTTAAATTTTTACTTGGAGATGTAAATTAAATGTGCAACCAAATTATATATATATATATATATATATATATATATATATATATATATATATATATATATATATATATATATATATATATATATATATATATATATATATATATATTAGTTAGAAAGTGACCATTCAGTTCATGGACATAAACTAAAGAAAATGACCAAGTAAATGATAAAACTGTTTCATAATCAATTCTCACGGGTTAATTGGTTTTAATGTATTATAATTGCATGGTTTCATTATCAATTCTCATTAGTTAATGGTTAGTTATGTGTTAAAAATACTCTTGTCATGGTTAAAACATCACCGTCTTTTGGGTTACCATGAATATCAAAAGATTTTTTTTCCCTAAACCTAACTTTAAAATATATAAAGAACATTGATATTTTTTGGATAATATTCTTTTATGTATATATATATATATATGTACAATTAAATAATTGATATTTATTGGATAATATTTTTTAACAAAAAGGAAAATTGTCACATATTAAAAAAGTTTGATTTGTTTTGTTCACAAAAATAAAGTTTTATTTCAACTTATAAATTTTAACAAATATGTAGACGTTTTTTTTTTTTGGTGTTTTATCAAAGTAGTTAATTAATTAACATTTGAACTTAATTTTAAAGTTCTTATTTTCATTTATTAATGGTATTTTTTTTGTTCTTTTTGCCTTTGCCTATTGTTTTCAAAAGCCATTGTCAAAATAGTGTGAACTGCAGGTAACAATTCTAATCAATTAAATTTACATGCTCATTGAAACAAATTTTTCTTTTGACAATTATTGAAATACACTATTAGATATTGCAAAGTCGTATCAAATTTCAAGGAAGTCGTCTTCTTTTATAGTCAATGATTATCAATGTTAGTGTCTGAGTCGTTATCATTTGTCAAAATTGCTAACTCTTGCTTCAATAGTATCTTATTACATTTTCTTATCAAGACACTCGAGCAAGAAGTCAGATCAATGCCCATTATTTTTTGGGGACCCAACCATGATATAGTTATTATCAATTTGCATGCATTTTAGAAATGATAATAAAAATCAAACACAAATAAAAGAATAGATAATAAGAGACACATGATACATAGTTGAATTGAAAATATATTGAAATACGACCCCATTACCAGCTTTGTTTTTATTTGAACAAAGATTATTTTTTTGACAAACTTTCACAAAGATTATGGTGGTAAATTTTTTGACCTTCACGAAGTACCATACTTTAGTTAACTCATAAACATTGATTAGCCAAACAAAATTAAAATCAGAAGATTAAATAGCATTTCTTATATTTCAAATACAAAATGACAAAAGCATTAGCCACCAAATGCGAGATAAGTGAAATCATGAAAGTACCTCGGGCAATTTTCATAAAAGTAGGAAGAGTTCCAGATTTTATTTGTTGCAAGCTCTCACCTCCACACTATAATGGGTATAAGACTTGTGTATGTGTGAAGCTCATGGGCTAACAACTATTTATAGAAGTTTTATTATGAAAAATGCATTTAGTAGTCATTATCACCATAATGTGATAGTCATTCAAAGGTTGGCCTTCGAGATCCAAATTGTTATTGTTATAAAACTATAAATCAAAAGAAAAATATGAAATCATAAACTCTTAAATTGAAGTGAGCATTTATAGTTAAATCTCTCTTTTTCTTTTTTGATAAGTCACCTTAAATCTCTCGATGCCAACGTAAATTTTATGAAAATTGATGAAATTAATAATATGGCTTTAATATAAAAAATTGAATGAATAACGTCATTTAATATATGTTTTCTAAAAACGGGAGGATGAGGCTTCAAAAAAAAGTAATAATAGTCAACAAATCGAATCAAATTCTTCCATTTAATTAGTAATGCATCGCATATATTTTTAATGTATAAAGACACTAATTTGAATCAAATAAGAAGCCCGGAAAATTTACAGACATGGTGCAAGACACCATAATAGTTTAAGTTCTTTTTATTTTTGATAAAATCTGCTTAAAGTTAAAAGGCTATAAATTTAAAAACCTTTCAAATCCAAAACTTATATTTTTAATGTATAAAGACACTAATTTGAATCAAATAAGAAGCCCGGATAATTAACAACATGGCAAGACACCTTAATAGTTAAGGTTTTTTTTTTGGACAAAATATAGTTAAAGTTAAAAGGCTATAAATGTTAAATTTAAAAACCTTTCAATTCCAAAGCAATTTTGCAACATGATTGTAAATCAAGTAATTGTTAAAGTCTCATTTATAGTGGTAAGATGAAAATATTTTCAATGTTAAAGTAAGTAATTGTCATTCATATGAAATAATAATTTAATTTTAATTTGAAATTCACAATTAAATTTTCATCAAAATATCGAGGAGCATCTTAGAGTTTGGGAAAAAGCTTCCTTTAGAAATTTAACATTTTTAAATGTGTATAAAAAAATTTAAAATCAAGAAATAGATAATATATGAATATTAATATAATATTTTGTGGTTCATAAAAGTTAATTAAAATATATTGTGATTTTAATAAGTATTGATAAAGTGAGATTTAAATTTAAAAATTGAATGTCATAAAGGTTTAGTGGATATTAATTAAGTAAAAAAGAATGTTGAGATTTAAGTTGGAAAATAATATGAAATGATGTGGAGCATCCTAGAGCTTGGAAAAAAGCTTCCTTTAGAGATTTACTAGGGGGAATACCCGTGCGTTGCACAGGTTGTTATAATATTTTTTATTTTCTTTTGTAAAGTTTATATATAAAAATAAGAAAATTGTTAATATATATTATATATAATAAAAATAAAATATTATCTTGTCAAAAAAATATATTATATAAATATGTTGTTGTACTTTTTATATATAAATATTAATTGTTTTAGGTATTGTTCTTATAGAATGTATACGTTTTTAAATACAAATGATTGTAAATAATTTTTATTAGATTAGTCGTTGAAAATATAACCTTATAAAAGTGAAACGAATTTTAGAAACTTTATTGAATACTTTTTTTTAAAATATGAAAAATATGTTTTCATATTATTTTATTTGATTAGTACAATATTTTCCATTATATTTAGTAATACAAAAAAAATACTATTTAGTATGTTGAAGTTATTGGCATGTATATATGTAAGCCATTTAAGTTTTTTAAATTAGAATAAGATTTAGGTAAAAAGAGATAAAAATAGTAACTAAAATATATTATTCATTTCGTTGGGTAATAATATGAAGGGAAAAAAAAGAACTCAAAAGAGATAAAAATAGTAGTGTGTTTTTTTTTTTAAATTCTCCCTCTATATTTAACAAAATTAACGATTCTTCATCCATATTGAGTTTTTTTTTTTTTTTTTTACAAAACTCTCAATGAATTTTACGATGTATATAATTGTTCTCTCCAATTTCAATGTCATTTAAGTATTTTATCATTAACTATATTTATATAAAATAAGATTTTTAATATATTAATTAAAGGACTGATCTATTATACATTTATAATTTGAGAGTAGTATTTTGAAGTTGTATTTTTTGATATTTTTCTTTATAAGATAGTAAAATTTAAGTTTTTTTTCTTCTTATAGTTGGTAAGTTTATAAGTGTCTTTAGTTACAATTATATATATATATATATATATATATATATATATATATATATATATATATATATATATATATATAAAATTGCAACTAAAGACACTAATTTTTCTTTATAGAAAGAAGTATAATGTTGTATTTCCTTTTGATATATAGATTTAATAAATTTTATGAACATCATTTGAGTTTTTTTTTTTAAAGATAGTAAATAACGAATAAGAAAAATTTACGACTAAAAGAGAGGTATGAGGTAGAAGGAAAAAATTGGCAAACACAATAGTGATAATTTTAAGTGTAACATAAAGTAAAATCATTTTTTGTGTACACAATTTTTAAAAAAATGTTCATTTACACAATTTTAAAAGGAAAATTCTCCTTTTTAGAAGATGCAAGTATACAATAACATACAAAGACATGAAACAAATGATTTAAGAATGTGAATTTTTTCTTATGTTTAGTTCTAAAAGGCTTCATAATAATCGCACTTATAATATTAAAATCTATGTATACATCCCACAAAATAGTAAAATTGATGTTGTAGAAGATTTTGCAAAATGTTATTCTATATGACAATAACTTTTGAAACAATTGAATTTTTCACATCCAATCGTCGACAAATGCGAAACTATATTCCTTCCGGATTATTGTTCCTACGCTTATAGCATTGTTTTATTGGAGGAGATCTCGGATGAATTAAAACGTGTTTTGGAAAAACATGATCTACCTCATTCCGTATACACTTTAATGATTTGACTAATAAATTGATAGGCAAATTTTTTTAAATGATACCACTAAAACTAATGGATTTTCTTCTCAAATATCTAACCTTTAGTGAAAGAAAAAAAAAATCTCCCACCTTTAGCATCCTTCTTTTGTTTAGATCTCAACCTCTTGGCGTGTGCCTCCTTCCATAAAAAATGCATGTTTTTTCATTAGGCTTGGCCTCTATTTGGTATAAACATCTCTTGCATGCCTCAAATACAAAGTGATTTTTGATGCCTTTAACAAAGAAGGAACACACATTGAAGTGTTAATAAGTATATATCAAATGATGAATTATAAAGCTAATAGAAATCTACCATATAGAACGTACATATAGTGATGAATAAAGCCAAGAAATATAGAGCCATGCAAACTTAAAATTCTTGAGGGAGAAAAAACAGTGATGTGATCATAAAAATTAAAAAGGAATTATGGAAGAATGTTGGTGGTTAACAAAAATGGTAGGAATTCAGATGTATAAATATATGAATATAAATTAAAGTGTCGGTTTTATTTTCTTGAGTTAAAGCTTCTGTTATGTAATCGAAAAGTCCTGTCATTTAAATCTACAACTACAAATGTATAAAAAGTTAACTAATAAGACATTCACCCAATAGTAAATAAATAACTAAAATAATTTTGATATAGTTCCATAAAATTATGAGATCAGTTACTTATTTTCAGATATATTAATAAGATAGTATTAAATAACAATAGGAAATGATAGTTAACATAAAATCAATTTTTTCTTTGTCAAAAAAATTTTAAAATTATTTTTTTTTATTTAACATCACAAAATTATACAAAATAATTAATAATATTGGAAAAACACTCACTCACTAATAAATAAATTAAATTAACGTAAATATAGGTTGTTTCAAACTTGATTTAAAGTGTAATTAAAAAAAATTAGATTTTAAGATGCATGTTAAAAATTTTGATTTATATATTTGAAAGCACATTTAACTATTTATTTTAAAACATAAATATATGTTAACACACTTAAAAATACTTAGAATAAATAAAACTTTTTTTAATAGACAATAAATAAAACTATAAGATACACGTTACAATTCCCAAATAGTTAAACATAAGTTTTTTTGGATGAAAGTTAAACATAAATTTAGAATAAGTAATAATAATAATAATCATATGGAAGGCCAACCATCTCCTAATAATGTAACAATTCCCTACTCTGATCATAAATTTTTCATTTAAATTTAACAAATTATCATAAAAGTAGTTTAAGTCTATTTTACATATAAAATATAAATAAATATAATTATAGATCAAAATGATTTGTTTTTAAGTTATTATAATATTGTTTATTTATATATAAATAGAAATAGAAACATAGATAAAAATGAGGAGCATTATGGATGCATCATCTAAGTTGTATTTTTTTGTTTAAATATTTAAAAACACCTAAATCCTATACAAACTACCATCTATTTGTGTCATATTTTAATAGCTAATAAAAATGTAAAAAGTTAGTAGTGAGTGAGTCTCTTTTTAATTTATAAACTAAAGCTAAAATTTATACTATAAATTTAATAATATGCATAATTTGCAATTACAAATATTAAAGGTTTGTCCGCATCCAAAACATTTGAATTGCTACTACCAAATGTGACCTTACAAATATTAGACTATTTTGAACTGAAAATATTATTTTAGTTTTTTTGTGAAGAGTAGAACTATTTTAATATACACTATATTACTTTTTTCATGTATTCATTATTCTAGAAATAAAAATAATAATTATCTTTATATCAATAGAAATATTATATAATGAGCACATTAAACAATTTTTCAAAAATATAATTTTGAATGAATATTTCTTTTTGTTAGTTACCATTTGAATATATACAATATCACTATTTTTTAATATATTCATTATTTTTTATAAATAAACAATTAAAAGTGTGTTTCTATATTTTAATTTCTAATATAAAAACGTAAAAAATTAGTAGTAAGTGAGTCCATTATTAATTTGTAAAGTAAAACAAAAATTATTATGAAAATTTTAATTCTAAAATGAAATTATTACTAAGAAGTTTAAATATTCTACCCCAGAAAAAGAATTTTAAATATTCAACCTTTCATTATGATAATTTTTTTAATGAGTCAAAATATTTTAAGTTACACTATATTACTATTTTAGTATATCCATTGTTTTAGAATTAAATATAATAATTAGTGATATAACAAAAAAATAGTACATTAAGAGTTAAGCAAGTGATTTTTAAGAATATCATTTTGACAAAGTAAACTAAAAAATTGACAACAAAAAAACTTTAAAAATATTTTTCATTAAACCCATTATTTTTACAATTCTATACAAAATTAGAAATATGCTCGGACATAAAAAGTGGATAAAAGGTGAGGAAATAATAGGACCACACTTTTCAAGTTGCACATGAATAATAGGTTTCTCATGATCTATGAAAAGAAACGGTTTCTAAAAATAATTTAAAATTAAACATGATTCCTGGAATTGGATGGCTATGGCTTTACAAAGCATCGTTGACTCAATTGCATCGTCTACTAAGTGATCCAATTTTTCTCTCCGCCTCTTTGACTACCTCAAAGCTATCAAGAACATGATACTTTTTATTTCTTCTCCGCATTTTTTTCCTCGTGAATCTCACTCCTTTCTTCTATTCATATGTATATCTTGTTTTCTTTCTAAATGTTTCACCAAAAGCTCTCCACTCACCATCCAAAATTGTCTTCTTTAAATAATGCTTAGTGTTATAACCAACTAAAACTCTACCTCTTCCACTTATTTTCTCTTAACTCATGAGTTTATTGTAAATTAAGAAAAAATTAATATTAATGTGAAATTTTAATGCACAATGATTACTTCAAAAAGAATTTCAATGGTCCACTAAATATATGTTGTTTAAAAAAACTTAGATTAACTGTGATTAAAAAGGCAAATGCATGTGTATTGTAATTTTTTAAATTTATATAAACTATTATCATTATTAAAAAGATAAAGCTTTCTATCATGAGAGTCTTTTCACTTATGATCATTGGTTTTACAATCAAGAAAATGAAACGAAATAATACCTATTATCTATTTAGTTGTTACAAACATTGAGGAGTAGTTAAGCTATGAAGAATAAAAATATTATTATCTATTTGAATTGACGATATTGAAGAATATTGCTAATTGAAAAAATACAAATTAATCTATGTGTCTTGAACTATTCTAAATTCATTTATTAATTAATATTTGTATGTAATTATTTTTACCCAAATAATTTAGATTTTAAAATTGTTAATCATAATATAATTTACAAAGTTTATTGTCTCATTGATGAGGACCAAGATTGGAGAATAGGAAGAAAAGCAAGAGCATTTTCAAGTCATTGATTATAGGAAAATATTAGTTGTTATTTTCATTTATCATTAAAATTGTAATAATTGTACTTTGATATATTTCCTTTTTTTTTTTTTGACCGAAATATATATTTCCTTTTAGAAGCCTAGTTTTTACTCTAAGGCATATAGGATATGATTATGAATTTAGGGTGATGTATTAGCATTGTAATAATAGTATTTTGATGTATTTTCCTTTTAGAAGCCTAGTAGTTGTTCTAAGGCATATAGGATGTGATTAGCAATTTAGAGTGGTGTAGCTAGTAAAGTGTCAAAAGTATAAATTGGCCAAATGCTTTGTAAAATTCAGATTTTGATGAAATTGGCCAAATTCATATTTTTTGCTAATCAAGTAATAAATTGAGTTGTACATTTTTTAATGTTTATAAATTTTTTGATTAATGAATAAGTATATCATTTTTAATACTAACATATTAATTTGTTGTTTTAAAAAATTAATTAATTTTTTTATTGTGATATTAAATAATTACTAATAAAGTGGGATTTTATATTAAAAATTGGATGTCATAAAAGTTGAGTAGACATTAATTAAGGAAAAAAGAATGTTGAGATTTAAATAGAAAAGTAAATAAAGATGATGTGGAGCTTCCTAGAGCTTGGAAAAAAGCTTCCTTTAGATATTTATATAGATATAGATATAGATAGATAGAAGATATAGATATAGATAAACATTTCTCTTCATTGTGTTATGAATAATTTTATGTTTAATTCCTATTAGCAATCCATAATCGTAGGTTTTTATTCTTCTTGAGAATGCTCATAGGCATCACCAAATATTTTATTCCACTAAGAGTAACATTTAATAATAATAAGTTAGTGGTAATAATGAATTTAAGTCTCATTTAATTGTAAATTATAAATAAATATTAATAAAATTAAAAAATTTATTGAAAAATAAATGGAAATGATGTGGAGCATCCTAGAGCTTGGAAAAAAGCTTCCTTTAGATATTTATATAGATTGAGCTTATAATTTGCTGAAAATTCAGAAATAATACCTGATGATATTGACATGTTCTTCTTCCATGGAATTCCATTACACTAGCAGGAGCACTCTCTTGGATGTTCTCATTTCTTTTAGTGCCACTTGGATCCCACCCATCTCTTGTAAGGCCACCTGGATCCCACTTATAGACAAGTGGAAGCTTTTCCATAATTGTAATGTTAGTGCTACAGCTCCTACCAAACCCCACTAGCATCTTGATTAGTATGTCAACTCCTTTGAATAATTTGAAAACTTCAACTGAATAATTTAACTCACTGCTGTGCTCATTCCTCATTTCTTTCTCTTCATCCCTGTCAAACATATTATAGCCTCTGTGTTCTATACTAATGGGAACCGAAACCTTTATATTTTCCTCTTCATATTCTTCATGAGACACTCTCACTGGATATTTATGGACTGCCTTAATAACGTTAGTTTGGGCTGCACTCATCAGGTGGGAAGTGAAATCCTCCTATTTGTTTATTTCAATTTCTTCCTGTAGTATCTCCTCCTGATTAGTAAATATGGTGGGTGTAATAATGAAATTGTGGGCCTGGCCTATTGGGTTAAAAGTGAGGTCCACTTTCTTTATATTCCAAGGCCTTTACTTTTCCCACACCCCCTCCGACTCCTAGCACGCCCCTAACATTTTTTTTTCCAAAAATGACCTCGCGTGGGACGCTCGTGCAGCGTGGTTAAAGTGACTGTTCGAACGACCTTGGGCGAACAGGTTCGAACGACCTTGTCCGTGTTAAGGAATTTGTGTTGTTCGAACGACATCGTCCAAACCTGTTCGAATATACTCATGTGTGTTAAGGGATATTGCCAACTGTTGGTGTGAGGGTGTGTTATTGCTGCCTCGAATGGCTTTATTCGAACATGTTCGAAGGGTGGCGTTGAACAGCGCTCGAATGGTATCATTCGAACCAATGTTATCTGTAAGCGAAACTTAAAAACGTAAATGTAAAGCGAAACTTAAAACCGTAAAAGTAAAAGCGAGTTTTGTTGATTTCAAAAGTTGCCTACCAATAGTTATATACAACGTTGTGTGCGAAAATTATAAATCTAACTTAACATTGACTACCATCAAAGTATCTTTACTTAAATCTACACAAGGAAGGGGATGGGGGTTGTGATTGTATGAGCAAACACTTCCACTTTTGCACCCGGCTAATAAAAAGCGAGTCCCGACCCTTTCACATGGGTGCCCTATTAGTATTCCACATAATATCAAGCGGGGGCATTGGACTTCCGTGCTTCATAAAGATCTTCAAAAGACAACAAAAACATAATGTTATGTAATGTTTTCGAATGACTACACCGAATCTAAATAGAAGACACGTTACTGCACAAAGTGTTTGTGTTCGCACGAAAAGGATGTTGAATCTATCGAGCACTTCGAATGGCGCAACATTGAAGGGAAAAATTGTGTAACAACAATTAGGTGACCAACAAGTCAAGACGACTTCGTACTTGTTGCGATTAGATACCCGTATATCCCGGTATAGTCATCCAATTATCTTCAACACTGTTCCCATGATGTGCCCTCAACAACGCCTTCATCAAAAATGTGACCTTACCAATACCACCATACAGTCGAGTGTAAAAGTCATTGTATTGGTTAAGCTCCTCCATCAGATCAGTTCTGACTGACTGCCAAGCCTCCTCACCCCTTCCAAGAAATGCTGCAATACACCGGAATCCACAGTTACCATCACCAACCACCTTAACAAGTTTTTCAACATAGGACGCGCATGTATGCCAAGCATCCCTATTATGTATGTATTAAATACATCCATAACAAAGCAACATCGAGATCTGTAATAATAGGATTCTGCAAAGAGCAAGAGTGGTGTCAAAGTAGGAGAAATTTGTTGAAACAAAGAGTGTGAGTGTGCTTCTGTAACAATAGGTGTGGGTGTTGGTTTCTTATTTAGTGGAGGAGTAGGGATTGTAGTAGCACTGTCAGCTTGAGTTCTCTTTTTGCTTAGTGATGGATTAGGTGTTGGACACGTTGACAAAGTAGGAGCAGGAGTTGAACCAGAACTGTATGGGTTTGTAGACGTTCCACTATTGCTTTGGGGGGGAGTAGGTCGTTTACGAGACTGAGCAAAACATCCACTAGATCCGGAGTCAAATTTGTCATCTACATGCTCCCAAAATGACTTGTCTCGCTTTGTTGAGTAATCAACATTCCCTTTCTTATCTTTTTTTGGTGCTCCCTTTGTAATGATCGTATCCGGAGGTTGACACATAGAAGTCGTGTCGTCGGGAATGCCAATTCACGTGCTTTTGCCTTAATCATAACTCTACCAGGCGTGATCGAGGCCTCAAACCTTCTTTCGATAGCTTCAAGTTCAATGTCTACACTCAACTCATCATCCATTACCTGCATGCGTAATTTGAAATCAACCTCGCGCCAATGTTGGTGAATCATGCTCAACGGAATTGGAGTGCGATCCATCATAACCCTACAAAAAAGCGACATTGATTTAGTGACAACCCATATAATGTTGAGTTTATAGACAAAATAACAACATGAGTGTACATAATACCTTGAAAGCTCACATGCACATGGTAGTCCGTGTGTAGTCCTGAGTGTGCATCGACATAATGATGGGTTAAGTGAAACGGATCCAGTCTGCTGCATCTCACCCAAAATATGGTCTATAGCATTAGATGAAACTAAACCCTTAATTTCATCAAAAATCTTCTTCTTCAAGTGTTGAACTTTCACTCTACTCAAACTATGCTCGAAGTGCATTTTAAGATCAGAATGTTGTATCCTAAGCATGGTCTGCATTCCATCCCAGCACTTGCACAAATCTCCCCTACTGCAAGTCGAGTCCAATAAACATAATTATCGCGTTGCAAATAAAACATCAGTTGTTGGAGCTCAGTACTACCCTCACGCATAGCCGACCGTTGCCTTTGACGACAGTTGTATATTTGTTTCACAACCGTATAGTTATCACCAAGCTTCATCAATTTCAGCTCATTAAGGATCAATTTAGGCCGAGTATGATTCCTAGTCATTCTAGCCACTAGTTCCTTCTCTTCTGAAGTTAACCTACCAATGTACGGACGTCCATCATGATAAGTAGCCATGCCATGGTTATGAGTTCCATTCATAACCCTCAAAATCCATCCTCCAAGCTTCTTAATAAATTTCTCTTTTAGTCTGAAGGGACAACAACATTTTCTAGTGTTTGTGCCTTCCTCAACATTTGTCTTATATGATCCAGCTTTATCACAAATCAACATGCAGTATTGTTTACCTGATCGTCGTCCGGTGTCAGATCTTCCTATAACAATCACCATCCCAAGAGATTTCCCAACCGCACGCACTCCAAGTCAGCAGCTCATCACGAGTAGGAAATAACTGAAATTCAATGACTAAGTGTCAGTTACATAATTTGAATAGTTCCCTAAAATTAAAACAACTAATTCATTCTCACCGTATCAGTTTGGAACGAACTAGTAAAGTCTTGGGATTCGACGACGTCAGTTGACATGTCAACTGTGACAGTTGACATCTCAGCTGCTAAAGTTGACAACTCAACTGCTCCAGATGCTTCCTCATTTTCATCCATTTAAACAAAAAAAACCTGCACAGAAGCTGCAACTTATCAGTTGCTGTCATACGCCTGTTCGAACGGCCTCATGCGAACATAGTTTGAATGAGGCTGTTCGAACAAATCAAATTCACACCCCAGTTAACACCTGTTCGAACACGTTCATGCGAACATGTTCGAACGACCCCGTTCGAACTGAGCGCGTTTGTAGAAAAAAAATGGCGTAAAAAACTCAAAACAGAACCAAAATGGAAAATGTTTAGTAGCGTTATTACCTTGAGCTAGTTGCAAATGATGGGTAGTTGAATGGGAGTGAATGATGAAGGTGAGGATGGGTGGGTTTTAGAGTGGAGAGATGGGAGGTTTGGGTGTTGGAGAGGGAGTGTTTTGGGTGTTGGAGAAGAAGAGGGAGAGGGGTAGAGGGGGAAATTGAATTGTAAGTGGGGTTAGTTTGGTAAATGTGTAGGGTGAGGGGGTGTGTTTAGAGTAGGAGGGGGTGTGGGAAAAGCAAAGGCCTATTCCAATTAGACCCAACCACATTTTCATTATCCAGGTATTTTTTTCCTTTTAACACCCCCTCTTGTATAGGCTTTTACTTTTCCCACACCCCCGTTTACTCATCGCACGCCCCCAAACATTTTTTTTCCAAAAATGGCCTCGCGGGACGCGCTCGTGCTGGCGTGGTTTTAGTGTTCGAACGGCCTTGTTTCGAACGACCTTGTCCGTGTTAAGGAATTTTTGTTGTTCGAACGACATCGTTCAAAACTCGTCGAAACAAACTCATGCGTGTTAAGGAATATTGCCAACTGTTGGTGTGAGGGTGTGTTATTGGTGCCTCGAATGGCTTTATTCGAACATGTTCGAAGGGTGGCGTTCGAACAGGCGTTCGAATGGTATCATTCGAACCAATGTTATACTGTATGTTTAAACTTAAAAACCGAAAAGCGAAGCGAGTTTTTTCATTTCAAAAGTTTCCTACTAATAGTCATATACAAAGTTGTGTACCAAAATTATAAATCTAACTTAACATTGACTACCATCAGTATCTTTACTTAAATCTACACAAGGAAGGGGATGGGGGGGTTGTGATTGTATGAGCAAACACTTCCACTTTTGCATGCGGCTAATAAAAAGCGAGTCCCAACCCTTTGCTATGGGTGCCCTATTAGTCATCCACATCAAATCCAGCAGGGCATTGGACTTTCGTGCTTCATAAAGATCTTCAAAAGACAACAAAAACATAATGTTATGTAATGTTTTGGAATGACTACATCGAATCTAAATAGAAGACACTTTACCTGTACAAAGTGTTTGTGTTCTGGTACCAATAGGATGTTGAACTGTCGGGCACTTCTGAATGGCGCAACATTGAAGGGAAAAATTGTGTAACAACAATTAGGTGACCAACAACTCAGGACAACTTTGTACTTGTTACTGATCAGATACCCCATATCCGGTATAGTCATCCAATTATCTTCAACATTGTTCCCATGATGTGCCCTCAACAACGACTTCATCAAAAATGTGACCTTACCAATACCACCATACAGTCGAGTGTAGAAGTCATTGTATTGGTTAAGCTCCTCCATCGATCGATTCGAAATCGATACACGCCAAGCCTCCTCACCCCCTTCCAAGAATCCCTACGATGTATGTATTAAATACATCCATAATACACGGAATCCAGTGTGGATATCTTGTGTTACCATCACCAACCACATTAACAATTTTTTCAACATAGAGAAGTGTGTTTTTGGAATAAAAGAAAGGAGGATCGCTCAAATTCATGCAAACCTAATATATTCTTCAATTGATAAAAGCAATCTTTAAACTTGTTTTTAGAAAAATCGATTCATGGCTTGTAACTTTAGCTTAGAAATCGATTCATAGCTTGTTTAAAGCTAGAAATCGATTCATAGCCTATAAAGTTAAAGCTAGAAATCGATTTGCATATTGATGTTTTTAAAATAAACAATCGATTCATGGCTTCTTACTTTCAAGCACTAAATCGATTCATATCTTCCCATTTTAAAGCACTAAATCGATTTGTTGATTGCCTTATTAAAGCTCAAAATCGATTTGTATCTTTCCTTCCTAGTTTTTAGGAATTTGATTTTATAAAACAATCGATTATCTACTTCCCTTTATTGAAGCACAAAATCGATTCCTCACTTGTTCCCACAAGCAAGAAATCGATTTTCTACCTATTATTCTAGGAGCAAGAAATCGATTTCTATGTTATGTTTTCCAAGCAACTAATGGATTTGTCACTTATTACATTAGTGTTAAACAATTTGCTTCAACGGTCATATTTTTACAAACTCTATAAATAGGATTTAGGGCTTCACAGATTAATATAACCAACCAACGCATAACAAAGACAAAATCAAACCCTAAATCCTATCAATTTGAGCTGATCTCTCTCAAGGGTTAGGTTGGAGAACTTCAATTTGTTGTATTCACCTACTTTAGAGGTATTTCTATTTCTTGTAATTTCTTCAATCTTTGTAATTGGTTTTGCTAGAGAGTGGGGTATCTCTCTAGGGGTTTTGACTGCAATAAAAGGTGGGGTATCTCTTGTATGTCAATTGGTTGTACTAGAGAGTGGGGTATCTCTCTAGGGTTTTTGATTGTAACAAGGGTGGGGTATCTCTTGTTGTAATTGTTGTTAAGGGCTCTTGCACAAGGTGGGGTATCCTAGGTGAAGAGCGCCTGAGTCTGTAAGGGTTTTAAAGCACCCGGTTTAAGCTTTGTTTTGATAGTGAAAATCTCACAAAGGGTTTGTGAGGACTGGAGTAGGTCACTAGGAGGTGGCTGAACCAGTATAAATCTCTTGTGTTATTTACTGTTTTTGTTTCTAATTCGTTCATTCCATAAACCTGTGCGAAAATTAATCTAAGTCGTTTAAAAAGGGGAAAAGTTTTTAAAGTCTCAATTCACCCCCCTCTTGAGACTGAAGCCACTTGGTAACAAGTGGTATCAGAGCTAGACTCTTGTTTAAAGGGCCTAGCAGCTTCAAGAGAAATGGCTTGTGTTGGTGTCGCAAGAAGGTGCATCTCTTACCCGTCCTCAGGGATTCAACGGGAAAGATTATGCATATTGGAAAGAAAGAATGAGAATATTCATAGAAGGGTAGATATAGATGTATGGGATCTTTGTGGAAAATGGACCTTTTGTTCCCACTCACATGGTTAATGGCGCACTCATAGTCAAAGAAAGAAATGAATGGACGGATAATGATAAAAGAAAAGTTCAACATAATCTCCGTGCCAAGAACATCATCACTTCCGCACTCAGCCCCGATGAGTTCTTCAAAGTATCAAACTGCAAAACTGCTCAAGAAATGTGGGACAATCTTCAAGTCACTCATGAAGGTACCAGTGAGGTAAAAAGAGCAAGAACAAACACTCTTATCCGAGAATATGAACTATTTAGAATGAATCAAGGAGAAACTATACAAGAAATGCAAAAGAGGTTTACTCACATAGTGAATCAACTGGGCTCATTAGGAAAATCATTTCCTGTCGAAGACTTGATCAACAAAGTCCTGAGATGTCTAAACAGAGAATGGCAACCAAGAGTAACTGCTATAGCTGAATCAAGAAATTTAGCTACTATGTCACTTGCCACTCTTTTTGGGAAACTAAAAGAGCACGAGTTAGAGCTCGCTCGTCTAGCAGAACATGAAGAAAAAGAAAACAAAAAGAAAATCTTAGCTCTCAAGGCTTCCAGGTCAAGTTCATCAGATGATAGTGATGATTCGGAAAATGAAGATGATGAAGACGAGGAGAATATGGAGCTAATGGTTAGAAAATTCATAAAGTTCATGAGAAGGAAAAGCTTCCCCAAGAAGAATTCTTCACCCAAAAGAGTCTCAACCAAGGAAAACTTCTCAAGTCGTCCAACTTGCTACAAATGTGGCAAATCCGGACACATGAAGATGGAATGCCCGAACTTACAAAGAAAACTGTCAAAGCTTAAGAAAAAGGGATCCAAAGGAAACAAGGGTAGAAAAGCCTACATAGCATGGGAAGACAATGACATGAACTCATCAGATGATTCAGAAAGTGAAGAAGCTCAAATTGCTCTCATGGCCAACCCACGACGGTGAAAATGAAACGGGGTAGATTCTAACTCTGAAACTTCACAAAATGCATATGATGAATTACATGAAGCATTTCTTGAATTGCATAATGACTCTCTAAAATTAGCTAAAGCATTAACCCAATCAAAGAAAAATCGTTGCTCATCTTCAAAACGAAGTTATTGCTTTAACTAAGGAAAGATTAGAACTTAGAAATGAAAATTATAGTCTTAGTTGCTTTAAAGAAAATTATGTATGTGATAAGTGTGCTGAATATAAAAATAAAATTCATGAGCTTGAATGGACAATAGGAAAAATATCCAACATACAACATGTGCACCCTAGGTCTCCAAGAAATAATTTCATGAAAAGACATGTGCATTATAGACCTAAGTTCACTACTAGTCCATATATTAGATGTTATTCTTTGTACAAACTAGGACATCTTTGCATCTGTGTGTATGGCTAAAAGAAAACAAGTTGTGAAAAGGTGTGGGTTCCCAAAGGGACTCTACCAAGTACTAATCCACAAGGACCCAAAGAAATTTGGGTACCAAAATTTTCAACTTGACCTTGTGCGGGTATGCTTCAAGGTATGGGGTAGATTAATACCTTGATAGCAAATGCTCGAGCACATGATTTGGAGATATGACAAAGCTCTTAACACTCACCCCCAGAAAATGTGGTCATGTGACTTGTGATAACAAAGAATAGAGGAAGAATCATCGGTGAAGGTAAGATTGGTAAAGACTTATCCACCTCTATTGATAATGTGCTTTATGTAGAATATCTTAAGCATAAGTTCTTGAGCATTAGACAAATATGTGATTATCATTGTTTGATTTTGATTTATGCTCCAGGACAAAATCGGTAAGCATGTTAGAATAATGGGAAATAGAGTAAATAACAACATCTCAACTATGGAGTCTATATATATCACATTCGATTATTTCATGACAACAAAAAAAAATCAATCTATCAAAGAACCCGTTCAATACTCTAGAACTAAGCATATAGATTTTAGACATCATTTTCTAGAGATCTTGTTAAAAAAAGGTGATTATGTGATTGTTTAGTTGAGCATTCAAAACCGCTTATCCGATATTTTTACAAAACCATTGCAAAAGAAAATTTCTTTTCATTCAAGAAAAGAAAACTTGGAGTCATTAAGTTACCATTTAGCTAAATGAACTATGAACTGATGATTGATTTATGTTGGGCTATCTTGTGTTGAAACCCGACTCTCATGTCATTTTGTGGTTTATGCCTATTTTTAAAAATGCAATGGACTCATTTGTTACTATGAAATGCGTTTTGACTCACCAACTATGTTTCACATTAACCCTTTTGATCATGACAAAAAGGGGGAGAAATATAGGATTGTCACTTTGAATTTAGATAGGGGAGCATCAAGTAAGTGGGGAGTCTAGATACATATCTTTAATATTAGCGCATTGTCTTTAATATTAGCGCATTGTTTTTGCTTGATGAACTAACCTCCCACCTAAGATGAATTAAAATTTTGTCATCATCAAAAAGGGGAGAATGTGGATATCTTGTGTTGCGAGTTAAGTTTTGATGATGAAGTAATCTAAGACAAAGTGACAAATGGAATTCCAAGGCACAACCAACCCAAGAAGTAAGTGTGTGTTAAGGGTAGTTGCTAGGAAGTCGAGTGTGTCTTAGGAATAAATTGTAAACCGCTTTTGAGGATCGGCTCAAATCACTCAACACACTAACACACACACAAGCAAACCTAATATATATCTTCAATTGATAAAAGCATATCAAATAGGTTAGACACTTGTTGAAATCGATTCATGGCTTGGTTTTGAGAGAACTTGTTTTTGGAAAGAAAGGAATCGATTCATGGCTTGTAACTTTAAAGCTAGAAATCGATTCATAGCTTGTTTAAAGCTAGAAATCGATTCATAGCCTATAAAGTTAAAGCTAGAAATCGATTTGCATATTGATGTTTTTAAAATAAACAATCGATTCATGGCTTCTTACTTTCAAGCACTAAATCGATTCATATCTTCCCATTTTAAAGCACTAAATCTATTTGTTGATTGCCTTATTAAAGCTCAAAATCGATTTGTATCTTTCCTTCCTAGTTTTTAGGAATTTGATTTTATAAAACAATCGATTATCTACTTCCCTTTATTGAAGCACAAAATCGATTCCTCACTTGTTCAAGCAAGAAATCGATTTTCTACCTATTATTCTAGGAGCAAGAAATCGATTTCTATGTTATGTTTTCCAAGCAACTAATGGATTTGTCACTTATTACATTAGTGTTAAACAATTTGCTTCAACGGTCATATTTTTACAAACTCTATAAATAGGATTTAGGGCTTCATGATTAATATAACCAACCAACGCATAACAAAGACAAAATCAAACCCTAAATCCTATCAATTTGAGTGATCTCTCTCGAGGTTAGGTTGGAGAACTTCAATTTGTTGTATTCACCTACTTTAGAGGTATTTCTATTTCTTGTAATTTCTTCAATCTTTGTAATTGGTTTGCTAGAGAGTGGGGTATCTCTCTAGGGTTTTGTATGTAACAAGGGTGGGGTATCTCTTGTATGTCAATTGGTTGTACTAGAGAGTGGGGTATCTCTCTAGGGTTTTTGATTGTAACAAGGGTGGGGTATCTCTTGTTGTAATTGTTGTTAAGGGCTCTTGCACAAGGTGGGGTATCCTAGGTGAAGAGCGCTGAGTCCTGTAAGGGTTTTAAAGCACCGGTTTAAGCTTTGTTTTGATAGTGAAAATCTCACAAAGGGTTTGTGAGGAGACTGGAGTAGTCACTAGGAGGTGGTGAACCAGTATAAATCTCTTGTGTTATTTCTTGTTTTTGTTTCTAATTCGTTCATTCCATAAACACATGCGAAAATTAATCTAAGTCGTTTAAAAAGGGAAAAGTTTTTAAAGTCTCAATTCACCCTCTTGAGACTGAAGCCACTTGGTAACAAGGAGCTGGTGTCAAAGTAAGAGCTTTTGAAGCAAGAGAGTGATGCGACTCTGTAACAATAGGTGTGGGTGTTGGTTTCTTATGTAGTGGAGGAGTAGGGATTGTAGTAGCACTGTCAGCTTGAGTTCTCTTTTTGCTTTGTGATGGATTAGGTGCTGGACACGTTGACAATGTAGGAGCAGGAGTTGAACCAGAACTGTATGGGTTTGTAGGCGTTCCACTCTTGCTTTGGGGGAGTAGGTCGCTTTTTAGACCGAGCAAAACATCCACTAGATGAACCCTGCGGGGAGTCAAATTTGTCATCTACATGTTCCCAAAATGACTTGTCTCGCTTTGTTGAGTAATCAACATTCCCTTTCTTATCTTTTTTCGGTGCTCCCTTTGTAATGATCGTATCTGGAGGTGGACACATAGAAGTCGTGTCTGGGAATGCCAATTCACGTGCTTTTGCCTTAATCATAACTCTACTGGCGTGATCGGATGCCTCAAACCCTTCTCGACGATAGCTTCAAGTTCAATGTCTACACTCAACTCATCATCCATTGCCTCTGTTTGTATTTTGAAATTCAACCTCGCCAATGTTGGTGAATCATGCTCAACGGAATTGGAGTGCGATCCATCATGACCCTACAAAAAGCGACATTGATTTAGTGACAACCCATATAATGTTGAGTTTATAGACAAATAACAAGATGAGTGTACATCATACCTTGAAAGCTCACATGCACATGGTAGTCCGTGTGTAGTCACGAGTGTGCATCGACATAATGATGGGTTAAGTGAAAGCAGATCCATCTGTTGCACCTCACCCAAAATATGGTCTATAGCATTAGATGAAACTAAACCCTTAATTTCATCAAAAATCTTCTTCTTCAAGTGTTGAACTTTCACTCTACTCAAACTATGCTCAAGTGCATTTTAAGGTCGAATGTTGTATCCTAAGCATGGTCGCATTCCATCCCAGCACTTGCACAAATCTCCCCTACTGTCTCGTAATATTTGCTTCAAGTGAGAGTGTGCAGACTCAACTCTTTTGGTGGTAGTGTTGCCAAGGTGCATATGCTTATTTATCCATGCATCAATAAACTTTTCCTTGAAAGCGGGTCTAGCGTGTGGTCTTCACATACTGTATGAAACTGGGATAAGGTGTTGCCAAGTCGTTAAACAGACCCAACTCATAATCATACTCTTCCGTAGTCTTCGCATGGACAACAGATAGAAATGCACCCATAATGTCATTAACAACAGCTTGGTCTTTCACAATGAGCCTTGCTTTGGCCCTCACATTTTTCTTAATGTGAAATTGGCACAACAAGTTTGCAGATGTTGGAAATATTGCTGCCAGAGCATTCATCATACATGTGTCTCTGTCAGTAAGTATGACTTGCGGAAGTTCATCCTGTTTCCTAAATAAACCCCTCAATTTCTCAAGAACCCATGCAAAGTTATCCATCCTCTCCCAATTGACATAAGCAAATGCAGCAGAGTAAGTCTTCTCAGTTGAGGTCACACCAACGATCTCAACCAACGGATACCTGTACCGGTTGGTTTTATATGTGGAATCAATCAACAAAACAATTGGGAAGGTGTTGAGAAGCTCAATAGAATCAGGATGGGCCCAAAAGATATCTTTCACAACCGTAGTTAAAATGCGCAAGTCGAGTCCAAGAAACATAATTATCGCGTTGCAAATAAAACATGAGTTGTTGGAGCTCACCCTACCTCACGCGCAGCCGATCGTTGCCTTTGACGGCGGTTGTATATTTGTTTCACAACCGTATAGTTATCATCGAGCTTCATCAATTTCACTCATTAAGGATCAATTTAGGCCGAGTATGATTCCTAGTCATTCTAGCCACTAGTTCCTTCTCTTACGAAGTTAACCTACCAATGTACGGACGTCCATCATGATAAGTAACCATCCCATGGTTATGAGTTCCATTCATAACCCTCAAAATCCATCCTCCAAGCTTCTTAATAAATTTCCCTTTCGATCGAAGGGACAACAACATTTTCTAGTGTTCAGGCCTTCCTCAACATTTGTCTTATATGATCCGGCTTTATCACAAATCAACATGCGGTATTGTTTACCCGATCGTCGTCCAGGTGTCGATCTTCCTATAACAATCACCATCCCAAGAGATTTCCCAACCGCACGCACTCCAAGTCGTGAGCTCCTCACGAGTAGGAAATAAGCGAAATTCAATTACCATGTGTCGATTACATAATTTGAATAGTTAGCTAAAATTAAAACAACTAATTCATTCTTACCGTATCGGTTTGGAAGGAACTAGTAAAGTCTTGGGATTCAACGACGTTAGTTGAGATGTCAATCGCGACGATTGACATATCACTTCTCTGATTGACAACTCAATCGCTCCAGATGCACCCTCATTTTCATCCATTAAACCAAAAAACACGCACGAAGCCGCAACTTATCGATTCTTTGTCATATACGCTGTTCGAACTACTCATGCGAACATGTTCGAATGAAGTCGCATTCAACAAATCAAATTCACACCCCGGTAACACTTGTTCGAACACGTTCATGCGAACATGTTCGAACGACTGCTCGAATCGAGCGAGCGCGTTTGCGAGAAAAAAAAAATGGCGTAAAAACTCAAAACGGAACCAAAATGAAAAATGTTAGGTAGGGTTATTACTCGAAGCTAGTTCTGCCGATGATGGGTAGTTGAATGGGAGTGAATGATGAAGGTGAGGATGGGTGGGTTTTGGAGTGGAGAGGGGAGGTTTAGGTGTTGGAGGGAGTGTGTTTTTGGGTGTTGGAGAAGAAGAGGGAGAGGGATAGAGAGGGAAATAGAATTGTAAGTGGGGTTAGTTTGGTAAATGTGTAGGGTGAGGGGGTGTGTTTGGAGTAGGAGGGGGTGTGGTAAAAGTAACAGCCCTTGTATATAACATGGGTTAGAATCATTAACAGGAATTGGGCCTGGCCCAATGCAATACTCACGGGATCAGCGCTAATCTTCATTCTCCTCTCTTCCCACTCTCCGTCGCCTGTATCAGCCGCCTCAAGAGAGAAAAACGACGATCCCAAATCGTGAGCCAGCCATCCATCGCCCACAGTTACAGCGTCGTTCTCCTCCTCCGGCGCCGACGCGGCGATCTTCACTCTCGCGGAAGATTCGCACCAATCAGGTTCTGCTTTCTGTTCTGGACACTCCTCGTTAATGCACTGGGTTTATTCTGGATTGTTGTTTGTTTCTCATCTCATCAATTGAACGCCGACATGCTCCCCGATTCGTAATTTTGCTTCGATTTCAGTATTTCACCCACTAGTTTGTGCCTGTCTTTGGTGATTTTGGCGTTGAATATGTTTGATGAAATGCCTGGACAAATTCTCTCTTTTCAAAAGGTTTTTCAGAACATGCTTTTGGGAATTTTACTATTTTCACTTTGGATTCTATTATGAAGAGGCTTGTCAGTAAGTATAGTTGCTCTTATTTCTTAAGCTTGGTTTGCATCCAGTACTAGTGCAATTAAAGTTTGTTTGGTCATCTTTATGAATGTCTTTGGCAGCAATTTCTTGTTGAGGGTTTGAACAATTATTAGCATCATTTTCTTGCTTGTGTTGTCATCTAGTGGTCTCATTGTATTTTGGGATGCTTATACATGTCTATTTCCTTTGGAATCATGTTGATATTTTGCTGGCAGCAGTTATATTGGTGATAATTATAAAAACAATAGTAGCTGCATGTGTTGTCAAGGGGTTTGGTTACAACAACAAGACTTCAGTTCTTGCTGGGATGTACCTAGCACAAATTGGGGAATTTTCCTTTGTTCTTTTAAGCCATGCTCCTTTATTGGTATGATGCCATTTGCTTTTTGCCTTGGAGGGAGGCTTCATATTTCAACTTGCTGCTAGGCTTGGTTCCTTCTTTGAATCATTCGATTTGTGAATTGCAATGGGAGGGCAACCTTGAATTTTTTGTTCTTGCTTGAAGCTTCAAGGAGTGGATGAAGTTCCTTGGTAGTATTTTGCCAATTCTTATCAGATTGTGTGCTCCAAGAGGTTGTGTTGTTTCAGCCTTTTTTTTATCCAAGTGGTGGTTATTTTGATACTTTATCATTAATGGGCTTTGTGCTAGTGTGAATATAGCTACCAGAGCTGCTAAAGTTGAAGGTGTTGCTCATATTTGGAATTAGTTTCTTCTGAAGTTGATTGTCAAATTCAGTAATTGTCTTATTTTTTAGCTTCTGTTTATGGTGGTTAAGCATGATGCTTTTGCTATAAATAGTTAATCATTATATTGTTGTGCTTCTGCCAAGTGGCTAAACTTTGAGGTATAGTTTTTGCTTGGTGGTTAAGCCTATGGCTTTATGCCTTTGTTGATGTTTGCTTCTGCCTTATGGTGGTTAAGCATTTTTGCTTCCTCCGAGTGGTTAAACCTTGAGTTGTGGTTTCTGCTCGATGGTTAAGCTTTGGTGACTTCTTTGACACATTGATGATTATGCCCAAGAGTGGAGTTTGCTGATCCTTTTGGAGTGAATGTTGTGGAGACGTTGGAAGAAGATTGAAGGGGCCCGATAGTTGGGCGAAGACTTCTAGGAGCTATGCACCTCAACTGCTGCCAATTTGGATTGTTCTTTATTTTCCATGATTTTATAGTATATATCTTTGTATTGCTTATCCCAAGCTGGAAGTGTTGTGAACACCGTCCAGCTTGCGGGAGGCTGTTGAAATATCGATAGTAAGCCCAATAGTTAGCAGTAAGGCCCATTAGTTGGTAGGCTCATTTGTATCTCACCTTTCTCATTTGTAATATTCACCACTTTCAATACAATAGAGTTTTAAGAGTTTTTCTCCCCAATTTTCATGAATGTCATATTTTTCAACAGATTTCTTCTTCAGATTTGAAATCGATGATCTCAAATCTACCAAGATCTCTTCCATTTTCTTCAGAATTTTGTCTCTTCTCCCACTTCTTCGAGTTGGAGCATGATGTCGGCGAGTTCGACATCTCTTTTCTTCTGGTTTCCTCCTCTTTTTCCAGTGTCGCTCGAGCTCTTCGAATCTTTCTTTCCACTGCACGCAGCGGTGTTGTATGTCTTCATTCCAACCCCATTTTCTTCCAAGCTGCAGATCGTTTTTGAGCACTCAGGATCGAGTGCTCTGATACCACTTGATACGAACCGGACATAGATAGAATAAAATGGAAAGAACTATTGTATTATTGATGAACAATTCAGAGGATCTCTCTGAATTGTTGAAGTAATTACAAATAGTATCAATAAATGAACAATAGAACGAAGAATGTGAGCAATCCTATTGCTCAGCCCTTTCCCAAGAGTCCCAAAACCAGCCTACCTCAAGCTACTATTTCACTCCTATAAGTACCCTCTCTCATAAGCTCTGTGGATTTTACCCTTGTGCCCTTCCTTACAAAATATCTGCCTTAACCTCATTTTACCCTTTTGCCCTTCAATACTATGTCCGTATCAGTGACCTAAGGATGTATTGTATTATCATTATCATTCATTTGATGTGGAGAGAGGGCACTTTGGTATTGGGTTTGCTAGGTCAAGAGATGGGATCAGATTGGCGAAGTTGGGGAAAATAGTGGGGCGAGGTAAAGGTAAAGTTTGGAGCAATGAATTCTTGTGTTGATGCTGATGGATGGGATGAGGAAGTCTGGATTTTTTTCTCTTTGTCAGGGGAGGCTAGTGTTCATTAACAAACTTGAAGGGGTGTGTGTGACATTTTAACACACCTCAAGGGATGAATGTAATTTTCCCCTTTTTTAATGTTAATAGTTTTAAACTCATAGATAGATCTAAATAACTTGAAATAGATCACTTGTAAATTATAACTGACTACACATGAAAGACATGGGATATCAATATGATACTATTTAAATATCAGATGTGGGATAGAATGTAAAGATAGCTACCATTGTTAAAGAATTATTAAGGTGTTTATTATTAATCTGACAAATATGTTGTTTGAAGGGATATGAAAATCTTTGAAATTTCTATTGAGAGATAGGGATGTAAATTATAATTACATATGTTCTCTCTGGTTATCAACTGTGCAACTGATCTTTAGTTTTTGCTCTTGCCTTAGTGGTACAAATCTGGCTTTTGTTGTGCTTTCTTGAGTTCTTCTGTTTGTGACAGCTCATTTATTTTATTCTGTAGATTTCAGATTCCTCTATTTCTCTTTGTTGATTCATTGTGAGCAACATATTCTGGCTGCAAAGAGCCGTGGATGATTTGAAGTTGTTTTTGGGTGCGTTCAAAATTTAGTGTTTTTCCATGCATGCAATTCATATGATTTAATCTAATTTAACTTCGATGAGATTTGCTTACTTTGATTTTGATTGTTTTTGTTTTGTTTTCCGACACCAACTCACATATCAGGTAACATGGTTGAGAATCCAGTACAAGCCTTATTTCACAACTTAGAGAAAGTTTCAAATTTTGTTCAACACCATGTCTCTAATTTTATAGACCTTCATTTCCAGTCATCAGGACCCTCTCGTAGAGGCTCTCTTTTTCCTGTCTCTTCCTCCATCAAAGGCCCACTTGCAAAAGCTACACCTTCTGGACAACCTGCGGATACCATCCTCAAGGTATCCATCATCAATGCCCTGAAACCTCAATTTTAGAAGTTCTCTCTCTAAAGAATGAGGAGTCAAATCTAATCTATAGGGGTTGTTGTGCTGATTGTGTGTTAGATCTCCCTGTATTCTTTTTGGTAGCAGAGTGAATAATGAAATTCACTTTTGGACAGACTCTAGAGATGCATGGACACATTATGAATTTTGAGAATTTCCTTTGTTGATAAATGCTAGTCTATGTATGGTAAATTTTAAAATTTACTTTTCTATAATTATGGATCCTTGGACACACTTTCGACTTGAAGCATCCGTACTACATCATTTAATATTTATGTGCATTTTAATATATTTTTGGTAAATGCTAGTCTATGTAATCATACAGAAATTTTATAATCCTACAAGAGCATTCATGTTGAGTCAAACAAGTTATTCATCAAGGATTCAGATTCACAGTATATATTTATGCATATGAAATGTTTTGACTCATGATTTCGTTTCTGTAGGGTAAGTCCATTGCCCCAGTGAGTAAAGAAGAGCTTGGAAGGGCTACTTGGACTTTTCTTCACACTCTTGCTGCGCAGGTTTGGTCATTGCAATTGTATATTTGTACCAATACTAGTCATTCCCCAATTTATTTCAATCTTCTTGTTTTGTTGTCATGCCAATTTCCTGTTCCCTGTTGCATAAGTATAAAATTACTTCATCTGATAAGGTGGATACATATATTTGTGAGAAGTGACCATTTCTCTCGTTCTTGTTGATTGCTACATGGCATTCCCTGTTGCATAAGTATAAAATTACTTTACTAGGAGCCTGATAGGTTCTATATTTCTCTTGTTATCGTGGTGTTCTACCATCCATCCATACTTAAATCTCGTATCTTCGAACCTTTTGTTTCATTTGTTCCACGACTAAGATAATGGGTGCGTTTGATTTGCTAAAAAACAGGGGATTGGATTGGGCAACTCCTGATGTACCCTATTTGATTTAAAAAACTGTTAATGGTACTGGACAGCAGTGGGGGCAAGGGATTGGACAAACCCCCAAAATCTTGTCCCTCACAAAACCACAGTACAACCTTCTGTCCCACACTACAACTTTTTGTGCACCCCAAAAACTACAAAAATACTATTTTTATTGCATACTCAGTAATTTTTTCTCTCCTATCTCTCCTCTATTCTCTCTCCTCTTTCCTTCTCCCCCACTCTCCCTACTATCCCTCTCTCTTCTCTATCCTCTATCCTCTCTCCCTTTCACCTATCATCTCACCCATATTACTCACTCTAATTTTCTAATTATATTATAATATATGTTATATAAAATCATTATATATAATGAGAATAATAATAAATTTTATATTTTTTTGAGTGTGTTGTCCAGTGTTCACCAAACAGTGTATTGAACAACATGTCCAGTACTATACTGTCCAGTCTAGTACTTACCTGTTTGCGAATCAAACGGACCCAATGGATCACTAGTTCTACTGTGTTGATGGCTTTCAACTTATAAACTCTTTACAATTACATGCTTTACTTTCTTCTACCAAGTTAATATATTGTATTCTGATAATAACTCTTCACATGCTTTACTTTTATGTACTAAATTAATCTATTATTTTCTGTTAAACGGTGTCATACCTTAGTTGAGTTACACTTACACATATTAAATCATTATTTTGATTTTTGTACATGAGGATGTTCAGAATGGAAAATATAGTGAATCTTTACATGGTTATGTGCTAAACATGTTTGATTTTGTGTGTTAACTTAACACCCAACTTAAAAAACAAAAAAGATTTTTTTTATTTATTAAATTATAGAATTGTAATGACCTAGTTTCTATTTTCAGTATCCAGATAATCCCACAAGACAACAGAAGAAGGATGTGAAAGAACTGGTATTTCCTTTCGCTCCTTTATCTCATGTTCCAAATACCAGAATTTTGTATAAGTCAGAAGTTAGATCTCACAAAGACTTATTTGAATATTATAATTAATAGGTAAAACTCTCGCAATTAAATTAATTATTAAGTGTATGAGAGGAATGTTTAGGTTTCTTTAAATTAATTACCAACAAGAGTTGGTCTGAGCGGTAACTGGGCTTGGATCTCAACCCAAGGTCTTGAGTTCGAGTCTTGGATGTGGCAAAAACTCTATTGAGAGGGGAGAACCTCGCTGACTTGCAAAGCCGGGTACACGTGGCCACCCGGGTTCCCCGGCGTAGATTAGTCACCGGCAAAGCCGGTAGGTACTGCGCACCAATTACACGTTAACCATAAAATTATGCCTTTGGTTCCTATATAGTCAAATTACAAAGAGCCATAAGTATAACTGTTCCAATATGCACTTTACATTGAGTCCTGTTCTAAACTTCTGATGTGGTAGTTTCTAACCATGGATGACTTCAAAGCATATACTATACTGTGTCGAAATTTCCTTACATATGGACCTTGTGGACAATAAACTTGTAACAGATTGTATTTGGAACACAGGTACAGATCTTGTCTCGAATGTACCCTTGCAAAGAATGTGCAGATCACTTTAAAGAAGTTCTTAGGTATGGGAACTTTAAAAAAGTTCTTAGGGATAGTAGGCTCTCATTGTTAGATTGGAATTGTTTGTGTTGGTTTTGTTCCCCACTTCCCCTTCTCTTTTATCCATTTTAATTTTCATTTTTTCTTCAGATTGTATGACTATCACTTTTACAAATTTTATTTATTATGTATAATATAATGAAGGGAAGCCTTGATGCAACAGTTGGAGTTGCAGGGTTTTAAATTATGGAATTGGCCTTTTGAAATGCAAGGTCAATTCTTCTATTTTCTTTTGTGGATAATGGTTTTCCCGTCAGCAATGAATTTTGACTTCTTGTATGTGATTTTCCAAAAGAAAATTTCAGTCTTTTTCATGAGAATCACCTCCAAATTTCTGCATATTGGCTCTGTTCACAAAAGTTAAAGAGATTATTCTGCATTCCATTTATATTTTGTTTGAGCTACCATAACTTCAAACTATTATACTAGCATGTTATGACCTTAATTGTCTCCAACTTTTTAATGTAGTAGCTCTTATGGATTTTTGATATAAGAGCATATTTTAAAGACATATGCTGCAGTTTCCACATGTTACACTACTATTTTATTTGTCTAAAAATTCTATTCTGCATGACCTCTATTTTTTTAAGTACTCATTATATGTTTGGCAGGGCAAATCCTGTACAGGCCGGGTCACAAGCTGAATTTTCTCAGTGGCTATGTCATGTGCATAATGTTGTGAATAGAAGGTAAGTTATGTTCTTTGTGCTTTCCGAAAGGTTATTGTAGACTATAATTACTTTACCTGTTTACATATGATGTGTACGTCATGTTAGAAGTTGCATGTCTGGCATTAAGTTTCATTATGTACAAACAAAGTTGATCAAAATCGGACGGGGCATAAAGCCGGTGAAGAATGAAGATACTAGTTCAAAGTTCAAGGGTTCAATCGTAAATAATTGAAATAATATTTTCTATATTTTATATAATATATTGTTTAATGTTCTTAAAATTTTCTATTATTATTGTTATTAAATTAAAAGTAAGGAACAAAAGTTAAAGGAAATTTTTTTGAGAACTAAAAGTGAAAACTCTATTTTATAGGGATTAAAAACATATTTTACCTTTATTATAATAACAGTAGATTGAATTATTTATTCTATTGGTCAAACTTTTCCTTGACCATTCATATTGAAGTAACTGGTGATTTATGATTTACAGCGTTGGCAAACCAGTATTCCCCTGTGAACGAGTTGATGCAAGGTGGGGAAAGCTTGAGTGTGAGCAGAAATCATGCGAAATTATTGGAAGTACAACATTTTTTGGGAACATATAGAATAATTTTATTTAAGAATTATAGCTACATAAACCATGCAAGATACTGCTTCGAAAAAAAAATGCAAGATATTTGTTCAATTTGAACCTTTTAAGAAATCTTTCAAATGGGTATAATAGTGTTAGCTAGTGGCTTTGCACTAGAGTAAGTAAATTGTATGTACAATAATGGTTCATAGTGCTACTATTTCATAAATTGTATGTAATTTTGCTTATCTTGAGTTCTTTCTCATTTAGGGTACTCCTTGCAAGCTTCTTAAATTTTGAAAGCCATAGCTTTTGTAGGCGATGAGTAATGTTCATGCGTAACTTGAAGTCGTCTACTATAACTAGTGCGTAATAGTTTCCACCAAAGCTTTTTGTCCGTGAGAAACCAAATAGATCCATATGTAAGAGTCGCAATGGTTTATTAATAGACAAAATATTCTTTGATTTAAAAGATGATTTTAGTTGCTTACCCTTTTAGCATGCATCACATAGTTTATCCTTTTCAAACTTTTAGGAAGCCGATTTACAAGTTCTTTAGATACTAGTTTATTTAAATGACCCATATGAATGTGAGCTATTCTACGTTGCTATAAACAAGAGTTTTTTTTCCTTCTATGGTGATTAGACAACATGCATTATGAGATGAGACTTCATCGAGATTAATCATGTATATGTTGTCTACTCTATTTTTTGTCATTCTAACTTGTTACTCTTTTTGTCCTCAATAATGGATGTTCCTAATTCAAAGACTACTCTATTTTCTTCATCACATCGTTGACTAATACTTAGTAAATTATGTTTAAGCCCTTAAACATAAGGCACATTATGAATGGCGGAGGATAAGTCTTTCTTTACCAACTTTATCTTCACCAAAGATTCTTCCTCTATTGTTGACACCGTAAGTCACATGGCCGCTTGTTATGGGGGTGAGGGTTAAGAACTTTGATTTGTCTCTAGTCATGTGCTTGGACCATCCGCAGTTTAGGTACCAATTTGTCCTCGTACTTTGAAGCATACCTGCAATGAGTTTAAATAGATGGTTTCAGTAACCAAATCTCTTTGGGTCCTTTTAGGTCAGTGCTTGGTAGGATCCTTTTGGGAACCAACACTTTCTTCACAACTTTCTTGTTCCTTGCAATGCAAATAGAGATGTAGTATGTCCTAGTTTTGAGTAGTAAAAACATCTAGTGTGTGGACTAGTAGTGTACTTAGGTTTCATGAAGGTTTTTCTTGAGAGTTTATGATGAGAATCTAACTAATTTCATGTTGGATGAATGATCTAACCAAGTGTATTTCTTGAATAAAAAATAACAAACAAAATAAAAATATAAAGGGGAAGAAACATACAAATGGAATTAGGCAAGAAGATGGAGAAATCGCCACATCCAAGAGGATGGATGATAAGATCAAGGTAGAATCACCACAAGAGTAAGAGTCTTTTGATAAGACTCCGATTTGGTTAAGAAGAACCCTAGAGAAATATTCTCTAGCCTCACAATTCTATTTCATCAAAAGTTGTGAAATAAACTTACAAAAGTTGCTTAAATACCTAGGGTTGTGTCTAAGCTACACACCTTGCACACCATGGTGCCTAGGCCAAAGGTGCATACACAAAAATACCAAAACACTCTAATGTCAATATAAAATAAAACATAGTCCTAATTAAAGTATAATTATTACATCTTCAAATAAAAAGAAAGTTCATCCTAATTTTAATAAAATTAGATTTCATTGACGCTCTTGCAGTTCACGTCATTCTCTCTTTCTTGAAGAAATTCGACCTCGAATTTGATCTCCGTAGTATCCTACATAAAGAAAGAGTTCAAATCAATACCAACATACTTCCGGGATCAAATAGAAATTGGGAAAAATCAATACATTTGATTTGACAAAGATAAGAAACACCCAACTCCATTCAAAAGTAAACAATGAAAAGTAAAACATAGGAAACAATTTATACCTTTTGGAGTAGATACCTATAACCAAATTTACATTTCTTTGTTTGAACATTGAAATAACAACATTATGTCTTTCTCCTTTCAAGGTTGGAGGAATAACACGAGGACTCTCATTTTCAAACTTAGGCAATAGACATAAGTTAGACCATCCCACCGTCAAATTTGCAAGATTTTCAAGCACACGAGAAAAGTAAAACTTAAGCAAATGCAACATAAAATTTGTTCATCATGAATTTAGAAAGCTTAATTGATTTGACACTTGTAGAATCAAACCTAATGAAACTTCCTTGGAATTAACTTTAAGAACATGGCTTTTCTTTGAAACTTGTAAGTTGGGGGTAGCGTCGTAAAGCACCAAACCATGGGGTACCTTTCTTGAATATTCATCCTTATGCACACTAAGAAATATATCAACAACACTAGGGAAATTGTTAGTATAAGAAGACAAACAATTAGAAGGAACTTAAAGTTTGAGCAATAGGTCTTAACAACAATGCTCTATTAAATTGGCATCCATTGTGGTGGGTTTGCAAATGATGAAACTTGTATCATCTAGTAGGGAGAGAGTGCATTTCATCTGTGAGGTGTTTATCCCGTGAGAAGAAGAGGCAATTTCCAAACCCAAGAAGTACGCGAGATTACCAAGAGCTTGCAATTTGAAGATGTGGTGTAGTTTTTGTTGGATTTGCTTGATCATAGACCAATAATGATTATGTCATCAACAAAAACTAACATAGCCACAAAGTTGTCACCAACACTAATAGTGAACAAACTATAGTCATTATTGGATTAAGTGAATCCACAACTATGTAAGGCTTGAGTGAATTTGGTGAACCATTTTCTTGAAGCTTGCCTTAGCCCATTGATGGATTTGTTCAATTTGCATGTCGTAATTACAAAGTTTATAGATCGTGAAACTTCATTTCCCGTCCCTGTAATTACGATCTATAAAATCGGTGTCTATGTGTCTGGTGACCATGAAACTTCATTTCCCGTCCTTGTAGCTTGAGGATCCTCACGTTCCTCAAAACCTCAGATGTGGCCTTCATTCTAGCATCCACAGTCATCAAATTGATTGTGTGACCTTGCTTTGATTGACATGATGGAAGAAAAGGGGGTGTGAAAATAAACGAGAGTTTGAGTGTTATGTTGGCGCTAGAAAGGAGTGAAGGATGTGGTACTTCAAACTAAGGGAGCATCTTGCACTTGGAAATCCATCAAGACGGTTGCTGCTATTCTCCATCCTGGATATATTATTAGAGTCGGTTAGGGATATCTCCCTTTAGTATCAAAAATGGCTTCACAAGGGCCGTATTAGTGGGAGGATTCCATTTGTCGATATTCATGATATAAATGTTTGTGTTAAAGATATATTCATCAATAATTCTTGGCAATTCAATCTCCTGTATACTCAAATCCCTAATAAAATCAAACTTGAGATGTAGTGCCTCTTCATTAACAATGGCTCACCAGACTTTCTCATTTGGGAACACTCTAAAGTCAATAAGTTTCACAAGGAAGGGGTTGGAATTGTGACCCTTTTAAAATTCACTGAAACAGGACAACTAAATTCACAAGTATGACTATAAGTTAAGATAATGAATCTACTTAGTTAAGAAGGGTGAAAACTATTTTCTTAACTATGACGGTAAGATGAGAATGTTTGAATGAATCTGTCTTCTCAACTATGTAACTGACTTGAGAAGGGTCAGTAGATTCCTTTCTCCAAACTCACTCTCACTTGTTTAAGTGCAACACAGATTCAAGCTTTGAGACTATGTGTTCTAGTTCATTTATATTGATCACTACCTTAGAAGAAAAACTATTTAGTTACTAGCAAGTTAGATTGAGAGATGAGAAGGTTGAAAACTCTGTTATTAGTTGAAACAAATATTAGCAGAAAAGAGTAAAGTGTTGACTTCTCAGTTTTCATAAACCAACTCCAAGAGGAGTGCTTTGTTTCATAGTGTAAAAACAACTTTGGAAAGCAGTAAATGACAAAATGATGTATAGTGGTTCACCCAAACCCGGGGGCTACATCCACTCCTCACTCCTTGTGAGTGTTTCCACTATTTTCCTAATAGTTTACAACTTTACAACCAATCCTAGGTTAAAGTTCTTGTGGTAGTTTTCTTCACACAGCTCTACCTACTGTTCTCACACCTAATACAATCCTTCTGATCTATTAGGAAGCTTCTCAAACAGAAGTAACTCACTTCTCAAGTCCTACAACAACACATGCTACTTGAGAAGGTTCCCTACAAGTGTTCTGTTTGATATATGGGTTGTGCGATTTCTAGAGCTTGATTGATACCAGGTATCTCAATTTACAATACAATATTACAAGAAAAGTAACATACTCAGAGATTGAATGAATCCCTTCAGTTGTAAGACAGTTGAGTATGGATGAGAGAAAACTTTGATACTTGAGAAGGTTGGAAGATTTGAACTCAATGAACTCTCACATGGATCAGCGATGCCAAATGCGTTTATTTGTAGCTGAATATGTGTGTAATATCCTCTCGTTAATAGGAAAGAGTCGTTGGCAAAGTATTATAGCCGTTATTGGGAGGCTTATTGTCTTTGTGCAGTTGTGTTTCTGCAGAAGACAACAATATACAGCTGTCATGACTCTTCTCAACTCTGACTCTTCTCAACTATTGATAGTTTATGGAGATGATGCTTCTCAAGTTGATGTTTCTCAAGTTGTTGCTTCTCAAGATGATATTTGTCATGTAGACATAAAATGACTCTTCTCATCTTAACCTTTCTCATCATGACTCTTCTGATCTTGACTCTTCTCATGTCATGATGCTTCTCAACTTCACTCTTCTCAACTTGACCTTTCTTTATCACGACCCTTCTAATATTGACTCTTCTCATGTCATGATGCTTCTTTTTATTATGCTTCTTATCTCTATTATTCTGAGGATACCTATTACTATTGATTTTGTCTTGATAGTTCAGAGGTTGACTCTTCTCATCACTCTTCTCATGTTTACACAGAATAGGATAAGTCTTCTCATGTTTATCTTTCTCAAGTTTACCCAATTTGTCTTGATTCGTTGATTGTCTCATGAGAACTTTAACGCCCAAAATAATTTAATTATTTAATTAATTAAGTTATTTAAGGCTTGCAACGTTTAATTTAAGTCAATTAAATTAGTTGAGTTATTTTATCAAAAAGGGGTCTAATCTATTTTAATAGGATACTTAAGTTGGATTTATTTTTATTTTCAGGAGGTGGAATAAATTAATTGTAGGAGTGGGAATAAGGCCCAAGGGCCATTATTGGGCCCAATAGTAGTCATAAAACTTAGGGGTTCCTACACTAGGGTCTCATTACCCTCATTTTGAAAGAAAGAAAAAAATAGAAGAATAGAGAGAGAGAAGGGGGCTGCGACGGCGTGAAGGGAGGGGGAGGAAAGGTGGAAGCTTTTCTTGAGTTTTGGTGTTGGTAAGTGAATTCTTGGTACAAATCTTCCTCATTTCTTTTCCCCATTCCATTTCTTTAAGTTCTATGGTCTCATTTGTGCTATTTTTGAATTTCCTTTTTCACCCAAGCAAGGAGACCATTCGGCCTTGGCTGGAAATCAAAGGAGGGGGTTTCATTTTGTTGATTCTTAGTGTTTGGTGGAAGCTTTAGCTCATTTGAGGTTAGGGGACTCTCTACTACATTTATAATAATTTGTAGGATATGTATTATAGGTGGAATAGTTCTAGGAATGACTTGCTTGTGTGATTTTGATGTTGATTATATGTTGGTTGATGTATGAGATGCCTAATGTGTTGATATCATGTTGCTTGTTGTTGGAAAAATATGTGTTGTGAATTATGCATGTTATATGTTTGAGGAAATGTTTCCATGAAGAGAAGTATGTGAATATGGTAATTTAATGAAGTGGATTTAATGCCTATGTGTGTATTGTTCATGTGAGGATTAAAATTGTTGGGTAGAAAATTAGGTTTGAAGTGTCTTGGTGAGGATGTTTGAAGGAGGGGCGCCAAATGCCTAGGCAAATGGCGCCTAGGGGCTGAATTTTCTGGCTGGGTGCGATTGTGCAGGGCAGGGGCGCCATTTGCTAGGCAAAGTGGCGCCCAGTTTACTGTTTTGTGAGTTTTGTTCCGGTCTGGGTTGGGTCTGGCAGGAGGGGCGCCAATTCCTTAGGAATATGGCGCCTGTGTCTAGTGTGTGGCTGGCAGGGAGCGTGGTGTGTGCAGGGGCGCCAATTCCCTGGGAATTTGGCGCCTGGTGTGTGTCTGGCGAGGATGGCACAGTGCGAGGAGCAGGCGCCAATTCCCTGGGAATTTGGCGCCTAGTGTGCGTGTGTGCGTGTTTCCTGAGTGCAGCTGGTGTGGCGCGGCGCCAAGTGAGGCGCCATTCTGCGCCTGGGTGCGTGCCTTGCTGTGCGTGTGTGTTGTTGGATGTGGCGCGATAGGGGGCGCCAAAATGGCTTCCCTGGCGCCTAGTTGTGCGCCCTGTGTTTGGTGGTGTGCTAAGTGGGGCGCCTTGGTGCCCAAAATGTGTCTAAGTGATGGTTTAGTCCCTAAGAATTAATTTAATTCTCGGTGCGACAAAATAGTCCCTAAGAATTAAATTAATCCTTGGCGTGACAAAATAATCCCTTAGTGTCTAATTAATCCTAATATGTCAATATAAGTTCCAAAGTACCAAATTAATTCATAATGTGTCAAAATAATCTTTAAGTGCTAAATTAATCCTTGGTGTGTTAAAATGGTCCCTAGGTGGGATTTAGTCCATGGGTGAGATTTAATTTAATAAATAAGTTGTGTTGGTGAGGTGATAACAAAGCGGTGGGTTAATACTTGAGGTGATGAATTTATGAATGATGTGGGCTTCGGCCAAAAGCGGTGGGGGCTTCGGCCAAAGAGGTGAGTTGATAATTGATGTGATAAATTTATTGTGTGGTGATGCATTGTCATGGTGTCACATAAATCATATGCATATCAAAGCGGTGATGTGGCTTCGGCCAAAAGCGGTGATGTGGCTTCGGCCAAAAGCGGTGATGTGGCTTCGGCCAAAAGCGGTGGGTGCCCGACAGGGTTATTGAGGTGATGATGGATCCACATGCATATTGCATACATGCATATACTCATACATCTCGCAGAATTCTTGTCGATGCTTAATTAATTCGTTATTGTTGCTCGTAGGTATTCTAATTGAATGATAAATGCCTTGATTTTTATGGATTGTTGTTGCTAGATGTTTTCCTAATATAATGCCTATCTTATTTATTATTATTTATGTAAAGAGACTCACCCTAGCATTTTTATGTTGCCTGCTCTCGTGGCGACAAACAGGTGATTCTGAGTGAAGGTGCCATGCCTTCTTGAGTCTTCGAGTCAGCTCTGATTAGTGACACCCGGGGATGGGGTTTAGTATCATTGTTTTATGTTATGTATTAAACTGATTTAGACTATGTATTGAGTATGTTGAACTCGGTTGTATTTCCATTTGTCTTGTGAAGCTATTCTCTGGATTATTGTAAACACTAAACAGGTTTTTGAGGGTTTCAACCCATGTGGCTATGTTATGTATTTCACGCACTAGATGCGTTTGGATTTTTAATACCCTTATATGATGTTTTTATTAAATGTAGCACTCCCGTTGAGGTGCGTGGAATTTTTTTTTGAAAACTCTGATTTTTATTTAAGTTAATTAGCCAATATAGAATGTGGTGTTACATTAGTGGTATCAGAGCAGTTCGGTCTGTCCGGCCAAGTTTGTCTGTCATGGTATTTATGACAATTAGGTAGTGTTGGATTATTGTTTAATGGATGTTAATGCTGCAGTGTTAGGTTGAATGGCTCGAAGAATTGATGCTGCACTTGCTGAGGCTCTGCAAGCCATAGCTCAAAGCTATGGGGGGAGAGAGAGAGGTGGGTAGGAAGATCTTGAGGATCGCAAGTTAGCTACATTTCAACGTGAGAACCCACCTACCTTCAAGGGTATGTATGATCCGGATGGAGCATTGACTGGTGAGGAGATAGAGCGAATCTTCCGTGTTATGGCGTGTACCCCAGCGCAGAAGGTGAGATTTGGGACTCATATGCTGAAGGAAGAAGCTGATGATTGGTGGATAAGGAAGAAGCAGAGGTTAGAGGCTGCGGGTGAAGAGATCACCTGGGGTGTATTCAAGGAGGAGTTCACAAGGAAGTACTATCACGAAGGCGTGCGGGCAAGAAAAGGTGGAGTTTCTAGAGCTGAAACAGGGAAACAAGTCTGTAGCTGAATATGCAGCCAAGTTTGAGGAGTTGGTCAAGTTCTGCCCTTATTATGACAACCAAGCTGATTCAGAATTTTCCAAGTGTGTAAAATTTGAGAATGGTCTGCAGCCAGAGATTAAGAAAGCCATTGGATACCAGGAGATTCGGGATTTTGCCAAGTTAGTGGACAAGTGTAGGATTTTTGAGGAAGACAGTGCTGCTGCATACAAGATTGTGAGGGAAAAGAAGAATGCTCAGTTTCGGGGAAAACCATATGATGTTGGTGGAGGTAAAGGAAAGTGGAAGGCAAGTGCGGGTAAAGGTTCAAGTGGGGGAGGTGAATCTACAGGTATTGTGTGTTTTGCTTGCAAGAAACCTGGCCATAGGAGTATTGAGTGCCCTGAGGTCCGATGCTACAAGTGTGGTCAGAAGGGCCATAAGTCTACTAACTGTGAGAAGAAAGAGATAGTCTGCTACAACTGTGATGAAGTGGGACATGTCAGTGCTAAATGTCCTAAGCCCAAGAGGGAGAGAGCTAAAGGGAAGGTGTTTGCTTTGGCGGGATCCGAGGATGCTAACGAAATTAGAGGTACTTGTTTTATTAACGACACTCCTTTGATTGCTATAGTAGATACTGGTGCTACTCATTCTTTCATTGCTGCATTGTGTGCTGAGAAATTGGGTCTTGTTTTGTCTACTATGAGAAGGGACATGGTTATTGATACCCCAGCCAAAGGTTCAGTAACTACTTCCCTAATGTGTACTAGGTGCCCTCTGTCAGTTTTTGGCAGAGAGTTTCTTGTTGATCTTATTTGCTTGCCTTTAGTAGGTTTGGACATCATTCTTGGTATGGACTGGTTAGTTGATAACCAAGTGCATATTAATTGTGCTAGTAGATCCGTGAGCTTTCCTTCGACTAAGGGGAAGAATCGCATTGTTGCATTACAGTCAATTGCATAGAGCTATGAAGGAGGAAGCTAAGTCGCATTTACATTGATGGCATCATTGTCCGTTGAGAGCCTAGCCAAGATTGAAGAATTGCCAATAGTTCGTGAATTTCCCGAAGTGTTCCCCGATGAAATTCCTGATGTGCCACCTGAAAGAGAAGTAGAGTTTGGTATTGATCTAGTGCCTGGCACTAGACCCGTGTCTATGGCACCCTATAGGATGTCTACATCCGAATTATCTGAGTTGAAGAGTCAGCTAGAGGACTTACTTGAGAAGAAGTTCATAAGGCCTAGTGTGTCACCTTGGGGAGCACCAGTACTTTTGGTGAAGAAGAAAGATGGAAGTATGCGGCTTTGTATTGATTATAGACAGCTGAACAGAGTGACAATCAAGAACAAGTATCCACTTCCAAGAATTGACGATCTGATGGACCAGCTAGTAGGTGCGAAGGTGTTTAGCAAAATTGATTTGAGGTCAGGTTATCATCAGATTAAAGTGAAAGATGAGGATATTCAGAAGACAACATTCAGGACGAGATATGGGCATTATGAGTATTCTGTAATGCCGTTTGGTGTCACTAATGCACCAGGAGTGTTTATGGAGTACATGAACCGTATTTTCCACAACTACTTGGATCGGTTTGTGGTGGTTTTTATAGATGATATTTTGGTGTACTCTAAGTCCGAGGAGGAACATGCAGAGCACTTGAGATTAGTGCTTGAGGTATTGAAAGAAAAGAAGTTGTATGCTAAATTGTCAAAGTGTGACTTTTGGTTGAAGGAGGTGAGCTTTCTAGGTCATATTATTTCTGGTGATGGGATTGCAGTAGATCCATCTAAGGTTGATGCGGTGATGCAGTGGGAGGCTCCTAAGTCAGTTACGGAGATTAGAAGTTTTCTTGGATTAGCTGGATATTATAGAAGGTTTATTGAGGGGTTTTCAAAGTTGGCACTCCCGCTAACTCAATTAACTTGTAAAGGAAAGGCGTTTGTGTGGGATTCCAAATGTGAAGAAAGTTTCCAAGAATTGAAGAGAAGGTTGACAACATCACCTGTTTTGACATTGCCCAAATCTGGAGAGCCTTTTGTGGTATATTGCGATGCGTCTAAAATGGGGCTAGGAGGTGTCTTGATGCAAAATGGTAAAGTAGTGGCTTATGCCTCAAGACAGTTGAGGATTCATGAAAAGAATTACCCCACTCACAATTTGGAGCTTGCGGCAATTGTTTTTGCTTTGAAGATTTGGAGACATTATTTGTATGGTTCTAAGTTTGAGGTGTTCAGTGATCACAAAGGGTGCAGTATCTGTTTGACCAGAAAGAATTGAATATGAGGCAAAGGAGATGGTTGGAATTGCTGAAAGACTATGACTTTAGCTTGAACTATCATCCGGGGAAAGCTAATGTGGTAGCTGATGCTTTGAGTAGGAAATCCTTGCATGTATCTGCAATGATGGTGAAAGAACTTGAATTAATTGAACAATTTCGAGATTTGAGCTTAGTCCGCGAGGTGACACCTAAGAGTGTCAGATTGGGTGTGTTGAAGATCCACAATGAATTTTTGAATGTTATTCGGGAAGCTCAAAAGAAGGACATTAAACTAGTTAAAGTCGCAGTTGGGATTGACCACTCTCAGAGTGAAGATTATGAGATAGATGCACAGGATGTGTTAAGGTACCGTGGGAGGATTTGTATTCCCAATGATGATGAGATTAAGAAGGCAATTCTAGAAGAGGGTCATCGGAGTAAGTTGAGTATCCACCCGGGAGCCACTAAAATGTATCAAGACTTGAAGAGACTGTTTTGGTGGCCTGGTATGAAGCGAGATGTGGCTCAGTTTGTGTATGCTTGCTTGACGTGTCAGAAATCGAAGGTAGAACATCAGAAGCCAGCAGGATTGATGCAACCATTGGATTGCAAGAGGCTTTGGGTTCCAAATTGAGATTGAGTTCGGCATATCATCCCCAGACAGACGGGCAGACGGAGAGGACCATTCAGTCACTTGAGGATTTGTTGAGAGCATGTATTCTTGAGCAGGGAGGTTCATGGGATTCTCATTTGCCACTGATTGAATTCACTTACAATAACAGTTTTCATTCGAGTATTGGGATGGCGCCTTTTGAGGCATTATACGTGAGGAGGTGTAGGACTCCGTTATGTTGGTATGAAACTGGAGAAAGTGTGGTGCTAGGTCCTGAGCTTGTGCGTGAGACCACAGAGAAAGTGAAGATGATTAGGGAGAAGATGAAAGCCTCACAGAGTAGACAGAAAAGTTACCATGATAAGAGAAGGAAGGATCTAGAGTTTCAAGCTGGTGATCACGTATTTTTGAGAGTTACTCCAACGACAGGTGTGGGTCGTGCATTGAAGTCTAAGAAGTTAACCCCACGTTTTATCGGACCATATCAGATTTCAGAGAGAGTTGGGAAACTTGCTTATCGGGTGGCCTTGCCACCCAATCTTTCTAATCTACATGATGTATTCCATGTGTCCCGATTCATGGAAGTATGTTCCTGATCCTTCGCATGTAGTTCAGATGGATGATGTGGAGGTGAGAGAGAACCTTACGGTGGAGACTATGCCAGTTAGGATTGAGGACCGTGAGGTGAAGGTCTTAAGAGGCAAAGAGATCAATTTGGTGAAGGTAGTTTGGTTAGGAGCTGTGGGCGAGAGCATGACTTGGGAGTTGAAAAGCAGAATGAAGGAGGCTTACCCAGAGTTGTTCGATTCAGGTAATTTCGAGGACGAAATTCTTTAAGTGGGGGAGAGTTGTAACGCCCAAAATAATTTAATTATTTAATTAATTAAGTTATTTAAGGCTTGCAACGTTTAATTTAAGTCAATTAAATTAGTTGAGTTATTTTATCAAAAAGGGGTCTAATCTATTTTAAATAGGATACTTAAGTTGGATTTATTTTTATTTTCAGGAGGTGGAATAAATTAATTGTAGGAGTGGGAATAAGGCCCAAGGGCCATTATTGGGCCCAATAGTAGTCATAAAACTTAGGGGTTCCTACACTAGGGTCTCATTACCCTCATTTTAAAGAAAGAAAAAAATAGAAGAATAGAGAGAGAAAGAGGGGTCATGCACGGCGTGAAGGGAGGGGGAGGAAAGGTGGAAGCTTTTCTTGAGTTTTGATGTTGGTAAGTGAATTCTTGGTACAAATCTTCCTCATTTCTTTTCCCCATTCCATTTCTTTAAGTTCTATGGTCTCATTTGTGCTATTTTTGAATTTCCTTTTTCACCCAAGCAAGGAGACCATTCGGCCTTGGCTGGAAATCAAAGGAGGGGGTTTCATTTTGTTGATTCTTAGTGTTTGGTGGAAGCTTTAGCTCATTTGAGGTTAGGGGACTCTCTACTACATTTATAATAATTTGTAGGATATGTATTATAGGTGGAATAGTTCTAGGAATGACTTGCTTGTGTGATTTTGATGTTGATTATATGTTGGTTGATGTATGAGATGCCTAATGTGTTGATATCATGTTGCTTGTTGTTGGAAAAATATGTGTTGTGAATTATGCATGTTATATGTTTGAGGAAATGTTTCCATGAAGAGAAGTATGTGAATATGGTAATTTAATGAAGTGGATTTAATGCCTATGTGTGTATTGTTCATGTGAGGATTAAAATTGTTGGGTAGAAATTTGGTTTGAAGTGTCTTGGTGAGGATGTTTGAAGGAGGGGCGCCAAATGCCTAGGCAAATGGCGCCTAGGGGCTGAATTTTCTGGCTGGGTGCGATTGTGCAGGGCAGGGGCGCCATTTGCTAGGCAAAGTGGCGCGCCATCATTTCTTTTTGTGAGTTTTGTTCCGGTGCAGGTTGGAGTGCAGAGGGGCGCCAATTCCTTAGGAATATGGCGCCTGTGTCTAGTGTGTGGCTGGCAGGGAGCGTGGTGTGTGCAGGGGCGCCAATTCCCTGGGAATTTGGCGCCTGGTGTGTGTCTGGCAGGGATGGCACGGGTGCATGGGAGCAGGGCGCCAATTCCCTGGGAATTTGGTGCCTAGTGTGCGTGTGTGCGTGTTGCCTGAGTGCGGTGGTGTGCGGCGCGCAAGTGAGGCGCCATTCTGCGCCTGGGTGCGTGCCTTGCTGTGCGTGTGTGTTGTTGGATGTGGCGCGATAGGGGGCGCCAAAATGGCTGCCCTGGCGCCTAGTTGTGCGCCCTGTGTTTGGTGGTGTGCTAAGTGGGGGCGCCAAAATGGCTGCCCCTTGGCGCCTTGGTGCCCAAAATGTGTCTAAGTGATGGTTTAGTCCCTAAGAATTAATTTAATCCTCGGTGCGACAAAATAGTCCCTAAGAATTAAATTAATCCTTGGCGTGACAAAATAATCCCTTAGTGTCTAATTAATCCTAATATGTCAATATAAGTTCCAAAGTACCAAATTAATTCATAATGTGTCAAAATAATCTTTAAGTGCTAAATTAATCCTTGGTGTGTTAAAATGGTCCCTAGGTGGTGATGAATTTATGAATGATGTGGGCTTCGGCCAAAAGCGGTGGGGGCTTCGGCCAAAGAGGTGAGTTGATAATTGATGTGATAAATTTATTGTGTGGTGATGCATTGTCATGGTGTCACATAAATCATATGCATATCAAAGCGGTGATGTGGCTTCGGCCAAAAGCGGTGATGTGGCTTCGGCCAAAAGCGGTGGGTGCCCGATGGGGTTATTGAGGTGATGATGGATCCACATGCATATTGCATACATGCATATACTCATACATCTCGCAGAATTCTTGTCGATGCTTAATTAATTCGTTATTGTTGCTCGTAGGTATTCTAATTGAATGATAAATGCCTTGATTTCTATGGATTGTTGTTGCTAGATGTTTTCCTAATATAATGCCTATCTTATTTATTATTATTTATGTAAAGAGACTCACCCTAGCATTTTTATGTTGCCTGCTCTCGTGGCGACAAATAGGTGATTCTGAGTGAAGGTGCCATGCCTTCTTGAGTCTTCGAGTCAGCTCTGATTAGTGACACCCGGGGATGGGGTTTAGTATCATTGTTTTATGTTATGTATTAAACTGATTTAGACTATGTATTGAGTATGTTGAACTCAGTTGTATTTCCGCTGTGCTGTGAACTGTTCTCTGGATTATTGTAAACACTAAACAGGTTTTTGAGGGTTTCAACCCATGTGGCTATGTTATGTATTTCACGCACTAGATGCGTTTGGATTTTTAATACCCTTCTATGATGTTTTTATTAAATGTAGCACTCCCGTTGAGGTGCGTGGAAATTTTTTTTTGAAAACTCTGATTTTTATTTAAGTTAATTAGCCAATATAGAATGGGGTGTTACAAGAACCCTTCTTCTTTACCTATTGTGTGTAACATTGTTTTAAGTCTTCTCAATTATAATGCTTCTTATAAGCATATATCTTCTTGAGACTTGGTTGATTAAACCTGTTCTTGTCTTACACTCAAGAAGAAACATTAGTAACTTTGTTGAATCAGATAACTTAAGCTTCTCATTTGAAGTTTGGTAATCATCAAAACTTAACTAGGGATTTTGCCTCAACACACTCACCCAATGGTGTTTATTCAACAAAAAGTGCTTACTCTTGGCTTATTCAAACTGCTGAACCAGCTCCCCTGGCCTTGGTGGATGATAACCTCAATTGGTCATGGACATGGAAACTAAACATGCCTGAAAACGTCAAGCATTTTATTTGGATTATCATGCATGGTAGCTTGCCAACAAACGCTTTCTGTTTCTCAAGACACAACACTATTTTTTTTCCAAACAAGCCTAAGTAGATCAGTGTTTGTATTACTGAACCATCCAAATGATGTATACAGAACTGGTTTACCTACAATATTTCACTAATGATTTGTTGGTTTATGGGTAGTTTGTGGTTTACATAGTAGTAAAAATCCCTTTCAATTGAACGTGGTAATGTTAATGGATAATTGTTGTGTACCTTTGCTTGAATTGGATATGTTGGGTATGCTGGGTTTAGAAGTCGGTAGATGAATGAGTTGACGTCGTCCAGTCTTGCCCCATGTCGGAGGGGGGTTGGTACCTGCAGACACTCTGATGCCAAAATCAACAAGCAGAAGTCAGGGATAGTACCAAAATTAGAGATGCGTCCCTGAAATGACGGCAAGGTCTGTATTTATTGGTGATTGGAGGGACTCCGCTGCTGGCTTCACGACTTGCAAAATCTGGATCGCCGAAGTCGATCCCAGCCATTGGTTGGCATGCCCTACGGAGCACGTCCTGTGGCCTGCCAGCGTGCTTCCTAGGTTGTATTGAGCCGCTACAGATTGAGCTTGGCCCCGTTTGGAACAATAATGTATAAAGTAAACAAAAACAAACTATCAAACTGTCCAGTAGTACCAAATTGATGCATAAGGTGTCTATTTTTTTTCCTAATTTTCAATTTGTTATTTATATACCTATATTACAACATGAAGGCTGATCACTTAGTATTTTTTGGCAGCATGGATTTTGTTTTAGGACTACTGAAGTCCTTGCAAAGAGAAGTTGCAAACTTAGCATTGAAAAGAAGTGGACTGCAAATACACAAATCTTGTGAGGCGATTTCTCTAATCCAACCAAAACTAGAGATGAAATCATAAGGGGGATTACTTTTCCCACACCCCATAAAACCTTTAAACCCCAAAATACCCTTAATTAAAAACACATTTCCTCCCTCCCAAACCCCTCACACCCCCTCCTCCTCTCACCCAAACACTCAACCGAAACCTCTTCCTCTCCCTCACCCTCTTCGAATCTCCTCTCCCAAACCCACTTCAATCTTCTATTTCAACTTCCAAAATCGTTTTTGGAACATAAGGTACACGATTACTAACCCTCTTTTACTTGCATTTTGATTGTTTTGGTGTTTTTTAGCGTGTTTTAGTTTCTGCAAATCGCGAAGCATTCGATTGAGGACAACCGAATGTTCCTGGGAACGAAGGCCAATATGAAGCCATTCGATTGAGCATAACCGATCCATTCGAACGAGGCCAATCGAATAGTGCGGATTTGAAATTGAATTTGCACCATTCGGTTGGGGTCAACCGAATAGGACTGTCATTTTTAAAATAGTTTTATTTCAATTTCTAAATTTGTTTATAATGTGTTGTGGTTATTTTTTTCAGTTATGGCAAAGTGTAGAGGTGGTAATTCTCAGACACAGCCTGAGGGTCGGGCAACCAGGCCACCCATGACGGTTTCAAACCGTAAACGGAAGGAGGACGCACGTGCTGCTGCTGATAGGCCTAGCAGAGGCAGGGGTAGGGGTAGGCGTGCTCCAATTTTGCAGCCCCAGTTCCCCAGTTGTGCAGGAGGATGACATTGGGCAAGACATTGAGAGAGATGCTTACCATCCCGCGATTGATTGACTGAAATTTGGTCTTCTTGAGGACTTGAGTGCAGCTGATCATGCTGAGGAGGCAGATTCTGCCCACGGTCCCTCTACTTCTACTGATGTTGTTGCTGCTCCTCGTGCCACATTTCCTTTTCCTGGTGGCCCAGAGGATAGATCAGTGTTACCGATTTATGGACTCACATTGCTAGAGCCATATGGGATGGCAATGTAAGTAACTTACTTTTTTCTGTAAATAATTTAATCATTAAATTGTTTGTAACTGTTTACTTAATATAGCATTCGATATTGCAGGATCGTGGCTCGTTGAGGCTTATTACACATGGAGTCCACAGATAGGGGACCCTCATCCAAACATTCTACAATTCCTACCGACTTCTAAATTGCTACCGCTGAAGGACATTGGATTCTCAACAATCATTGGCGGACTGGTCAATGCATTTGTTGAGAGGTGGTATTCAGACACATCATCATTTCACCTACCTATAGGTGAGATGACCATCACTCTAGATGATGTCTCTGCATTGCTCCACATCCTCGTGACGGGAAATTTTTATGATTTTCCAGACTACACCAAGTATCAGGGAGAGGCTTTGTTGATTGACTTATTGGGTGCAGACCCTCAGAACGCACTTGACCAGACTTCAGCCCCAGGGTTATCTGTGACCCTCAAGTGGCTGAGGGAGACAGTGTACCCTAGGGTTATACAAGAGGAGCGTTGGGAGGATGCTGCTAGGGCATATCTGCTCTACTTGTTGGGTTGGGGTCCATTCTCTGATAAGTCAGGAAACAAGTTGGGCTGGTTGGGAGCTCTGGTTGACTTTGAGGTTGTTGGAGATTACACATGGGGAGGGATGACGCTAGCCCATATATACGACCAGCTTGGGGAATCAGTGAAGCCCAAAAACAAACAGATGGGTGGCTATCTGGCTCTAATTCAGGTATCTATTAAATTTAATTTGTTAAGTTAATTTTTTTGTTTTTGCATTGCTCTACTAAATGATTTCATTTATTTGTCCAGGGGATACCAGAGGATCCAAAACCCAAAACTAGAGCTGTAGTTACAAGAGAGTTGGCTGACGAGAGGTGGGCCATTTTTGACTAGTGGTTGGTGGAGAGGGGGGCCTATATTACCCACGCTGCACCAGACACCATACTAGGGTACGCCTATTGGTTTGGGAGGGTCTCACACCCTTTTATTGACAAGGCTAATTATGTGCGGCTGGAGGACGAGCCGGATTGTAGACATGTACGCGTCTTTTAAACATTCCTTTTAAATTTGTTACTTAATTAAAATTTGTAACTTAATTCAAATTGGTTGTTTCACAGGCCATGCCAGATGTGGTTCAGATGGTAAATGATATGGAGCGAGCGATGGAGGACACCGTTCCAAAAGACACACAGCCATGGCGAGTACTCGAGGGCTTCAAACTCCTAGTGAGGCCATTCCGTAGGCTTAGGAAGTATGGTTGTGTGTATAGTAGGAGGAGGAACCGCACCACTCAGTAGTTACTATATGACATTTATGGACTTAATTATCTATTTGGTGAATGTATTGTACGAATTTTATTTTGTGGACTTATGTATGACATTTATGTTTACTTAGTTATCTATAAGTTTCCAAGTAATAGTAGGGATTTCTTCAGTTGTTCCAGCTTTAATTTTTTAAGTTAATAACACAGGTTTAGTTTGTTAAGTATTTTTCCTTCAGGTGTAACAAAATAACACCTATTCGGTTGCCCTGACCCGAATCTATTCGAATGGGGTCAACCGAATACACAAAAAAGGAAAAGTGGGGTGTGTGTCAAAAAAAACCCTTCGGTTGTGCCTAACCGAATAGTTTCGGTTGCCCTTAACCGATTCGGTGAAAAATCGTGTTTCATTAATGGCCTTGTGGTCTTTTCCCACCCTTAGGGGGTGTGTTTTGAGTAGGAGGGGGAGTGGGAAAAGCAAACGCCAATCATAAGTAACGTTCCAACCGGCATAGATGAAATCCAATGGGCTCATTTTGTTACCTATTGTCTAAAGCCACAAACACATGCATGTAGGATTTTGTTCACCTTGTTCTTTTATTTTTGGTTTAGCAAGTTATTTGACTATTACATAATCATATTTGTTTGTTCATATGAGGCTTGTCAAAGAAATAAAGAAATACAGAGCCTGCAATATATTCCTCATATTGGTGGTTCAAAACCTCTCTCGAGAAAAATACATGAGATGGTAGTTATATTAATTAACTTAAACGAGTTTATGATCTAGTATATTGTATTATATCTATTGTGACATTTTTGATCTATTTTAGTTTTTGGAAACTAGAAAACTACCCAGCCGAGGAAAAATGTATATTGACACCCATAAAAAAAAGGATGAATTAGTTGTTAATGATGCAACAAAAGTTATAGTGGTAAGTTTCACTTTAATAGTATTTTCTTTAGGTGGCATGTTGGATTTTAATCATAATAGTTTTTAATTTGAAAATCTTATATGATGGTAAGAACAAATTGTGGGCTTGACTCAAAGTAATATTGATGAGACTGAAGTTTTTCCAATTGTCGTTGTGGGTAGAGTGTTTTGATTTATAATATTTGAAATAAGTCAATTTTTCTTTTGTTATTTCAGGCAAGTGAGTGTGCAAGTGAGCGTCATTCCTTAATGGTTGCAACTTGATCCTTCGGTGCTAGCAACGTTTAATGTTTTTAGGATCCTTTAGTATATATATGATTTCGTTAAAGCTATTATGATGATTTTGAGTTGTATGACATTAGATATTTGAGCTAAAAACTCTTACAAAATCACTCAAGATCTCAGGAGGTTTAAAACCACTTCAAAAAAACCTTTATTAACCGTGGGGTTTAAAAACCCCCGCAATAAAACGCCCGCAATTAGACTCAATACCGGCGTTTTCTAAAAATTCTCGCACAAAGATTGCCGCACTTAAAAATTCCGGCAGTTTTCAAAAGCTCCGCAGATTAATTTGTGAGGGTTAAAAACCCCTGCTAATTGACTCTAGAACCCCGCTATTTGATTTTTTTTGGTACTGTTTCGTAACTAACGTGTAGTTTAAGCATTGTTTAGCTAATAACAAACATATTCTTGATGATAAATCAACACTGGCGTTTTCTAAAAATCCTCGCACAAAGATTGGGGCACTTAAAATTCCGACAGTTTTCAAGACCTCCGCAGACCCGCTAATTGACATTAAAACCCCCGCTTTTTGATCTTTTTTTTTGTATCGTATCTAACGTGTACTTTAAGCATTGTTTAGCTAATAACAAAAATATTCTTGATGATAAATCTGCACAAGTTTTTATATCTTTAGGTATATCTATGTCAATTGCTCCCTCTATAATATAGGTTTTGCTCAAAATTGATGTTAAATCTCCAATTTTTATGTCATGCGTGCGCTGTTATGAATGTTTTAGTATACTGATAAGATTTAGTAGCCAAACTCGAACGCACTGCACAGATATAAAATGCAGAGTATTCATATTGATATCAATATATATATATATATATATATATATATATAAATCCCCAACTTGAGATCAATGCAAGACGAAACATTTATTGCACACATGATGAAGAAGAACCCACAGATGCACACAAGCATTTGCGATTCTATATGCCAAACTTCACACACTAATTATTATTTATTATGATTATGATAAGCACTTAAACACAACGCTGAATTCATAACTCCTTATTTCTTATTTTCGTGATGACTTATATATGGAGTTATGCCTTGAGAAGATTAACATCAATGTCTCTTGTGCTTTTGTTAAGGTAATCCACATAGCCATTTGGAGGATCAATATCCTCATTGAGCTTCTCATATTCAACAGTCCATTTAACAGCATCATGACCAGTACCCTTGTTATCAATCACTTCAAGGATCAGCTTAAACACCTTATAGTGCTTATCAATATCTCCACCAAAGAGCTTGTAATTGATTTTCTTGTTCTCTTCATCAATCTCCTCAACACTCTCCTCACATGTGTGGACTTTGCCATCTGTTGTTTCAAGAACAATTAAAACATTGTATGTGAGAATCAAAGAAAAAGACTGACAATTTATTTTTACCATCATAAAAAAATATTCTGACAAAAAGATTTAAAAATAGCCTCAATTATATTGCAAAAATTACTTGTATTAGAAACTAGAAAAATGTATATTTTACGTAGGTACCTATGATATAAGTCCAATGTTTAACGGAGCCAACGCCATGCCAGTCATCACCTTCATGCAGCTTTGCTTGATGCACCCTTTCACAATGGTTTTGCACATTGAAATTGTGTTGCAAAGAGGTTGAAGAACTTCTCAGCGGATGATTTGATCCCAAGTTCAGTACTGAGTTTCCCAGTGAGTACCATGATTGTAGATAGAGAGTGAAACAATAAATAAAAGCAAGAAATAAAGATGAGAGGTGTGACGAGTAGAGATCTCAACTATGCCTTAAATAGAAACTGTCATGCACACATGATGTCAAAAACAATTGAAGAAACTCGTGGAATGCTCAATAATATAACACCAATAAAATATTGTCAAAACTAACAAATAATATCGGTATACTACTGTGCACATCTCATATCATTACTAGGGTCATGTTAAGCCAACTAATAAATCTTATCTCTTTATCTCTTATAAATTCTTGTCATTTAACCCACATGACATTGATGTGTTATATGTCGTACGTAGATACTTGCACTCCCTTAACCATTTGGTCCTATTTTCGATCTTTGACCGGTGCGTATGAAAAAATATTTGTTGGGAGAGTACAACCCCTTAAATGGATCTTTCGATATCTCAAAAGATTAATCACCACAATCTCCGTGGAGGATACATCGGTTTAAGCTTGTCTTTATTATAAATAAAAAAGACAAATAATATCTGTATGCTACTGTGTACATCTCATATCATTACTAGGGTCAAGTTAAGCCAACTAACAAATCTTATCTCTCTATCTCTTATAAATTCTTGTCATTTAACCCCGATGATGTATCACATGTGGTAGATACTTATAGTCCCTTAACCATTTCGTTTTACTTTCGATCTTTGGTCGGTGCGTACGAAAAAATATCTTAAATGGATCTCTGATACCTCAAAAGACTAATCACCATAGTCGCCGTGGAAGATACATTAATTTAAAAAAAATATCTTGCCTTTATAATAAATTTAAAATCCATTTACATAATAAATAAAAAAATTAGTTAATTGTAATTAATTATCTAATTTTCATAAAAAAAAGTTATTTATGTCTATAAAATAATATTTTAATCAAATTATAATGAAAGAGAGTTGCTATATATCACACGAAGCAAATGCCTAGTGATGACCGATGATAACGAATGTGGAATTACCAATTATGTGAATTTTTATGCTGAATAGAGATAAGATAGGATAATGACATGATAACACTATTATATCATGTGTTTGACTTTGTCCTCTAATTTGTACAATCGATTGGGGTACCCATTGTACCTAGAGTTGTCAGTTGGGCCCAAGTGGGCCAACCCACCCCACGTCCATGTTGGCTTGTGGCCTAAAAGCCCATTGTTCAAAGGCCCACATAAGCCCTAAAGCCCATTAAGCCCACATGGGCTAGGGCCGGTCCATGGCCCCATAATTCCTACTTTTGTTGAAAATGGAAAAATGATCCACCTAATTTGGTGGGCCTCCCACCCAACTTTGATGGTTGTGGTGGTGGAGGTGGTGTGATGGTGGTGGTGGTGGTGGTGGTGAGAGGGAATAGGTGGTGGTGATAGTGAGGGAGAAGAGGAAGGAAGGTGAAAGAATGGAAGTGGGGGTAGGAAAAGAATGAGCCAAAAAAAAACTATTGGTGGTGGTGGTTGTAACGCCCCAAAAATAATTCAAGTATTTATTTAATTAAGTGGTATATTGGTTGGTTATATTAAAATAATGATAGGAAATTTGATGTAAATGAGGAGTGGTGGTTAGTAAAAAGTGAGTGGTAATATTAAAAGAGGGAGTAGTGCAAGTAATGGAGGAGGTGTGAATAGAGGCCCACGATCCATGAATTAGGCCCATCTTCATGTAATAAGGTTAGGTGTCGATGGTGAGAGTTCATTTTCAACCAAAGTCAAAGAGTAAAGTAAGAGAGAGAGAGAGAGAGGTGCGAAAGCTTAAGAGAGAAGAAGAGAAGATCTTGGCGTGGAGAGTTCAAGCAAAGGAAGAGGAGCTTGATGGTTGGTGATTCTTGGTGGAGAGAGTGCTGGTGTTCTTCATTAAGGTAAGGGGGCTCTCTTTCACCTATAATGGAGTATATGATGAGTGTTATGTGTGGGTTAGACTCTAGGATGATTGTTGAGTTGCTTGTGTTGTTTGTTGTGTGATTGATCTTGTGTTTGCTTCAACTTGGTGAAATTGTGATGTGTGTATGTGTTGTTGATGGTTGGTCATATGAAAGACCTAGAAAAGAAAATGGGTTTGAGGAACCCTAGGCGCAAGGGCGCCAGTTTTGGTGTTGTCACCTTAGTTGTTACTTTGGTGTGGGTTGGACAAGTTTTTGAATGAATATGTGTTGTAGAAATTGTGGTTTAAGTTTGATCATAGTATGAGAAACAAAGGAAAGAGGGAAGATGAGGGTTAGGTGCGTTGTAGCTTGTGACGGTCGAAGGTGTGTGCGTCGAAGGATAGTGAGTCGAAGTAAGGGTGTGCCGAGAAGCATAACTGTGTCAGCGTAAGGGTGTGCGTCCAGGGACGGAGGGAGAAATGAATAGTTAGGGGGGCTGAAATTTATTTATGTAACAAATGAATATAAAAGACATGTTTTTCTTTCAATATAACAAAGATATATTCATATCAGAGTCGTATCAAGCAAGTCATTCTTTAATTACTAAGTAGACCCTTTTTGTAAGTATTTCTTATAACATGGGAAGGTTTTCTTCACCTTTAAATATCAATATTATTTATCAATACTTTTAAGCTTTAAAGAATAAAATTGTAGCTTCGTACATGATTTCATTTAAATCAAAAGTATGTATTCATATTATCCTTGCAAAACCATAAAATATAGGGGGGCTTAGGCCATGGGAGCCTTCCAAGTAGCTCCGATGTGCGTGAAGTATGTGCGCCAAGTATGTGTGAGCCGAGAAGAGTAGATGTGTTGAAGTGAGTATGTGTGCGTCGTAGTATATGTGCGTCGAAGTATGTGTGTGCCGAGAAGAGTAGATGTGTTGAAGTGAGTATGTGTGCGTCGTAGTATGTGTGCGTCAAAGTATGTATGTGCTGAAGTGTAGAATATGGATGTCAAAGGTAGTATAACCGAGGTAGTGTAGTACCGAGGTGAGTAATGGTTAAGTGAGGAAGTGTGGCAAGGTGATTGATGGTCAAGTGAAGTAGTGTAACCGAGGTAGTGTAGTACCGAGGTGAGTAATGGTTAAGTGAGGAAGTGTGGCAAGGTGATTGATGGTCAAGTGAGGTAGTGTAATCGAGGTAGAGTATCCGAGGTGAGTGATGGTGAAGGGTGTTGGATGACAAGGTATTACATGGATCGCTATCTGAAGAATCAGACTTTCTATAAAATTCAGTCACAGTCAATTATTGATAATCCGGACCAGCGAATTGTCGATGATCTAAGTTCTTTCACCGGGACAGCTCTTTCTTTCTCCCTGACACTCTTCAATGCTGCCGTAGACTTGATCTCATTCAGTAACATCTTATATGGAATCTATCCTCCCCTCTTTGTTGTTCTTCTCGACATTGTTCCACAAAATATCATCTCCAAAAGGGTATTAAAAAATATACTAATCAGAAACAACACTAGAGAACAAAGTACCTGCATTAATTGAAACTGCATCTGGTGGTGACCAAGGTATTGTTGATAAGGATCATTAAAGTTTGGGATACGTGACTGATTTGGATCAGGTGTTCCAACCGAGGGGAGCATATTATTATCTGACTGATTTGCTGCTTGCATTCTAGATGAATCAGGTGTAGGAACATGTGGCATGTGGAAAGGAGGCATGGGGAACCTTGGTCCCAAAGGAGCAGTTGCAGTTGATGCAGGTAAAGTCATGCACTAATTTCAGAGAGAGAGATATACATATTCTTGCACACTTACATTAACAAGTTTCAGGAGAGAGAAGCTGTTTGAATTGTCTTTGTATGCTTTTCTCACTGAAATTAGTGCATGAGTATTTTTACTTACCTTTTTAAATTTATTTTAGTAAATTCTTCTTGTAGTTATTAGGAGGAACAACACTACATGACTAACAGAAATAGTTCAGCAGTATTTGGGGCATTAAAACAGAGTCAGATAAACTTCAAAGATTTTCACTTGCAGGATTTTTCTCTCTTGCAGCCATTGCCCGACAGGTATGACCTTATCATTTTCATCTTTCCACTCATTAGCCATAACATTTGCAATTCTAATGGCTGAAGCTTTTACTCTTGCTAGCTCCCTCTCCAGTTTTCTTTTCTCCTCCTGAAGAATTATGTAAAACCAAGTTAACATAGAATAGATCATCAACCAATAAGTCAGCATATCCAACCTATGTAGCATCGACACTTCAGGTCGAAGACGTGTCCGACACAACACAATTATGCTCATTTTTCAAATTATGACCGGCGTGTGCGTGTGAGTGTCGTGTTAGGTGTTCGTGCTGGTGCTTCATAGTATCCAACTTTAACTTCTGAATACTAGTAGCCTTTAAAATATACCTACTTGTAATTCAGAGATCTGTCTCTGATAATCACGAACAATGTTAGCAGTGGTCCCGTTAGCTAGGATGACTTCCTCAAGTTCTTGAATAGTTTGGCTAAGCTTTTCAACTTCCATAATCTTTTGGCGGCAGGTTTTCTCTAAAATTTTGTTCTCCTCCTGTTTACAGTAGAAGCAAATGACTTAACCATTTAGACTTCGAGAATTTCACTATAGAAACCAAATGTGAAATAGGAAAAACAGAAAATCTTACTTGGCAGATTTCAATCTGTCTCTTCAAATCAAAATTTTGATTTTGAACTTGTTCAACTTTTAGAGCCCTCTCTAGTGAATTTTGCAAAATCCTCTCTGCTTCTAACAGTGCTGACTCTTTGGATTTTGTGAGTCGTTCCAAAGCTTTCTTATCTTCTTGAAGTGTAGTAATCTATGAAGCCAAATTTGATGTTAGTTTTGTCAGTACACAAAATTCACTTGCAATTTGTTCTTTCCTTGCAATGCATCCTTTTTGAAAATTGTACTATTTGTATATTGTACCTCGTTCTTATACATTTTAATCTCAGCTTCAAGAGGAGCAATGACATTATCAACTGGAACAGAATCTTCATCCTTTTGATTTGCATGCACCACTACTAGAAAAGTTATATTTAGTGAGGAATTTTTGAGATGGATATGTATCCCTCACTATTAGTGAGGGATTTAGCTAGGAAAATATGTAGTTATTGCTATTTTATTTTTGTGACGAATGTAGGGATGAAAAATATCCCTCACTAAATATTCCCTCTCTAAATTCGTCACAAAATCTCAAAAGTTTAGAGACGAATTACAGATTCGTCACTAATAGAGACGAATTACAGATTCGTCACTAACAGTGAGGAACTTGAAGTTCGTCCCTAACAATCCCGCTCCCTTTTTTTCCACTTCCCTCTCACTAACTTTTACTTTCTCATTTATTTATTTATTTATTTTTTATTTTTTTTAGTTAACCAATCGACGCCATCACCCTCTCGATCTCACTCTCAGACTCATCCTCACCCTCTCATCCTCACCCTCTCGCCATCACCCTCTCGCCAGCAACTCAACAGTCACCACCACCACTCACCGTCGCGCCACCATCTTTTTCTTCTTTTTTTACTCACCCACTCGATCTCGCTCTCACTCTCAGCCACCGACGGCACTCAACCTCACCCTCTCGCCATCGCCACTCACCAGTCACCACCACCACTCACCGTCGCCACCAACTACTCACCGTCGGCACCAAAACCCAAACTATTTGAACCCTAATGTTTGAACCCTAACGTTTTAGTCTCTTCATTAGAACTGTGAAGTGCGACTCCCCTTCATCAACGATTCTTCTTCTCTCGAGCGATTCTCGCTTTCTCGGTGTGACGATTTTCATATCGGTATGTTAATCTCTTCTTATTGTTTAACATTCTAGTTTGTTGCAATTGCAAAAAATTGAAAAATCATATCCTAACTAGAATCGAGGAACTCGTGAGGAAACTTAGCAAAGCATAAAGACCCTCTCGAATTATCTAGTTACTACGGGTATGTTTGATTTGGCATTTAATCCTCTTTATTGTTCGTTCTCTGGTTTGTTCATTGTCCGTGTAAATAATGCTATTGTGTTATTTAGCGAGAGAAATTGTGTGTCTGTGTAAATAATGCTATTGTGTCGTTGTGTTCGCTTCTCTTTATTGTTCGTTCTCTGGTTTGTTCATTGTCCGTGTAAATAATGCTATTGTAATTGTACAAATTACATTTACAAACTTAAACTTTTGGTTTTGAGCCTATTGCTCAAGGAAGGCAACACTGAGATGAACAAAAATCACTAAATCGATTTTCACTTTGTTAAGCCTGATTTCCCCATAAAGTGGTTGTTCTTTTGAAGTTGAATGTAATCTCTATGTTTCATTCCAACATATTTCTTTGGATTGCATTGATTATCTAATGACTCCAAGCTTGTATACATTCTCAAACTTCTCCTTTTTAGTTCTTCTATGAATTATCTACCCTTTTTAGTTCTTCTATGATACTTGTATACATTCTCAAACTTCTCCTTGCACTTCTTTGCACTTCTTTGCATCTGTTGCATGAAAGTATTTGTTTTCAAAACCATTATTTGTTTTGTGGATATCTATCCCCATTTTTGTCTTTTTTGCTATTGATAGTAAATATAGTATAGTTGGTCAAAAAAAGTAAGGCTTAATTGCAGTTTTGGTCCTCCTATTATACCCAACTGAAATGTTATGCATAACTGGTTCATTTATAAACTGGTTCATTTATGTGTAATACTGTTCTGTTGATATAATGCTCTGTCTCAGTTATGCATAACTGGTTCTCCAAGCTGGATTTGCACATAAAAAATTCCAGGGGGAATTCAGCTCAAGTAATTGCAAGTGGTAATGTCCATTCTAACTTGAGTTTTTCCACATTTCATTTATACCTTAGAAACAAAATATTCTTCCTTGTTTAAGGTTGTTATGGACTGTGTTTAGTAGGAGTTAAAACTGGTAGTATAATATTAACATTCATTATGATTATGAGGATTTCAGCCTAAATGAAATATTCTAACACCATTATGCTCTTATAAATATAGCTATTGATCTCGCACAGAGCAACAAAGTATTGGCAATCATTGGAACAATAACACATAGCCAAGCAACTTTGGCAAGTGAACTCAATGACTCCATAAAGAATGTTCCTATCTTGTCTCTAACTTCACCTGTATCCAGAGCGAATTATTATCTCCGGGATTGCCACACTTCATCCAAGTGGGGATGATATCACCTATTACATGCAATTCATTGCAGCCATTGTAGGAGAATTCGGATGGCGAAAGGTGTGACAATTTACTGAACTTAATAATGGGTTTTCCTCCGATCCAGGGATCGCTTGGTCTCTCCTATTCTCTTAGACTTGTTGGTTCCGAGATTGTTAACCATTTAGCTTTTCCTTCTTTATCCACTCTATCGGACTCCAGAATCTACAATTGAGAACGAGCTTAATAAGTTGAAAAGGAAGAGCAATAGGGTGTTCTTGATGAACTAGATGGTTGATGTGTTTTTTCTTTTCAAACAATGATATGTCTTTTGGATTGTAAGCTTAATTAACTTTACTTTTCTCTTGTATGGATTATGATTACACGTTTTATTATTAGTAATAGATGTTTGTGTTTTTTGAAAATTTTGTAGCCTATGTTTTAAAAGAGCTCCTTTGAATCAAAAGGTTTTCTAATATAGGTGGAAATAGATAAATTAAAATAATTGGTATTTGGTGGAAATAGATAAATTAAAATAATTGGTATTTGGTGGAAATAGATAAATTAAAACAATTAGTATTTGGTGGAAATATATAAATTAAAACAATTGGTATTTGTAAAAAAATAATTCTGTTTAAATCTGCCAAAATTAGAGAGGAAATTGTTCCTCCTCATCGTTAATGACGGAAAATATTCCTCTCTATTAGCGAGGGATATTTTCCTCACTATTAGCGACGACGTGTGTGTTCCTCTCTATTAGAGACGCGTGTTTGTTTCCTCGCTATTAGAGACGGAACTGTTTCCTCTCTGTTAGCGACGAATTTTTCCTCGCTATTAGAGAGGATTATCGAGATCCTCTCTAAAAATTTTTTGTGACGCCAAAATTGTTGATTTATCATCGTTCTCTCGCAAAAATCCTCTCTAAATCATTTAGTGACGGATTTTGGCTATTTAGAGAGGGATTTTGGGCATCTCTAATTTTTGTTTTTTTAGTAGTGCACCCTTCTAAGTGTTGCTTCTGCTGCATATTGTGCAGCCAATGCATCTTTCTTTTCATCTTTCTGTCTTTTGATTTCTAGATTCTGCATAAAATTGATTTTGAAAAGCATGCATTTTAGTGTCTAGATTTTTTGGACAGGGTTCATATATACTTCCAAGAAATACTAGTACCAGATCATTGCACCTTTTGTTTAAGATGATCCTCTGTAACTCGAAATCTCTCGTCTAGTTTACTGATTTCATTTCTCAACTGGAAGAGGTGAAAGTGAATTACAACTATTCATATATTTTGTAATAATTATACTAAAAATAATTATGTAACTGCATAGTTTTCTATTGTAGCATGCATGGTATAATAGTGCCTAAGCATCAAGCTGCTTATGACATGTCATGTGCATTAGATATATGATAATCAATTTTCCTTCCCAGTTCCATGACAGATTTGTAGGTTTATTTAAAAATATATATACCTCTTCTATGGCCTTATCCTTCAGAGCTTCAGTTGCACGTAAGGCTTTGATTTCAACTTGACACGTAGCTAGCTCCTTCACTTTTTCTGCAACAATGATCACATTGAGAGTTATAAGGTTTATAGATATGAAAAGAGACAGATAGAATAGAAGAATGAAAGAGAGGTAGGAAGGAACCTTTGAGTTGGTTTTGCAAACGATTAATCTCCAACACCACAGTGGTGTGTGAAAATTTGAACAAGTGGAAGATCTTCTCCAAATTGTTCTTCACACTCACCATTTCCCTTAATTTCTCTCTCTCGCGCTGAAATGAAAAATCTGAGAGAGATAGATAACCAAACTTGAATATCAAAAGGAATATGGCTTGTATATTATGTATAATGCTTTGGTTTGGTTTTCAGTTTCCTATTTAGATGCTGCTAAATGACAACGTGGGACTAGTACAAAAACACCTACAACAAATGGAAGCTCTCACTGTCAAGGTCACACGTAAGATAAATATTAGATAATTATATTAGAGAGAGAGAGAGAGATATTGAAAGACATCAAATGAGTGAGTGTATAAGGAATTGACCTCTCTGCCTACAAGTTCAAAGGTCAAAAAATTGGAAGCATAACCATTATTGCTAATCACATAAAAAGAGAAACAACAGACAAGTATACAATCCAGGTAGATGATACTGTTAAAAGAAATATACTTCAAAATCTAACATTATTTCCTTAATTCGAATTATAAATCAACTCTTAACAATTAGTCAAATGATTCTAGAGATCAGATTTAAGGCAATCAAATGGAAAAACTAACACTGCACACCCATACTTCTGCAAGCCCATTTGAGTTATGGCTAAAGTACTCCAAGAACTTTCAAGAACTATTATGAAATGAAAAATCCCATTCTCATTAACAGTAGTAATGATATTGACAGCAAAACATTAAGATCATCTTATTGACAGCAAAACATTTTTTAAGAACTTTCTGCATACAGAACAGTCAACAATTGACAAAAAAATATATGAAACAAACCCCAAAGCAGGCTGAACAACATGCTAACAACAACAAAGCAAAAGTAAGGAAAACCAAATGCAGATTAATATTACCTGAAGTGCATAAACATCCCTTTATTTTATTCCTTTCCATTGCTTTCTCATTCTCCTCATCAATCTTCAAAATTTCAAAGAATCAATACAGAATCACCAATATCACTATTATAGACAAAAGGAGTTAGAGAAACAAAAACTAATTCAAATTTGCATATGGGTAGAACATAAAGCAGCCAAAAAAAAAAAAAACAAAAAAATAGAAGTAAGAACGAGTGGTGCGACGAGGAAGAGAGAAGAGGTAGGGGTAGCTCAGGAAGCCTCCTCCTGCTTCAAGCTACGAGTTCCCATACAAAAACACACAGCCACCTTACTTTCTCTAACCAATCTCTTCCTCTTCTCGACTCAATGTAATCAATCCCTTCAATCTTCTTTTTTTCACTGAAAATTAAAACCCTAACTCTCCAATCCCTTCTGTTAAGGGCTCGCAGCGGGTAGAGGAGGGCGGAGGAGGCCGGGCGAGGGTGGAGGGTGGAGGTCGGAGGAGGAGACTAAGGATCGGGGGAGGAGACTGAGGTCGGAGGAGGAGAGGGCGTTTTGATTGTTTTAGGTGAGGAGAGCGAGAGGGTGAGGAGAAGAAGAGAGCGTTTTGAATTCTGTGGAGAGAAGGAGATCGAACGTTCTGAAAGGGATTTAGGGATCCCGTGGGTGTTTTATTTTCATCATTTGGTTGCCACGGACTTGCCACGGCATCTCCGTCGCAAATTTCTGGCATTTCGCATGTCCGTGGCAAACACCAGCGGGAAATTTCGCGCTCTCAATTTTTACACATGCCGTCGCAAATCTGTGGCAAATTACTGACGGAATAAGCTGTGTGGCAAATGCTGGTGGCTAAAACAAGCTTTTCTTGTAGTGGGAGCGCTGGGAGGATGCTGCTAGGGCATATCTGCTCTACTTGTTGGGTTGGGGTCCATTCTCTGATAAGTCAGGAAACAAGGTAAAGTTGGGCTGGTTGGGAGCTCTGGTTGACTTTGAGGTTGCTGGAGATTACACATGGGGAGGGATGACGCTAACCCATATATACGAACAGCTTGGGGAATCAGTGAAGCCCAAAAACAAATAGATGGGTGGCTATCTGGCTCTAATTCAGGTATCTATTAAATTTAATTTGTTAAGTTAATTTTTTTTTGTTTCTGCATTGCTCTACTAAATGATTTCATTTATTTGTCCAGGGGATACCAGAGATCCAAAACCCAAAACTAGAGATGTAGTTACAAGAGAGTTGGCTGACGAGAGGTGGGCCATTTTTGACCAGTGGTTGGTGGAGAGGGGGGCCTATATTACCTGTGGTGCACGGACACCATACATGTGGTACGCCTATTGGTTTGGGAGGGTCTCACACCCTTTTATTGACAAGGCTAATTATGTGCGGCTGGAGGACGAGCCGGATTGTAGACATGTACGTGTCTTTTAAACATTCCTTTTAAGTTTGTTACTTAATTAAAATTTGTAACATAATTCAAATTGGTTGTTTCACAGGCCATGTCAGATGTGGTTCGGATGGTAAATGATATGGAGCGAGCGATGGAAGACACCGTTCCAAAAGACACACAGCCATGGCGAGTACTCGAGGGCTTCAAACTCCTAGTGATGCCATTTATGGACTTAATTATCTATTTGGTGAATGTATTGTGCGAATTTTATTTTGTGGACTTATGTATGACATTTATGTTTACTTATCTATAAGTTTCCAAGTAATAGTAGGGATTTCTTCGGTTGTTCCAGCTTTAATTTTTTAAGTTAATAACATAGGTTTAGTTTGTTAAGTATTTTTCCTTCAGGTGTAACAAAATAACACCTATTCGGTTGCCCTGACCCGAATCTATTCGAATGGGGTCAACCGAATACACAAAAAATGAAAAGTGGGGTGTGTGTCAAAAAAATTGCCCTTCGGTTGTGCCTAACCGAATAGTTTCGGTTGCCCTTAATCGATTCGGTGAAAATCGTGTTTCATTAATGACATTTTGGTATTTTCCCACCCTTAGGGGGTGTGTTTTGAGTAGGAGGGGGAGTGGGAAAAGCAAACACCAATCATAAGTAACGTTCCAACCGACATAGATGAAATCCAATGGGCTCATTTTGTTACCTATTGTCTAAAGCCACAAACACATGCATGTAGGATTTTGTTCACCTTGTTCTATTTATTTTTGGTTTAGCAAGTTATTTGACTATTACATAATCATATTTGTTTGTTCATATGAGGCTTGTCAAAGAAATAAAGAAATACAGAGCATGCAATATATTTCTCATATTGGTGGTTCAAAACCTCTCTCGAGAAAAATACATGAGATGGTAGTTATATTAATTAACTTAAACGAGTTTATGATCTAGTATATTGTATTATATCTATTGTGACATTTTTGATCTATTTTAGTTTTTGGAAACTAGAAAACTACCCGGCCGAGGAAAATGTATATTGACACCCATAAAAAAAAGGATGAATTAGTTGTTAATGATGCAACAGAAGTTATAGTGGTAAGTTTCACTTTAATAGTATTTTCTTTAGGTGGCATGTTGGATTTTAATCATAATAGTTTTAATTTGAAAATCTTATATGATGGTAAGAACGAATTGTGGGCTTGACTCAAAGTAATATTGATGAGACTGAAGTTTCTCCAATTGTCGTTTTGGGTAGAGTGTTTTGATTTATAATATTTGAAATAAGTCAATTTTTCTTTTGTTATTTCAGGCAAGTGAGTGTGCAAGTGAGCGTCATTTCTTAATGGTTGCAACTTGATCCTTCGGTGCTAGCAACGTTTAATGTTTTTAGGATCCTTTAGTATATGATTTCGTTATAGCTATTATGATGATTTTGAGTTGTATGACATTAGATATTTGAGCTAAAAACTCTTACAAAATCACTCAAGATCTCAAGAGGTTTAAAACTACTTCAAAAAACCTTTATTAATCGTGGGGGTTAAAAACCCCCGCAATAAAACGCCCGCAATTAGACTCAATACCGGCGTTTTCTAAAAATTCTCGCACAAATATTGCCGCACTTAAAAATCCGGCAATTTTCAAAACTTCCGCAGATTAATTTGTGAGGGTTAAAAACCCCCGCTAATTGACTTTAGAACCCCCGCTATTTGATTTTTTTTGGTACTGTTTCGTAACTAACGTGTAGTTTAAGCATTGTTTAGTTAATAACAAAAATATTCTTGATGATAAATCAACACTGGCTTTTTCTAAAAATCCTCGCACAAAGATTGGGGCACTTAAAATTCCGACAATTTTCAAAACCTCCGCAGACCCGCTAATTGACATTAAAACCCCCGCTTTTTGATCTTTTTTTGTATCGTATCTAACGTGTACTTTAAGCATTGTTTAGCTAATAACAAAAATATTCTTGATGATAAATCTGCACAATTTTTTATCTCTTTAGGTATATCTATGTCAATTGCTCCCTCTATAATATAGGTTTTGCTCAAAATTGATGTTAAATCTCCAATTTTTATGTCATACGTGCGCTGTTATGAATGTTTTAGTCACTATACTGATAAGATTTAGTAGCCAAACTCGAACACTTAACGCACTGCACAGATATAAAATGCAGAGTATTCATATTGATATCAATATATATATATATATATATAGAAATCCCCAACTTGAGATCAATGCAAGACGAAACATTTATTGCACACATGATGAAGAAGAACCCACAGATGCACACAAGCATTTGCGATTCTATATGTCAAGCTTCACACACTAATTATTATTTATTATGATTATGATAAGCACTTAAACACAACGCTGAATTCATAACTCCTTATTTCTTATTTTCGTGATGACTTATATATGGAGTTATGCCTTGAGAAGATTAACATCAATGTCTTTGGTGCATTTGCTAAAGAAATCCATATAGGCATTTGGAGGATCAACATCCTCATTGATCTTCTCATATTCAATAGTCCATTTAACAGCATCATGACCAGTACCCTTGTTATCAATCACTTCAAGGATCAGCTTAAACACCTTATAGTGCTTATCAATATCTTCACCGAAGATCTTGTAATTGATTTTCTTGTTCTCTTCATCAATCTCCTCAACACTCTCCTCACATTTGTGGACCTTATCATCTGTCGTTTCAAGAACAATTAAAACATTGTATGTGAGAATCAAAGAAAAAGACTGACAAAAAATTCTGACAAAAAGATTTAAAAATAGCCTCAATTATATTGCAAAAATTACTTGTATTAGAAACTAGAAAAATGTATATTTTACGTAGGTACCTATGATATAAGTCCAATGTTTAACGGAGCCAACGCCATGCCAGTCATCACCTTCATGCAGCTTTGCTTGATGCACCCTTTCACAATGGTTTTGCACATTGAAATTGTGTTGCAAAGAGGTTGAAGAACTTCTCAGCGGATGATTTGATCCCAAGTTCAGTACTGAGTTTCCCAGTGAGTACCATGATTGTAGATAGAGAGTGAAACATTAAATAAAAGCAAGAAATAAAGATGAGAGGTGTGACGAGTAGAGATCTCAACTATGCCTTAAATAGAAACTGTCATGCACACATGATGTCAAAAACAATTGAAGAAACTCGTGGAATGCTCAATAATATAACACCAATAAAATATTGTCAAAACTAACAAATAATATCGGTATACTACTGTGCACATCTCATATCATTACTAGGGTCATGTTAAGCCAACTAATAAATCTTATCTCTTTATCTCTTATAAATTCTTGTCATTTAACCCACATGACATTGATGTGTTATATGTCGTACGTAGATACTTGCACTCCCTTAACCATTTGGTCCTATTTTCGATCTTTGACCGGTGCGTATGAAAAAATATTTGTTGGGAGAGTACAACCCCTTAAATAGATCTTTCGATATCTCAAAAGATTAATCGCCACAATCGCCGTGGAGGATACATCGGTTTAAGCTTGTCTTTATTATAAATAAAAAAGACAAATAATATCTGTATACTACCTTGTACATCTCATATCATTACTAGGGTCAAGTTAAGCCAACTAACAAATCTTATCTCTCTATCTCTTATAAATTCTTGTCATTTAACCACGATGATGTATCACATGTGGTAGATACTTGTAGTCCCTTAACCATTTGGTTCTACTTTCGATCTTTGGTCGGTGCGTACGAAAAAATATTTGTTGAGAGGTACAACAAATCTTAAATGGATCTCTGATATCTCAAAAGACTAATCACCATAGTCGCCGTGGAAGATACATTAATTTAAAAAAAATATCCTGCCTTTATTATAAATTAAAAATCCATTTACATAATAAATAAAAAAATTAGTTAATTGTAATTAATTATCTAATTTTCATAAAAAAAGTTAATTATGTCTATAAAATAATATTTTAATCAAATTTTAATGAAAGAGAGTTGCTATATATCACACGAAGCAAATGCCTAGTGATGACCGATGATAACGAATGTGGAATTACCAATTATGTGAATTTTTATGCTGAATAGAGATAAGATAGGATAATGACATGATAACACTATTGTATCATGTGTTTGACTTTGTCCTCTAATTTGTACAATCGATTGGGGTACCCATTGTACCTAGAGTTGTCAGTTGGGCCCACGTGGGCCAACCCACCCCACGTCCATGTTGGCTTGTGGCCGAAAAGCCCATTGTTCAAAGGCCCACATAAGCCCTAAAGCCCATCAAGCCCACGTGGGTTAGGGCCGGTCCATGGCCCCATAAATCCTACTTTTGTTGAAAATGGAAAAATGATCCACCTAATTTGGTGGGCCTAGGCCCACCCAACTTTGATAGTTGTGGTGGTGGAGGTGGTGATGGTGGTGGTGGTGAGAGGGAAGAGGTGGTGGTGATAGTGAGGGAGAAGAGGAAGGGAGGTGAAAGAATGGAAGTGGGCCGGGGTAGGAAAAGAATGAGCCAAAAAAAACTATTGGTGGTGGTGGTGAGAAGGAAAAGGAGGTGGTGGTGATAGTGAGGGAGAAGAGGAAGGGAAGGTGAAAGAATAGAAGTGGGGGTGCGAAAAGAATGATCTAAAAAAATTAGTTGGTGGTGGTGAAGTGGTGGTGAGTGGGAGGTAGTTCAACCCGAGAAGTGCACCTTTGGAGTCAAGGCCGAAAAGTTCCTTGGTTTCTACCCTCAATCTCTACCTGGTCATCGCTGAAGAAACACTCAGCGCCGTTCTAATTCGAGAAACAGAAGTTGGGCAGACGCTCGTATATTTTGTCAGAAAAGTCTCGTAGGTCCCCGAATCCAGATATCAGAAAATTGAGAAAGTAGCCGTGGCACTAGTGATGGCAGCCAGGAGATTAAGGTCGTATTTTTTGGCCCACCAGATCGTTGTAAGGACGGATCAGCCGATCCAACAGATCTTGCACAGGCCCGACCTCGCAGGAAGAATCATTAAATGGGCAGTAGAATTATCTGAGTTCGGAATCAAATACGAATCTCTAACAATACTCAAAGCCTAAGATCTGGCCAACTTTGTAGCAGAGATGACACCGACACAGTCCGAGGCTGAGACCTTATTGTGGAAACTCTACGTTGACAGCTCATCCGATAGCAAGGGGAGTGGCGCTAGATTCATCCTCGAAAATAGTGAGGGATTAGTGATTGAAGTATCCCTCAGTTTCTCCTTCAGTACCTCCAACAACCAAGCAGAATATGAAGCTTGCATTTTCGGGTTTAAGCTGGCCCAAAACTTTGGGGGAAGAGCAACAAACTGAACACTGACTCACTTTTGGTAGTATCCCAAGTTAAAAAGGATTTCATTGCTAAAGATCCAATTCTGCAGAAATACCTGGCGTAGGTTAGAAATTTGCTACGATAGTTCCCTCGGGCCGAGGTCAAACACGTGCGCCAGACAGAGAAGGCAAGAGCGGATGTCCTAGCCAAACTGGCTAGCACAAAGCCCACTAGAAACTATATCAAGCCTCATTCAGGAAAACTGTCTAGCCCAAGCGTCGACCTCGCTCCAGTCCCAACATCGGATGTGCATGTCATAGGTCAAGAACGAAGCTGGATCATGCCTATCAAGGACTACTGTGAACACTCAATTTTTACCGGTAATTTTCACTTTTTTCGAAAAACTACAAAAAATTTGTTTTTGTGCATATTTGAGTTTTAGTTGTGAGATACGTCATTTTTGCTCACGTTTGTCGTTTTTGCGTTATTATTATCCTTTTTAGTTAAACAAAAATAAATAAAAATGTTTTAATTCAAAAATTATAAAAATAATAGATTTAATTAATTGTCTTATTCCAGTGTTTTTTTACAACAATCCCAAAATAATAAATAATAAATAATTTACAAAAAGAAAAATCAAAAAATGACAGTTGCATTGCTTCAGGCTTCAACAACTAATTTGGGCTTGTTCTCCTCAACATCTCCAAAAGCCTGAATTTGCAAAATAGTCAAACCTGGTCAAACATGTATTCATGATCGAAACCTAATTTTCCACTATAAAAATGGATGAAATTCGGATCCCAAGACAAACGGAAAAAGACTGTGAAAATCACGCTCACAAAAAAAGTAATTAGGGCTTCACATTAATACCCTAATCCCTGAAACATTGTTTCAAAAATTCTGAGGAGAAAAGTCAAACCAGCAGTCAAAAGCAACAACAGACCAAAAATAAAAAAAAAAAAAAAAGCAAGAGGAAAACGTGGAGTTCATTATTCTCTACTTCAGAATATCCATCTTCTTCATTCTCTCTAACCAATTCGGTTAGATTCTGTTATGGTATCAGAGCACCTTTAAGTGCTCTGCTGCGACTCTGATATGGCAAGAGGAGGAGGCACCGCCGCATCCAGCTCCAGCACCATCGTGAATGTGCTGCAGTACGCTGAGCCGACGCAGAATCTGAATTCACCGTATTACATTCATGCCTCCGAGCATACGAACACGTCGTTGGTGACGACAGTGTTGACAGGAACTCGAAACTATCATCCCTGGTCTCGCCTTATGAAGAAGCCGCTCATTGCGAAGAATAATTTCAAGTTCGTGGATGGATCGATTTCGATGCCTACCGATCCCTTCTATCCTACGATGGAAGCATACGACTGCTGCAACAATGTAATTCACACTTGGATCGTCAATTTTGTTAGCAAATCTCAGACCATCTAATACTTCGATAGTGCGAGCAAAGTGTGGAAAATTCTCAAACAACACTTTTCGCAAGGAGATCCGATGCGTGTTGCTGAACTGCACAAGGATATGTATCTATCGAATCAAGGTACACAAAATGTGACCGACTATTTCATGAGTTTATCTGTGCTTTGGGAAGAACTTAATAACTATAGACCTGCACCTGAATGCAAGTGTAGAGTTAAATGTGTTTGTGAAGTAATTCCTACTATCATGAAAAATAGAGAAGATGATAGGTTGATTAGGTTTATCACCAGATTGAATGAAAGTTTTGCGATGGTTCGAAACCAAATTCTATTGATGGATCCAGTGCCTACGTTAGATAAAGCATTTTCTATGGTCATTCAATTTGAAAGACATAACAATTTAAATGTTGAAGAGGAAGAGGAACTACAATAGAATGCTAGCTTCTGCCACTGTAAATGCTGTAGAGAATAAAAGTCATGATAATAGAAACTATGATAGAAGTAATGGTAGAGGCTATGGTAGAGGCAATGGCATATTTTGTACTCATTGTGGTATAGAGACTTTCTATAGAAAGCATGGGTTTCCACTGGGTTTCAAGTGGAAGAATGGTGATTCAGGTGGTGGACATATTGCCAACAATGTACAACACATAGAGTATGCAACCTCCAAGTATGATGATGGAGAGGAAGGACACTATTCTAAGAACAATGTTGTATTTTCTCGGGATGAGTTCAAACAGCTTGTGAGTCTTTTGAAGTCTTCCTCATCAAAGGCAACTGAGAGCAGTGCACCAGAGCCTCATTCCATTTGCAATGTTTTGGCTGTGGATCAACAACTCAATGCAAGAGATTGTGGAGCTTGTGCAGGTAACTCCACTTGCAATTTTGTACAGAAAAATAGTGATGTTTGGTTAGTTGACTCAGGAGCTTCTGATCATATATGTTGCTCTCTGGACTGGTATATTGATTATCACACTATTGAACCAATCACTGTTTCACTTCCCAATGGGCACACATTTAAGGTCACCATTGTAGGAAAAGTCAAATTAGGACCAAATTTAACATTGAAGAATGTGTTCTATGTTCCTATATTTGCTCTTAATCTGGTTTATGTTTCTAAGTTGATGCAACATGATAGTTATTCAATCCACTTTATTGACAATGGTTGCTACATCCAGGATCTGAAGGAGAGGAGGATTGGTGGCGTTAGGTTGATCCCTAACTCTGCTCTTTGACATTTTAGATTAGGACGTGCTCCCAGGGAATTAGTCCAAAAATTAAAAGTGCAGCTACCTTATGTTGATTGTAAGAAGGTAGGTGTGTGTGACATTTGTCATTTCGCAAAACAGAAAAGAGCTAGCTTTTCTGCTAGTTTTTGTAATGCATCTAGAATGTTTGCCTTGGGGTCCTTATTCTGTTACATCTGTGCATGGTCATAAATATTTTCTCACTATAGTAGATGACTATAGTAGATTCACATGGGTCATATTGTTGAAAGGCAAGTATGAAGTTCAAAAAGAGATTCAAAAATTTGTTCTCATTGTTGAAACTCAGTTTGAAGTGATAATGGACCAGAATTTTCTCTGCCCCAATTCTATGGTTCCAAAGGAATCGTTCACCAAACTAGATGTGTTGCTACACCCCAGCAGAAAGTTAGAGTAGAAAGAAAGCATCACCTCATATTGAATGTTGCTAGAGGCTTGTTGTTTCAAGCAAATTTGCCTAAGAAGTATTGGAACTATGCCATAGTTCATGGTGTCTTCTTAATTAACAGGGTGCCTTCAAGAGTTTTGTCTTACAAAACTATTTTTGAGATGTTGTACAAGACTGCACCTGATCTGTGAAGTCTCAAAGTTTTTGGTTCCTTGTGTTTCATGTCCACTCATGCTACTTCAAGGACTAAGTTTGATTCTAGTAGTCAAAAATGTGTGTTCCTTGGTTACAAGGAAGGTACAAAAGGCTATCTTATGCTTGATTTGAATACTCTAACTATACACACATTTTAAAAGTTAATATGCTTTCAGGTGAATTTTAAAAAGGGTCACAATTCCAACCCCCCTTCCTTGCGACTTTTATTGACTTCAGAATCAAGTGCCAACAAAAGATGGTAACCTTAGACGGAGTGATAGTTTTCCTCAAATTCTATAGGACACCGTATACCTCATTCCAAACATCTGCATCAGTGACAGAGGCAGCAGCTATAGCACGAGCTGACTTAAAAAATCTTAGAAGCATCTCGTGCCCACACCCAAGAGTCATGACCCTCCCTAACTGTATGCACGTCTTGATGAATTGTGTTCAGCTCTCGTGGTTCCATTGCACAAATCAGATTCTGAATAGACAACCTGGCTCCATCCAATGCCAGCTATCACCGATCCACGTTCCTACATCTAGAACCATAACTGATTGTTGGGCGCAACCTGCATAAATGTTAGGAACAACCATATATAAAGGAGATTGTCCTATCCAATGATCCTTCCAAAAGTGAATAAGCCCACCATTTCTTATCCTTCTCCTCATACAAGAGCCAAACCAATCAGTTGGAGAATGAAATCACGCCACCAAACAGAGCCTATAACTCCCCTATTAATAGCTTCCAAAGACACATGAATAAAAACCAATGAAAAATCACCATACTTGTGTAGGAGTAAACCTTTCCAGATAGCATTTTTATCCATTAGCATCCGCCACCTCCACTTGGATAAAAGAGCTATATTGAATAATTCTAGATTTTTAATTCTAAGCCCTCCCTCCTTTGGACGACAGATTTTGTCCCAAGCTATCCAATACATACCTTTATCCCTTTCATCAATACACCAAAGAAAGTTCCTTTGAATCTTCACCATAGCATCAATTACCACCTTTTAAGCTTATAAAAAGAGAAATAATAAAGAGGAATACTCTTCAAAACCAAATATAGGAGTGTAACTTGCCCTCCAATGGAAAGAGAACGCCCCTTCCACGAAGCAAGTCTTTTGCGTAACGTATCAATCACGGGCTTCCATGTGGCTGCCCTCCTTGGATTAGCACCAATCTAAATCCCCAAAATTTTGAATGGGATGGATTTCGTTCTACAATGAAGAAAAGTTGACGCAGATGCTAAGAACCTCTCCGCAACATCAATACCAATAAGCTTACTCTTATCGATGTTGACCTTCAACCCGGAAACAAGTTCGAAGCTCCTCAATATAGTCTTGATGCTCCATAGATTTTCCCTTGTTGCCTTCCCTATCAACATAGTATCATCCGCAAACTGCATAATAGAGAAGCTCAAATTGTTATTAACGGAATACCCTTGGAAGGAACCAATCGCCACCGCTTGGTTCACTAAAGCCGCCAAACCTTCAGCCACGATAAGAAAAAGAAAGGGTGATAAGGGGTCCCCTTGTCTCAAACCCTTATGCACCTAGAAATCACAAGTAGGGCGGCTGTTTACAAGCACCGACATAGTGCTAGAACAAAAACACGTCTCCAGCCATTTGATCCAAATATTTGGAAATCCCATCGTATTCAACATGTAAAAAAAATAAATTCCAAGATATGGAGTCAAAGGCCTTCTCGAAATCAACCTTGAAAAATAAGCACTCCTCCTTGTTTCTTTTTGCGTGGCCAACAATATCACCACCACCACTCCATTCAAGATTTGTCTTCCACCCAAGAAAGGTGATTGGCAATTAGAGATAATACTAGGGAGCACCCTCTACAATCTACTAGCCAAGACCTTTGCCAAGATCTTATACAAACGACCAATCAAGCAAATAGGCCTAAACTCCCCTAATCCCTGAGGGTTGTCGTTCTTAGCAATTAGAGGAATAAAAGAGGCCAAGATAGCTTTAGGAAGAAAGGCTTTGGTATGAAACTCATTAAAGAAATCTACCACCTACTGCTTCAACGGGTTCCAACTCAATTTGATGAAGCTTAGATTAAATCCATCCGGTTCCGGGTTTTTGTCTCCATCAAAGATCCACACCTGCGATCTAATCTCTTCTTCGGTGAAAGGCGCCACTAACATATCTGAATCTGAATTAGAGAATTGAGCAAAATTGAGACCTCCAAGAGTTGGACGGGTAATGCTCGGTTCCGAAAAACATCTTCAAAGTGCTTCCTGTAACACCCCCTTCTACATAAACTACTATTTAATTAATTTAAAAGTCAGAGTCTCCGAAAAATTTCAGTGCGACCACACGAGGGTGTCACATTTAAACAAAACCACATTGAATAACTCCAAATTAATTAATAAAAACTCCAAGTACGAGATACATAGCACCATAATTAACATAAAGTGAAAACCATCGCAGCGGAAATATAACAAAACTTAAGGGATGGAAATACAAAACCAAATAGAAGTTCAAATCATAAAATGAAACGACAAGTACTAAAACGCCCCCCGGTGCTACGTATCAGAGCTGACTCAACCAAACTAGAAGAAGGTTCCAAATTACCTTCAATCACTGTCACCTGCAGTTGCCGACATAAGAAGCAACATAAAGCAGTAGGGTGAGTCTCTTTGCATAGGTAATAACAAATAAAACAAGTAACGCAATGAGACAGGCATTAGCACACCAAAAACAATACAGTCAAATCAATTTCACCATTAGTTTATAAACACCCAAGCAATCACCAGAAAATGTATGCAAGTGTATGATATGCAGCCCAAACGCCACGGGCACATGCATGTGGATCCATCACCAAAATGGCCCTGAGGGCATTCACCATTCACCAAAATATTTTATGAGGCCGAGGCCTATTCACCAAAAATGCATATGATTATGCGACACCATGACTATGCACCATCACACCAAAAACACCAAATTATGCATTAGAATGCTCACCATTAGTTTATTTACTCACCAGTCACCAAGAGAGGTCATAGACCCTCAATCACCCAAAATATATTCACCAATAACATGCATCACCATAAAGAACAGCCCTACAAGGACTACAACCACACCCAAAGGACTAAAGGAACACCAAGGACTAATCGCACACCAAAGGACTAATTGCACACCAAAGGACTAAGCCACACCAAGGACTAAAGTCACACCTAGGAATTAAAACACCACCTAGGGACCAATTCAACACCTAAGGACCAATTTAACACCTAAGGACTAATTTTACACCTCAAGGGCTAAGAACGCACCAGGGACTGAATCCCACACCTAGACACAGGCGCATGGGGTTGCGCCTTGGGCTGCCAAAGTTGGCGCCCATCACCTAGACACAGGCGCCAAGTTGCGCCTTGGGCTGCCAAAGTTGGCGCCCATCACCTAGACACAGCAACACATAGTGACACAGGGCAGCCAATTTGGCGCCCTGTCACTAGACACCAGCGCCAAACAGTGCAATTTGGGCAGCCAATTGGCGACCTGCACTAAGACAGACGCACTTGGGCAGCCAAAGTGGCGCCCTTGTGCGCAACACAACACACCCACGCCACACACCAGCGCATTTGGGCAGCCAAAATGGCGCCCTTGCGCAACACAACACGCACACACACACCAGAACACAGCACACACCTACACCAGCACCACCGGCGCGCAGGGCATGCCAATTTGGCGCCCTGCTGCGCAACACTGCACACACTGCACCCACACACCAGGCGCGCAGGGCATGCCAATTTGGCGCCCTGCTGCGCCACACCCCACCCAGAACAACACAACAGCAACATCCTACGCACACAGGCGCCTAATCCCTGCCATGCGCCCTTCCCCCAATTCACAGCAACCCGAAACAACCAACCCACCATACAACACCATTAAACAACTCATTCAATCAAATCACCAAACACCTAATAAGCACCATAAACTCCCCTACTTAATTATATTGAATTGACCATAAATCTCCTTAAATATAAATTAACATTCATCAATGATTTCAAATTCCACAAACACAATATTCACATGTAAAAACAACACGACACAATCATGGAAAACAATAGATTATTCATTCAATTCAACACAAATCATTCAAGCACACCATAAATCAATCAAATAATTCCTCCTAACACCTAATCCCTATGGTTTCATGTTCTATGAATTATTAACCATGAAAGAGAGCCCCCTTACCTCTGGTAATTGAGTAGAACAACCAAGCACGAGTTCCCGAGCACACTTCAATTCCAGCAAGACAATGTTTGACTCAAACACGAACAATTATGTAAAAACAACAACAACAGTCCAAAGTCATACACTAAAAATATCGAATATAATTAATCGCTCGTTTAATTAGTCAATTGTGTTTTGAAAAGGAGTACCTATCGAAACGTACCCGACCGAGACGATGGTTCGAAGTCCACGAACGTGAAATACGACCTTGGGTGAAGCAAGAGAGTTCGAAACTGTGAGATTTGATAGGATAAACGAATGGTGGGTCGATTCTGGTGAGAAGAACTCGAGTCTATGCTTGATTCACGCAAGGAACGCTTAAGGTGGTCGGAATCGCGACTTAAAGGTGGCTGGGCGTGGCTGCAACTGACAGAACGAAGCACCAAACAATGAAACTAAGGCCAGAAACGGAATCAGTGGCAAAATCCGAGTGGGAAGGGTGGTTTTTCAGTCTTCTCCGCGACTTGGTGATGGAACACGCATGAGGAGTGTTTGCTGCCTAGTTTTTTTCAATTCCTTGCAGCGTTTTCACGTTGAGGAAGAAGAGGGAGTCTGCAGTGGGTCGGGTTCTGGGCTGCGTTCGTGGGCTGGGGGTGCGCTGGGCTTAAGTGAGCTGAACTGAGGGTGCGTCCAGTAGGAATAAGGAGGTGTATGCGAGTAAAACAATCTAAAAATCTATTTTAAATACTTTTAAAGCTCAATCTCACTATAACTATTATTTTAACACCACCTCAATAGACCAAAATAATTTTCTAAAGAAATAATATCTCAAACACTAATATTTTATAAAAACAAACTAAATATATAATAATAATCATATATTACAAATAGCATATAAAAATACATTTTAAAGTGATTTCAACTAATTTTCATACTCAAACCCACAATAAGTTAAAATAATTTAATCCTATCAATATAAAATAATTCATAAAATAAGTACATACTAAAAGAATCACAACACACGAAAATCGGGGTGTTACACTTCCTAACTAAAGCCTTCACTTCGTCAACCTCTTCCACCACATCCCCATTACCTCTAAGAATTACCACATTACACCTCCTTTTTCTATACTTCATTAAAGAGGAAATACTTGGAATTCATATCCCCCTCTTTAATACATTTGGCCCTTGATTTTTGAGACAACATCGCCTCCTTCAACCGAATTTCTTTCCAAAAGCTAGCCGATACTTCCTTTCTATTTAGGATGATGTCACCATTCCACCCTTCACTCAGAACTTGATCTAACGAATTAAAATCTCTCACCAAGGAGTCAATGTATAAATCACAAAAACCAAAAACCTCCTTATTCCATGCTCTCAACTTCCCTTCAAGCATTTTCAACTTCTCTTTGATAATGTAAGCGTTGGGTCCTGTCACATTAAAACTCGCCCAACTCTCCTTGACAAAGGAATGAAAATCATTGTGTTCAAACCAAGCATTGAACACCTGAAACAGCTTTGGACCCCAGTCTTTCTTCGATCTAAGAAGCCAAATGGGACAATGATCCGATATATCCCGGTTACTAATCTAATTCCCCGATATACCCCACAAGTCAATCAAACCATCTGTAACAAGAAATATGTCCAATCTACTCATAGAAACACCATTCCAACTAACCCAAGAAAACTTCTTTCCAGACACACGAACATCAAATAGGTCCATATCAACAATGAAATTATTAAAGTATGATATTTCAGTTATTAAGCTATCACCTCCTCACCCCAATCGTTCGTCCATACTATTCACCGCATTGAAGTCTCCTACCGAGCACCATTCACCTATAGCCAGGTTCTGTTGAAGATTCAGTAGTTCCTCCCAAACTCTTCTCTTAGCCGTTGTAGAACAAGGAGCATATATATTAATGATATAGATCACAATGTTATAGGAAACAACAGAAACACCAACAAATCATGTACCGAAAAAATGTGAAGTAACCATCCAAACTCCATCTAGCCATGTACTCATAATACCACCCGATAATCCTCGGGACGGTTGAGCAGCCCAATTGAAAGATTGATCACCCCACAAAAGTTCCACTTCCCTTTCTAAAATCACTTCCCTTTTAGTTTCTTGAATGCAAATGAAATCAAATTTACCGGAATGAACAAGAGACGCTAATTGGCGATGTTTACCACGGTCGCCCCACCCCCAAATGTTGAGAGATCATAGATTTATGGAACACGATCGGAGTACGCCCTCTTAGAATTTGCATCCTCATCTCTTCTTTCATCAGCCTCAATTAGTTCAACAAATGTTGAGAGATAATATTATAGATTATATAATTGTTCGAAAAATATTATATATTATATTAAACTAAAAATTAATCAATGTTATTGTCAAAAATAAAATTAATCAATGTTACTTTTTATAAATATTTTATATCTTATCTTAAAAATATAAATCTTGGTCAGTCTTTGGCTCCAAATTGGCGACAAAGCTTACCCTCCCCCCACCCTCCAAATTTCGTTGTAATTTTTTAATATAAATTTAGGCTGCCAAGAAAGCAAAATGAGGATGATGTAATACCGTTATACTTTGTTACACATAGGATTTGTTCTTGAGAGAAAATTCATAATTGTATATAGTATAGATGGCATTTTGTGGTTTTGATAAAAAAATAAGGGCAATCATATCTAAAAAAGACAAAACAAACTAATGGTATTTTTGTAGTTTTGTTAAAATATCATGACAATCATTTACAGCAAAAACAAAAATATCTAATGGTATTCTTATAGTTTTTATAAAAAACAATATATAGGTCAATCATTAAGGATAACTTATTTAATATCCAACGTATTTTTTTTTGGTAAATAAAAGTTTAGGTAAATTGAGTTTTGGGGGCTCACTAGGTGCGAGAAGCGGGACTCACGACTCTTTGAGTGTTTACATAGGTATTTATAGATCACCCACCAAAGAGAGTCCTCCTGCTGCGGCAACGAGAGTTGAACCCACGTCTATGTGGGAAATGATACAACTCCTTACCAACTGAGTGAACCTTCATTGATACATGCAACGTGTTTTAATTCTCAAAAAACTTTAACTAAAACACAATCGTATTATAGTATTAATATATTAACAAAAGAGGATTGCTAACATACTCCCCCTTGTTTTTTAGAAGAAGTATGGCAAAATTACTGTTTTGGTCCTTTATCTTAGGCCTTGATTTCGTTTTGGTCCTTTATCTTTTTTTTCTCGTTTTGGTCCCTCATGTTTCATTTTCGTGTCAATTTGGTCATTTTTTGTAATTTTCCGTCCATGAATTAACAGATACCACGTTGGCAGTTAACTGCTGACGTGGCGTCCTAATTGTCCAATCTGATGTGTCTTCATTAGATGACATGGCCAATGAGGGACTAAATTGAAACTAAAAAGAAACATAAGGGACCAAATTGAGCAAAACACAAACATAATCAATCACTCTTCATATTCTTCCTTCATCTTCATCTTCTTCTTCTTCGGCGAGCCACCACCACCTCCGGCGAGCCACCACCACCACCACCACCACAAATCAATCACTTTTCATCTCTTCTTTCAGGACATCATCTCTTAAAAATCAAAAACCCCCAATTTCCCAAATCTCTAAATTTGAATTAATACACCCAATACCCAATTTCTCAAATCACCCAGCCACCAATTTCTTCCCTTCGCACTCGCTGTCTCCTCCCTGCCACCGGCAACAATGGAATTTCTCATTCATTTCTTCTTTCAATTTCTCATTTCCTTTTGTTTCTCCACGTATTATAGAAGTAAGGCCTTCAATTACATCTTTCTTCTTTGAGAGGGAGTAAAATAAAGAGGAAGGTAATGAACTGTAACCTGTTCGGCCATGGCAATCAAAACATAAGGGTCACTGGAACAAGTATTGTGAGATATGAGATTAGTGTCTCTTTTGATGCGAAAATTGATAAGACCCATAATGTTCTCCATTGAATAAATATCCCTCACTATTAGTGAGGGATTTAGCTAGGAAAAAAAATAAATTTGTCACTACGCCTCTTGGTTACATTTGTGACGAACATAGAGACGAAAAAATATCCCTCACTAAAAATTTCGTAGGTAAATTCGTCACAAAATATTGAAAAGACATTTAGAGACGGATTAAATAACCCTCACTAATAGTGAGGAACGCAGAATTCGTCACTAAAGTCCCGCTTTGTTTTTTGGCTTCCCTCCCAATAATAATTTTCACTTTCATGTAAAAAAAACTATCCCTTTACCTTTTTTTCGTTTCCGTTCTCGAAACTTCTCATTCATCACTCTCAAACCTCTCACTCTCGCACTCACAGAAACCTCACCACCGCCACTCACCACTCACTACTCACCATCACCACTCAACAAAACCCTAACGATTTGAAACACTAACGAATCGCACAACACGTATTTCCTTCTATGGTCTTCTCGAATCTGTCCCCTTTTCGAAACCCTAATTTTTTTTCTTCTGGAATTTGTTCAATTCTCTCTGTGATCCTTCACTCGTGATGTGATTCTTCAACAGATGCGATTCTTTGATGCTTTGCTATGTCCGTTTTGATTTGATTTGCGATCTCAGTGTCTGTTTCACGATTCTTCTCTGTGTTTGCGATTCTTCTTTGTTTCGATTCTTCAAACACGATTCCTCTCTCTCAAATGGTAACGTTTTTTCTTCTCTCATCTCTCTTTCTCTGACTACGCTTTGTTCTTGTTATTCTATTTATTTTGTTTCTGGGTATTTTGTTTCTGGATTTTTGAGCTATTCATTTTGCTTCATTTGGATAGTTGAGATGATTTGTGATGTTGTGAGAATTATGATTTTAAGTTTGGTTATTTTTGTGTCCAGAACAAGCTTATAATCAAAAAGAGCTTTAGCTGAATGAAAAGCTATGAAGATTAGGAAAAATACCTTATGTGTTTTAGTTCTATTCAGGTCGAATTAAAGTTGAGCTGCTTGAATAATTTTTTATTTTTTTGGAATGTGCTTGAATAACTATTACGCTAATCATTTTTGATCGGTTTTAGCTAAGTGAATTGAAGTCACCAGAAAAAAATAATTATTATGCTAATCATGTTTGCTCGATTTTAGATAAGTGAATTGATGTCGCCGGAAAAATTAGCTAGATTAATTGAGCATGAAAATCGCTAGTTTGTTTGGTATTGGATTTTCAGCATGATGATTTGGTGAACATGCAAGTGGCTAGGAGTTTTAATATGATTAATAGCTGTATGGTATTCACAATGAATATTTAATGAATCATGATGTTCAGGGACAAATTTTAGATGACTCTGAGCTGTTTTTCTCCGGTAACAAAGTTCCGTCGAGGTCTCGTGGATTGCCTGAGAGACATGTCTTTAAAAGTTTCTTAACAGATAAAGAGAGAGCAAACAATGTTGCTAAGATCAAAGTTGGGGTATGCTTCTTGCTGCTTCTTTCTTGTTTCCTTTTCATGTGTCGTTTATATTTCTATATTGATAGACTAGGGCCTTTAGTTCCTTTGACAAATTGCCTTGTTTTTAGCTGAGACTGCTGCTTACTGCTGCAGGTTCAGAAGAGACCACTAAATAAGAATGAAATAGCAAAGAAAAGGAAGATATTATTACCATAGATTCAAATTTTCTCACAGTTCATGAAAGAAAATTCAAGGTAAGTGGTAGGTAGGTTATATTAACATCTTTCATGATGTATATGTTCTCAAATAAAATCAATCAAATCAACGCTTTTTCGCGAAGTTTTCATTCATGAAGGTTTAAGCCTCTCTGTTTTTGTATTTATATTTCACTTTTTACAGTCTTTGATAACTACATGGTTATGTTTTAAGTTTCAGTGTGATTTATGTGTTGGCTGATGTTCTGTTGTTACTCCAGGATTTTAGTTTGGTTATTTCACTTTTTTGGTTGTTCAGATTATCTTACCTAACTGAAAGTGACAATTGCAGGGTTCTAGTGCCGGACCAAATTCTGGCATACCACTAGCTATTGTCAATGCTGATAGACAGACAAGTATAAGTATCTTTCCTTTCACTATTATGAACCTGATATATTACTTCATTAATGATGTTATATTTATTCATAATATTAAGCATACTACCTTGCTCATTATTTTCTGTTTAACCAAATGAACATTGTTTCCTATTCATCCAAAATGAAAAAAAGAAAAAGAGAGTATGCAGCTATGCTTTGTTGCGTCATTTCTTTGGTCATAATCAGAATCATAAAGTATTGGTTTGTGTCATTTGTCTATGTGCACTATTGAAGCATAAACCAAGCAATTAATATTCTTAAGAAGCCAGCTTTGTCTTTGTAAAGCTTTATATCATTTGCCGGGCTTTGCTTCTTCAGATTAGATAAGATCTGCTACATTTAAGAGTTTTGTGCCGTGAATGTAGTCTATAATTCTTGTTTTCAGGCTAAAAAAAGAGAATATATGTGTGTTTTTGGGTTCATGATATCCTACAAGTGATTGCGAGAGGCTAGTTCATCATTTTTATAATATTTGGTTGGGTTCATGATGACATGGAAGAAAACTAGAATTAATATCTTCTATAGTTTGTAACACATGTTTGTTTTTCGATTTGCTATTTTGAAGACATGTTTGAGTACAATGAATTGCAGCTAGATGCTTGACAGTTTGGTACTAGAAATGAAAGATTATGTCTATGTTATTGCGACTGCATTGAATACATAGAACGAGTATGTAGGCCTTCCTTTTTAGATTGAAGAAAAAACATTTGTGGTCTTACTTTTTGAAGAAATAATTTGGTTAAGCACAGATAAATTTCTGGTTGAATTTTGCATCACAGGCACCAAAACATTGCACTACGCCAAATTTAAGGATTTGCAGCGTTTTTTTGGGCATTGGTAGCGTTTTAAAACGTTAGAGAAGCTGGCGCTACTAATGCGTACACCCCATTAGTAGCGTTTTAAAAAACGCTAGCCATTGACCCAGCGTGTTTTGGACATACGTAGCGTTTTATAAAAAGCGCTAGTCATTGACCAGCGCCTTTTTACAATTCCTAGTGTTTTACGTAAGCGCTAGGGATCCTATAGCGCCTTTTACAATTCCTAGCGTTTTACGAAAGCGCTAGGGATCTTCTAGCGCCTTTTACAATTCCTAGCGCGTTTTACGAAAGCGCTAGGGATCCTCTAGCGCCTTTTACAATTCCTAGTGTTTTCTTTAAAAGCGCTAGGGATCCTCTAGTGCATTTTGTCCATACCTAGCGTTTTCTACAAAGCGCTAGGGATCTCTAGTGCATTTTGTCCATAGCTAGTGTTTTTTCTATAAAGCGCTAGGTATTGAATAATTTTTAATTTCATTTCTAGCGTTTTCTCTCTAAAAGCGCTACCTATTGATTGAATTTTTTTAAATATTTTTTTATTTTTGTTTGTTCTCCATTTTAATTACAACCTATAAATTCATTCCCTTCCAACAAAATTCATCAAATATCATTCCAATCCAATATCATTCAAACAAAATTCGATCAACAAAATTCTTCAAATATTCCAATCCAATATCATTCTAAGAAGTACTTACAACATAATATATATCCAATATATACAACATATATAATAACTAACTATTATGAAACTCAAAACTTGCTAGAAAAAGCTAGAAACAAAGCGACACCACTCCCCCTTACTTTGTTGTAAGTTGTTCATCGAGTAATCTTTGGATGTCTTTCTGATGGGGAAAATCTTGAAAAATAAAATGAAATAAAATTAGAATTAAAATGTTTATTAAATGTGAGTAAGTATTATAATATAAATATAAAAAGAAATCTAAGTAGTTACCTTCATTGGGATTACTACTCTGCGTGAGTGATAATCTCTCTCATATACCTCATAGTGTAGTACCCACAATCATTATTTTTGGTTGTTTAGGACACTACAAAGCAAAAGATTAGTTAATTAATTGTCACATTTTTATGACCAAAAATTCAATTAAAATTATAAGAATGATTTTTAAAAAACTTACAGTTATGGGTATCCATTTTGTTTTACTCGTAGATAATCCCAAGTATTTTTGCAAAACACTGTAACGTCATACATATATATAACGTTAAGTTGAACAAAATACATATATTAAATTATACAAAATGAGAGGGTTACACATACACACCTGTCAACTATCTGTACGAAGTCTACATAGACTTTGTAATGGCCTTGAAGTGAATCCAGATAGTAGACAGTATTTCACTTAGGGTTTATTGCAAAGAGTACCCAATGTTGCCTGCAAGTAAATGAATCATGAATGAGTACACATTTACACTATAATACAATCCTCAAAATAAATAACCAAGTGATTGAAGACTAAATTTCTCACCTTATATTGAGTGGTGCCAAAAATAAAGATTCGTGATCAAAATCTTTGGGCATCCCCAAGCGTGAAAGGATATAACTTTCTATTTGACTCTTCCTAGCCATAATATCCTCTGGTTTACCTTGATCCCACACAATGATACACTCTGGGCTCAAGAACAAAAACTTTTGTGTCCGTTGCGAAGGGACCAGAAGCACATTGTACAAAAACCTATAAATAATATATATACAACTTTCAGATCCTCATATATATACTCTAATATATACTCTAATATATACAACTATTGTGTACAAATAATTTAATACATACCCTGGTATACTCTAATAACTACCACAGTGGCCAATTCCATGTCATATCTGACTTTCGGATCCTCAATGTTGAGCATAATATCTGTTCCACTCCCACAATTTGATCGGTCGGTAACATAATAAGGTCATCGGGCTTCATTTTTGATTGGCGTGGTCCTTTACATAAGTGATGAATTTCTCGAATTCATCAAGGGAGATTAACAACATGTTGGGTGTTGTATTTCATTTCCTTTAATAGAAGGAGATGGTCGGGACACTTTGGTAGTGGGAAGGAAGGTCGGGAAACTTTTATAGAAGAGAGGCGGTCGGGACACTTGGGGTACCTAGTATATATTAAAAAATGATTAATTAGTTAGTTAACACACATTATATATAACAATGAGTCATTAACTTATTAACAAAAATATTGTCACTTACAACGACAAGTTGTTCGAGCCATGCCACAAAAGTACTAAGTGATTGATCCACGATAAATATATCGGCATTAACAATTGGAGCAGGCAATGAGTGCGAGACCCCTCAATTGAATAGTCTACCCTAACTCTCAAATGGTTTTCGGGCATGGGTAAATTGTGCATTGTGCCACTCAATTGGTTACATAACATGCTCACTGCAACCTTTCGATGTGGGTTTGCAATATATAGCTCACATTCACGAGTTATCCTAAATCAATTATAAAGAAAAATAAATATACATGATAATTTGATCAAATACATATGTACAAAAAAGCAGTCGAGTAATAATAAATACGTGTTGAAGGGATGGTGCAGCTATCTCAAATGCGCTATGTTGGGCAAGTGAGGTGCGGCGAGGTAATATAGGTTCAAGCGGGGGTGGTGCGGCGGGGATGGTGCACCAATGGATTGTGCCAAGAGCTTCTTATACATCTGTCTCTCTTCCATTAGTACAGCAACATTCTTGGATAGCTCGTCATACTTTGCCGCCATGACTTTACAATCCCCGCACCCCCTGCTATGGCTCTTTGGCCCAAACACAGTCGTAGGAGGAATGCCATCCATAACCTCTTATCCGACCCTTATACTCTTCCCTTCCCAAGGCACAAGCAAGGACATCTTGTTCACCATCACAATCTGTTAAATCTCCTTGTGATACAGATTGTGATATGCTTTGCTGATGCACAAACATAAGTAACGGTTAGAAATAATAAATAAGTGTCAAAGAAATTTAATCGACGATAAAAAATATGTCCACGTGTCAAAAAAATCGAGTAACGGATAGAAATAATAAACAAGTGTCAAAGAAATTTAATCGACAATAAAAAATATGTCCACGTGTCAAAAAAATCGAGTAATGGATAGAAATAATAAACAAGTGTCAAAGAAATTTAATCGACGATAAAAAATATGTCCACGTGTCAAAAAAATCCGATAACGGATAGAAATAATAAACAAGTGTCAAAGAAATTTAATCGACAATAAAAAAATATGTCCACGTGTCAAAAAAATCGAGTAACGGATAGAAATAATAAACAAGTGTCAAAGAAATTTAATCGGCGATAAAAAATATGTCCACGTGTCAAAAAAAAACCGAGTAACGGATAGAAATAATAAACAAGTGTCAAAGAAATTTAATCGGCGATAAAAATATGTCCACGTGTCAAAAAAAATCGAGTAACGGATAGAAATAATACTTACAATTTTGTCCTTGACCTCCTTAGTTTTCGGATCCACAATGTCCCCATCTTTGTTTTGTCGGGCCTCTAACCAGACAGTACAACGATCAAGGGATTCTTGAGTTGGATCTTTCCCCTCTTGCAGTAACTATTTAAGTTTAATAATTGTTAATCAAATGTAAATTAAAAGATTCATTAAATCATAATAAATTAAACTAATTGTGTCTTACCAATCTTTCTTCGAGAATTTGATATCCACTAGAACCTCCTCTATAAGGGTACTCGGGATTAGAAGCTCTTTCTTTATTGGCTTTGCTCTTTTTCTATTTAAAAAGATAAGTATACATTAATGAATGATATCTAGTATATATATATATATATATATATATATATATATATATATATATATATATAACTTAAATAATTAATATACTAACCAAGAAATCCGGATCGTAGTGCGTATATGTAAAAATTTGCTCCAATCCTCCTTACTTATAATTAGGAATACAATCTTGAGGCTCTGTCGATGGTCCCATCGGGAAGTTTTGAATACTTTTTCCTACATCAGTTCTATAAGCCCGATGCAACCTTCCGGCTTCCTTGAGTATCCAATCTCTTGGGCATCATCCACATCAAAGTGTTTCTACTTATACATAAAAATGGATTAAATAAATATAACTAAAAATCACTAAATAAGATTATTAAAGAGGTCTAAAATTATATACTGTATTAAGGACGAGAAATCATCTTTCGGTTTAGGCAAAACTCTATTATCTTTCTCATTCCAACTTTTAATCGAAATTGGAAACATTTGCTTCACCTTAGTACCAATAAAACTAATCAAATTTGTGCCGTTCTCTCCAATAGGCAAACCTTTAACACTCCATCTGACCTGCATTAATTAAATCATTAAATAATAACTTTGAAAGGTAGAGAACAACATTAATAATTAGTAATTAACTTACCCTATATTTCTCGTGTCCTTTACTTATCCAGATGGGCGATATTCTTTTTATTTGTCATTCCACGGGAGTGAACTGCTGCGTTTCTATGACCACCCCCATCACCACCCTCATGACAACTCTCATGATCACTAAGTGATGCCATCTGACTTGCAATGGCCCAAATGAAATAGACTCAGTGAGTTTTAGCTATAAAGGCATAGTTCTATCCAGATAGGACTTTGGAGCATATCATACCAACCAAAAAGAATGAACATAAGGTTCATAAGGTTCATGAAATTCAACGATGTTTAATAGGCAAAGCAAATTCATAAGGTTCATGAAATTCATGGGAAATGAGATAAACTCAATCAGAGAAAATGACCAATGAATGAGGAATAAAATGATAAACTTCATTGATACCGATTCAATGGAACAATATTCATGAGATAGGGTGATGTTAGCTTTGGTTGTGGCCAATATAATCTCTCATGCAAATATCTCTCCATGTACACTCATGTTTCATTAGAATATATAAGTGGCAATGAGGAATATCGTGTGAAGGTTGTTCTAGTTAAAGACAAGGGAAACAACAACAACTACTTTTTATACTCATGTTTTTCATTAGAATATATAAGTGGCAATGAGGGGTACCCCTTGCAAAGATACCAACCTATCAACCCATTTGGAGTATTGATTCCCATGCATAGGCTTCAACTCAATGCCAAAGTAGTGAACTTGACAAATTACATTTCAACACAAAACAACCTTATAATGACTTTTAGCCAAACTATGCATCCTAAGCAGGCTAAGCTTACTTTCTCAACAGTCAACACCAATAAACATAGTAGAAGATAGCACCAAGAATGAAGCAATAACTAACAGACACATAGTTTGAACATAGAAAAGCGATTCAAAAGCAAAAATGATAAAGTTGCAAAAATCATCACGAACTAACCTCTGGTTTGAACTATATTGAAGATTGAAACGAAAGCCACGTGGTACTGTGAGCTACCACAAGAACACGAGAGAGAGAGAGAGAGAGAGAGGTTGGATGATATGAAGTAGGGCGCAAGAGGGAGGAGCGAGCGTATGAAGCAATAGCAGAAGGAGAAATGAGGGTTTCTCTGGGCGTGAGGGAGAGAGAGTTTCTGGGTTGTTCGCAGGTGGAGGGTTTCTGGGTTGTTCGCAAGGGAGAGAGAGTTCGCAAGGGAGAGAGAGTTTGCAAGGGAGAGAGAGTTTGCAAGGATAAACGAAGAGGGTTTACGGGTTTTCGCAAGTTTGGTAGGTAGATGAAGAGCGTCTTGGTGGGTGAGTTTGTGTGAGAGAGCGCGCTTGTGAAAATTATAATAACAATGCCTAGCGCTTTCTCGCAAAAGCGCTAGGAAGCCTAGGAATTATAATTACAATTCCTAGCGTTTTACGTAAAAGCGCTAGGGATGCTATAAGCGCCTTTTACAATTCCTAGCGTTTTGATGGCGCTAGGGATCTCTAGCGCCTCTTTACAATTCCTAGCGTTTTACGTAAAAGCGCTAGGGATCTCTAGCGCTTTGTTTACAATTCCTAGCGTTTCAAGTAAAGCGCTAGGGATCCTCTAAGCGCCTCTTTAAAATTCCTAGCGTTTTACGTAAAGCGCTAGGGATCTCTAGTGCATTTTGTCCATAGCTAGCGTTTTTCTATAAAGCGCTAGGTATTGAATGATTTTTTTAATTTCATTTCTAGCGTTTTCTCCTTAAAGCGCTATGTATTGATTGATTTTTAATTTAATTTGTAGCGTTTTTTAAAAGCGCTACCTAATATTGATTTTTTTATATATTTTTTATTTTTGTTTATTCTCCTTTTAATTACAACCTATAAATTCATTCCCTTCCAACAAAATTCATCAAATATCATTCCAACAAAATTCAGCCAATATCATTACAATCAATATAGATACACACATATGTACATATCACCAAAAGACCATATTAAACTAACAAGTACTTACAACATAATTAATATGTATCCAAATCATACAACATAATAACTAACTAACATTATGAAACTCAAAAGTAGCTACAAATTAAAGCTAGAAACATAACATCACAACCCTCATGACTCTTTGTCTTGACCACTCTAATGATCACTAAGTGATGCCATCGACTGCAATATAACATAATCCATGTTATTGTTAAATTTACAAAAACAATATAATTATCTATTAATAAAAAATAACGAGATATCATTAAGTCTATATTACCTTTTCCTTTTCCTAGATAAAATTTTGTTTGCAATTCGCGTCTTGGTATTTTTTTAAGCGAATAGTAATTCCATCATTATGATCTTTTCTAAAATAGACAACATCCTCTATAGAAGTATTTTCCCTATTATTGGTTCTAACATTACGAAGAAAGGGTCGTCCTCAACACCAACATCATCGGGTGCTTCATCATCATCGTTGTTAAACACAAATTTTTGTCATTCAATAGAACAATAGACCAATTGATATTAACGAGGATCGGTGACATAAAACACTTGTTGAGCTTGCGATGCTAAAATAAAAGGTTCATCTTTATATCCTAACTTGTTGAAATTCACCCGCATGAACCACTGATTCATCAATCGTAAACGAGTATTATTGTCAACCCATTCACATTTGAACCACGGGCTCTGAAACATATTGTAATCCAACTCCCATATGTGTTCAATGAAGCCAAAGTAAGACATATTCGCATATATGGGATTTCTATCTTTGTGCTTTGGATGCATGCATAGAATGAGCTACAAGAGTCACCCCACTATTTTGCATTTTACTCGATCATCTTGTTCTTTTGTATAGAAAGTGCACTCGTTCATTAGATATTTGTTGTAAGAGAAGACATGTATATTTGGACCTTTTGCTAACCATCTCAATCTTTTTGAAATTGAAGTAGGATTGAAACACACTCACCATCAATGTGATGTTTTAGCCACACTATGAAACTCCTATTGTGTTCTTTTGCTAACCAAACTTGCTTCTTTCAGGGAATTGACTCTTAAGAATCTCCTTGTGCTTGGCAACATATGAATCAACCTCACTATCATTGTGAAGAAGCGTACAAGTGTGCTTGCTCTAGTTCTTTCCTTGATACCATCACTAATTTAGTCCTTGTCATCCCTTTACTAATCCTTCCTACATGGCGAGACCTTGGCGGTCCCACATAATATTCAAGACTAGATAGATGGCAGTGCAAAACTCAATAGCCTCTTCAACTATGTAGCGCTCAACAATACAACCCTCGGTGTCGTGATCGATTTTTCACATATCCTTTTAATATCTTCATGTAGCAGCTCAAGCGGATACATCCATCTCATGTAACATGGGCCACACAATTGTGTCTCTCTAACCGGATGAACTATTAGATGAATCATTTTGGCAAAAAAGGAAGGTGGGAAATACATCTCAAGCTCACACAAAGTGACAGTAATTTCTCTTTGCAATGTTGGCAACTTTCGAGGGTCAATCACTCTACTACAAATCGCCTTAAAGAAGAAACAAAGTTTGGTTAAGGTCGCGCACTTTCTTAGGCAAAATGGATCGTATACCAATGGGTAGCAAATGCTCTATGAGAACATGACAATCGTGGGACTTTAGAGACTTTAACTTGAGGTCTTTAATCGATACAAGAGTCGCCACATTTGAAGAGTATCCTCTGGAACTTTAACTCCATGAAGAAACTCACAAAAAGCAGTCTTCTCCTTTCTAGATAGAGTATGAGTGCGGAGGTAGATATGTACGTGTACCCTTCTTTCTGGGACCCAATTCAGGTCTCGAGCCCATACTAACCAAATCCAACCTTGAGTTGATGGTATCTCTTACGGCATATTGAGTAAGGTACCAATGACACTTTCGAAGACATTCTTTTCAACATGCATCACATCAATGAAATGCCTTACATATAATGACTTCGGTATGGCAACTCAAAGAAAATCGACTTTTTCTTTCGTTTGGCAAGCTCTCTGCAAAAGGCTTCCCAAATTTAATGTTCAAATCTTCCACCTTTTCAAATACTGTTCACCGTCAAATGCGGGGAGCTCTACGATGTTCTGTATTCCCATCAAATGCCTTTCTCCACAATCGATAGTGATGAGTTGATGGCAAAAATCTCGATGACCAAGATAGATATTCTTCTTACCATGTTCGACCACATCCAATCGTGTTATCTTCACATATAGGGCATGCACACTGCGCCCTTTGTTCTTTGTGCCGGATAGATTGCCGTATGCGGGAAAGTCGTTAATTGTGCCAAAGATCATAGCCCTCGGGGTGAAACTTTCTTCTGAACCCATCATACACCTCTACCCGAGTCTCCACATTTTACTTCAAGTCTTCAATTAAAAGAGCCAAGTATACATCAATATCATTTCTGGTTGTTTGGGCCCATAAATTAACAAAGACAACATCATATATTTGCGTTTCATGCAAAGCCACGCGATAAGTTATAAATCGCCAAAATCACGAGGCCATGTCTTGTGGGAGCTACTCTGGATACCGTGCGGGTTAAATCCATCATGAGACAATGCAAGGCGTAGGTTTCTCGGGTCATCCCGAAAATAGGATACTCAATATTAATTTTTTCCATTGCGGAGAATCTGTAGGGTGTCGTAGCATACCATCTTTAATCCTTTCATCCTCATGTCATGTCAAGTGTTTTGCATCTTACGAACTACGATACACGCGCTAAATCGAGGAATTATAGGAAAATACCACAACACCTTTTACGGGAGCGGACTCTTTCTTCTTATCGCGTGGTGCATTACATTTAGGACACGACTTTAACAACGCATGTTCATTCCGAAATAAAATGCAATCATTCGGACAAGCGTGTATATTCTCATAGTTCAAGCCAATAGACCCCAACATTTGTTTTGCATCATACGTCCGAGAAGGAAGCACATTATCATTCGGCAACATTTCTTTCAGAAGTGCGAGTAAATCGGTAAAGCTCTTATCCGTCCATCCGTGGCGAGTTTTCAAGTTATACAACTTGATCACAGCCAATAATTTTGTGAATTCAGTACAACCCGCATACAATGGTGTCTCTGCATCAGTTATCAACTTCTCAAACATTTCAGGACAATCATTAAGATCCTCTTCAACCACCTTTGCCATCTCTTCAAATTCGTTCGCATCAAATGAATGTGTCCCGGTGTCAACCGGCGGCGCATATATCTTACTAATATCATTCATATTTGAAGATTCACTTTTTTTCTCACCGTGCATTATCCAACAAGTGTAACTTTGATCAATTCCATTCGCCTTTAAATGTCGTGCCAACTCCTCTGCAGTAACTGATTTTACATAACAATACCTTAAACAAGGACATTTCATACCACTAGAAGTCCCTAAGCGTTCAATGGCCACGACTCACAAAATAATCCACTCGGTAATATACTCCTTGGGCGGACGATTGGCGGACATCCAATTTCTATCCATAATTTCCAAATATTTATAATAAAATCCTGAGAAGAGAACTTTAACATATGACCCATCAAGCAATTCGAATATAATGAAGAATCAATTCATATAAAAAAAACAAAATTTCCTCTTTTAAAATTTTTCAATTCCACTCCTTATTTTCCCAAGCTATATCTATCTCATATTCTATTTCTATTCTCGGTCCTTTGGTCAAGACAAAGGAACCATAGTCTAGTCTTCCAAATAATTAATGAACTTAATTTATGTGTAACAAGAAGAGGCTAGTGGTAAAAAAAAAAGAGTCTAGTGTGCACAAGTGACAAAACTAATATATTTCTAAACTAGAACCCCACATTTAATATATAACCAATTTCCTAATTGTAATTTACAAGAAAAAATTGCAACAAGAGACTATTGTAATTAGAGAAAGGAACGAAATTAATAAAGGAACCCGGAACAGAGATAGGAACAGAAAACTCACCAATGTTCTGAGTGAGAGACGAGAAAGATGATGTTCACTGAGAGAGATGATTTTCGTTGAGAGAGATGATGTTAATTTGCGTTAGGGTTTTGCGTTTCTGGGTGAGTGATTTTGCATTTCTGGGTGAGAGTGTTAGCTGAGAGAGGGAAGTAGCTCAATGGGAAACGAAAAAAAAAATTATTTAACCATACCTAGCGTTTTCTAAAAAACGCTAGGGATCTATCTAGCGTGTTTTCTAAATACCTAGCATTTTGAATAAAAGCGCTAGGGATCTGTCTAGAGTGTTTACTAAATACCTAGCGTTTTATAAAAAACGCTAGGGATCTATTTAGCGTGTTTTCTAATTGGCTAGCGTTTTGAATAAAAGCGCTAGGGATCTATCTAGCGTGTTTTCTAGATACCTAGCTCTTTCTAAAAAACGCTAGGGATCTATCTAGCGTGTTTTCTAATTGGCTAGTGTTTTGAATAAAAGCGCTAGGGATCTGTCTAGCGTGTTTTCTAATTGGCTAGCGTTTTGAGTAAAAGCGCTAGGGATCTGTCTAGCGTGTTACCTAATGGGTAGCATTTTACTTTAAAACGCTACTAATGGTGTAGCGTGTTATTAAAATGGGTAGCGTTTTTTTATAAACGCTACTAAAGGTGGCGATCTCTTTTTACAATTCTGGCGTAGTGTTGGCTTGCAATGTGTCGCATTCCCTTTTTGTAGGCTGCTCATGATTGTGGAACCAAGAATTGACAATTATTTTGAGCGTGAAGGTCGTGATGAAGAAGACACAATCATAGAAGATCCTAATCTAGAAACACAATTGAACTCTTTGAAATGTTGAAGACAGCTCAATTACCTTTATGAGATGATTGTTACAAACATTGTGTTATTCGCTTCTTTAGCTGCATTAAATTTGAAAACAGACTATGTTTGTTACTAAATCTGTAATGTGTCTTTATTTGAATTAGATTGTAAACTACTAGGTTTATCAACATATATTGGTTGTTTTTTTATGGATTAACATTACTTATACTAAGTGTCAAAAAACATTACTTATACTTTGTATGGATTATATTTATAAACCTTATTAATTATTTGAGATATTTGTGTGCAATGCAAAAGATTTCGAATATTTATTGTTAAAGATTTAATAGGATGTTCTATTTTAGAGAAAATATAAAATCTATAACAAATATGGTCTTATATTAAATTCTAATATGTCCCTGATTAAAAATGAATATTAGATGGATAAAATCCCTCACTAATAGAGAAGGATTTAGTCCCTCTCTATTAGCGACGGATTTAGTCCCTCTCTATTAGCGAGAAATTTAATTCCTCACAAATAGCGACGGAAATACAACTTTCATCTTCAATTTTGAATTGTTTGTTAGTGTGAATTTTTATGCGTTTGTGGTGGAATTTTTCGTCGCTATTTTGCGACAGATTTTAGGATCCTCGCTAAAGAATTTGTAGCGCCAATATTCGAGGAGGCAGCGCATTCCATCACAAAATTCGTCGCTAAATGGGTTTGTGACGGATTTTTAAGGTTTAATTCTGGATTTACTCCTCTCTAATTTAAACTTTTCTAGTAGTGATTACGGTTTTGTTGCGAGAGAGAAAAGGTTACCCATGATTACAAACAAACACCGGAGGAGGATCGTTAAATGGCGACTAAATTACTCTTTGAGAAATTGAGAAATTGGGTATTGGGTGTTTTGAATCAAATTTAGGGATTTGAGAAATTGGGTTTTTTATTTTATTTTGAAGAGATCTCATGAAAGAAGAGTTGAAGAGTGATTGATTTGTGGTAGTGGTGGTGGCTCGCCGGAGAAGAAGAAGATGAAGGAAGAAGATGGAGGGTGATTGATTATGTTTTGTGTTTTGGTCAATTTGGTCCTTTATGTTTCTTTTTAGTTTCAATTTGGTCCCTCACTGGCCATGTCATTAAATGAAGACACATCAAATTGGACAATTAGGGGCCCAGCGTCGGTAGTTATCATAGCGTGGCGTCCGTTAAGTTCATGGACGGAAAATTCCAATAAAGGAATGGGTTGGCTCACTCCTAGTGGTTCCATCAATACAATTATTGCTTATCTAAAAAAATCTATCTCTTTACAACTTATACGAAAATAATTATCACCTTACTTTTTTTAACTGAATTTAAATTTATTTTTATATTATTTATTATTTACTACTAATTATTAATATATTAAAGTGTAAAGATACTTTTTATTAAAAAAAATACATTAGTAATATATTACAACTGCCCGAGAGCATTTAGATGAGATGATCTGAGTCTCTTCCAGCTTAATCAAGGTCTTTAGGTCGAAATGATATTCAAAGTAAAAACCTTAAAATTGTTTTATGCGTAGTATTATTAAATCAAAAGGATATTCAAAGTAATAAAGAAAATGTTTAAAATTGTTTTATGCGTAGTATTATTAAATCAAAAGGATATTCAAAGTAATAAAGAAATAGTAGAATAATGGCGCCACAACCGACCTTACAAGCAATGAATGACTTATGCCTTTCAAAAAAAACTACACGTATGGTTATAACGTGAAGAAACCAACCTTGGCAATTTTCAAGCTTGATATACAATATTATCTAAGTAATTACCATGAATCTTCTAGGTATATGCACATTATATACACATATTATGGAAATGATGAATCCATTTCTCACACATACTTTTTCCTATAAATCAAAATCGTTGTTCTCTATCTCATTACAAATTAAAAGGAGACACAAAAACAACTTCAATATGGATCATCGACACTCATTACAGTTGAAGTCACCAGGAGCTCCATACATATGCAGTGGATGCAAAGAACTAGGGTTTGGATCTAGTTACTGTTGTGAAAACAATAAGTGCAGTTACATCCTCCATCAAGAGTGTGCAAATCCGATCCTCGCGCCTTTCATCCATTTTTCCAGAAAAGCTACTTTGAGTTCTATGAGAAAGCACCTGGTTACAAAACTAGGTATTGTGATGCTTGTGGAAATGATATACTAGGTTATGTTTACCATTGTTCTCGTACAGGTTTTGATCTACACCCTTGTTGTTTAAAGTTGAAAGAAAGAATTTCAGATGGAAACTTGACACTGAAATTATCTCTGAAAGTTCCTTCAAAGTGTGCAAAATGTAAACATAGGAATGTTGTGAGGGAAGTTAGAGGATGGTCTTATGTATTTGGAAATTCTTGTTATCATGTTTCGTGTTTTAAGGATTTGATTATTGAGAATTGGAAGAGGGTTATTTTAATTCTATGAGTGGTAATGATAGAGGATCTGATGAACTTGCACTCACAAGCATGGAGATGGGTCAAAGTTCTAGAAGGTCAAGGAGATCAAGTACTATTAAGAAGATAGTGGTGATGGTGTTCAAGCTTATATTTTCAGCCATTTTGGAAATCCCATATCCGCTATTGCTGCTCTTTTGGAAGCACTTGCCTCAGATTAATTAATTCAGCAGAATATTATATGTATCTATTTTTTTTTCAAAACTAAGGATTATATGTATCTATTGGGTTTGAGTTTGAAAGGAAGCAGATCTTAATAGTGTGATCAATGTTACTCGATAAAATTGCTTTTGTCAATGAATATATGTTTTTATAAGCTTTCAGTCAGGCTTTGGCTTATCGCTTATGATACTAATAGTTACTAAATTTTTTGGTGACCATTTATATAACAATCTAATGGTTTACTACATCTAACCACAATTTAGTTTTTATGTTGTGAGTGGCGAGTAAATAAAAACAACTTTGGTTAAATACATGTTTCTTACAATACTATTATATCCATTTTTTCATTGATGGAGAAATTACTATTATATCCATTTAGTAACAATTATTAAACTATTGTTTAGTATCATAAGTATAGTACCTAATATAGTTAGGGTACTAAATAAGTAAAAAACTGCTCCTAATAATCAAAAGAAAAACTGCTAATTAAAAAAACTGCTCATCAATATCCCTAAAATCGTGGAAATAAAAAACGCTTAATTGAAAGAAAAAAAAACTGTTCATCAATATCCCCAAAACCACCACATAAGTACGGACATGAGTTAGTTTTGTTTAACCACGAAGTCGCATAACTTCAGTTAGTTGACCACTAGCCACAAAATTAAACAATTTTGGTTAGTTGATTCTAACCACCTAATTACAAAACTTCGGTTATTCATAAAAAATAGAAAATTGGTCGTTATACTCGTGTTACTAAAAAACGTGGCAATAAGATGTAACACTAACCACATAATTACAGAACATTAGTTATTATCATCTAATCACAGAATTACACAACTTCGGTTACCTGAGCTCTAATCACCTAATTATAAAACTTTGGTTATTCATAAATAATAGGCAATTGGTCGTTATAGAGTTTAATAACCACATAAGTGAACAACACTGGCGTAATGAGACATCAATGGCGTAACCGAAGAGCGTACACTACGCCAGCGTATTAGGATGGCTAGCGTTTTTTTTGGGCATTGGTAGCGTTTTAAAACGCTAGAGAAGCTGGCGCTACTAATGCGTACACCCCATTAGTAGCGTTTTAAAAAACGCTAGCCATTGACCCAGCGTGTTTTAGACATACGTAGCGTTTTATATAAAGCGCTAGCCATTGACCAGCGCCTTTTTACAATTCCTGGCGTTTTACGAAAAGCGCTAGGGATCCCATAGCTCTTTTTACTACCATTCCTAGCGTTTTAAATAAAAGCGCTAGGGATCCATAGCTCTTTTACTACCATTCCTAGCGTTTTAAATTAAAACGCTAGGGATACTATAGCCCTTTTTACTACCATACCTAGCGTTTTCCTAGCGTTTTAAATTAAAACGCTAGGGATACTATAACCCTTTTTACTACCATACCTAGCGTTTTATGTAAAGCGCTAGGGATACTATAGCACCTTTTATTAGCATTCCTAGCGTTTTACGTAAAGCGCTAGGGATCCTCTAACTCCTCTTTACAATTCCTAGCGTTTTATTTTTAAAGCGCTAGGTGATGAATAATTTTAACTTCATTTCTAGCGTTTTCACTCTAAAGCGCTACCTATTGACTGATTTTTTTAAATATTTTTTTATTTTGGTTTGTTCTCCATTTTAATTACAACCTATAAATTCATTCCCTTCCAAACAAATTCAGAAAATACATTCCAATCAATATCATTCAAACAAAATTCGATCAACAAAATTCATCAAATAATATTTCCAATCAATATATATCATTCTAAGAAGTACTTACAACATAATATAAATCCAATATATACAACATATATAATAACTAAACTATTATGAATCTCAAAACTTGCTACAAAAAGCTAGAAACAAAAGCGCACCACTCCCCCTTACTACTTTGTAAGTTGTTCCAATGAGTAATTACGGATATTTTTAAAATTTAGGAAAATTTGAAAAATAAAATGAAATAAAATTAGAATTAAAATGTTTATTAAATGTGAGTAAGTATTATAATATCAATATAAAAAGAAATCTAAGTAGTTACCTTGGTTGGGATTGTTACTTTGTCATGAGTGATAATCTCTTTCATAAACCTCATAACGTAGTACCCACAATCATTGTTATTTGGTTGTTTAGGACACTACAAAGCAAAAGATTATAACTTAATTGTCACATTTTTATGACCAAAAATTCAATTAAAATTATAAGAATGATTCTTAAAAGCTTACAGATTATGGGTAGCCATCTTGTTTTACTCGTAGATAATCCCAAGTATTCTTTCAAAGCACTGTAACGTCATACATATATATATATATAACGTTAAGTTGAACAAAATACATATATTAAATTATACAAATTAAAATGAAAGGGTTACACATACACACCTCTTGTAACGCTTGAAAATAATTTGAATATTTATTTAAGTGGATTAATTAAGTTGTGGAGAAATATTAGAATTGATTAATTAATTTGAGGTTTATTGTTTTAATTAGAAGTTGTTTAAGTAGTAGAGAGGTGGAAGTAAAAGGGAGGTGTAGGAAATAGGAGGCCTTTGGCCCAAATCAATTGGGCACTGGGGTTAATTGAAAGGAAGGAAATGGATTAAAAAGAGAAAGAGGGGATCGGTTTGAAGAGAGGGAGAGAAACCGAGAGAGCAAGAAGAAAGAAGAAAGAAGAAAAGAGAGAAGAAGAGAAGAGAGAGAGAGAGAGAGAGAGAGCGCGGCGGAGGAGAAGGAGAGGGAAGGAGGAGCTCGCGGTGGAGAGAGAGAGAGGGCTGGCCGAAGCAAGGAGGGGGCTGGCGGTGTGGTGATGAATTTGGGGGTTTAGGGTTTTCTCCACCCTTTGGTTTGGTAAGTTGTTTTTGGTCCCAATTTCTCTAGTTTTTATTGCTCTTTCTATTAAGCTAGGTTCCAACCTCTAATTCCTTCTCATCCTCATTATACCATGGATGATTATTGGAAGCTCAAGGTTGCATTGGAATGGGCTTTGGTGGTTTTTGGAACTTAAAGTGGAGGGGAAGCTTGTTTCTTCATTTCCTAAGGTTAGGGGGTCTTTTTCATTTATAATAGGTTGTAATATTTGTATTGTATGAAGGTTAGGGTTTTAGAGTGGTTTATTAATTATTTGGTGAAGATGATGAATAGTGATTATATGTTGATTGAGTGTTATTTGGTTTGATTGTTGTTGTGTTGAATTGATTTTTGAGGAAAACACTATGTTGTTGTTGAAATGGAATTGATATGCATTTTTGTGTGGTTTATGAGTGTGGTTGTTTTGTTGTGAATAAATGAGTGTTAGGTGTATTTGGATTGTTTTGATGATATGTTTGTTGGAAAAAAATGAAGTATGAGTATATATGTGCAATAGGTGTATATGACTTAATTGGATAATTGATTTGTTGGATTAAAATGTGTCTAAGTGATGGTTTAGTCCCTAATAATTAATTTAATCCTTGGTGTGACAAATTAGTCCCTAAGAATTAAATTAATCCTTGGCGTGACAAAATAATCTCTTAGTGTTTAATTAGCTCTACTATGCCATATAAGTCTCAAAGTAATAAATTAATTAATAGTGTGACAAAATGATCCCCTAGTGTCTAATTAGTCCCAATATGTCAATAATTTTCCTAAGTCCCTAAATTAATTTTGGTGTGTCAAAAATGGTCCTTAAGTGAAGAAAAGGTCCTTATGAGGTGGTTTGGCCCTTAGGTGGGATTTAATCTAATAATTGTTAAGATGGTGATTAATAATTGATGAGGTGAGGATTAATAATTGATGAGGTGATGATTAATAATTGATGAGGTGATGATTAATAATTGAGGTGAATGATGATGTGGCCGGCCAAAGAGGTGGTTTAATACTTATTGTGATGGATTGTGTGTGATGCATTTGTCATAGTGTCACATATTCCATATGCATTACGTGATGAATGACGAATGATGATGTGGCTTGGCCAAAATGAGGTGAATGGTGATGATTATGGATCCACATGCATATTGCACACATGCATATACTCATACATTTGATTGATGCCTCCCGATGAGTGGGAGTTGAATGCTATATGACGGATGATGAGTGTTTGTGTAATTGAAGCGGTGAGGCTTCTCGAGATTTGTATTTAGTAGCGTATGTTAGTATGGTTGTAGAGTGTGTTCTGTTTCCTTCCTCGTATAATACTTATATTATTTGCTATTATTTATGCAAAGAGACTCACCCTAGCATTTTATGTTGCTGCTCGTGGCGACAAGCAGTGTTGAGCGGTGATCTTGAGTGAAGGTGCGGGCCTTCACGAGTTGTTGTGTCAAGCTCTGTTTAGTCACACTAGGGATGGGGAAGCATAGTATCGTTAGTTTATTTTATGTATTAAACTATTTTGGAGTAAGTATTTGATTATGTATAGAATAAGTAAAACTTATTTTCATTCCATTGTGCCCGATGAACTAGTTACGGATCGTTGTAAAACTAAGCGGTATTTTTGAGGTTCGCCCCATTTAAGTCGTGATATGTAACACGCAACATATTTATTAATGGAAGAGTAACGTTGACTAATTTTAAGTCATATGTATAGTGAGCGTAGCATTCCCAGAGGATGTATCTTTTAAAAGAAAAACAATTTTTTTATGATTTTAATTAAATATTTAAAGAGAGTAAGGGGGTGTTACACCTCTCAACCATCTCTCTGAAGTCTCGTGAGGCGTTGTAATGGCCTTGAAGTGAATCGGATAGTAGACAACATTTTGCTTAGGGTTTATTGCAAAGAGTACCCAATGTTGCTGCAAGTAAATGAATCACGAATGAGTACACATTAATTTACACTATAATACAATCCTCAAAATAATTAAACAAGTGATTGAAGACTAAATTTCTCACCCATTATTGAGTGGTGCCAAAAATAAAAGTCGCCCTTCAAATGCTTGGCATCCATGAAGCGTGAATGGATATAACTTTGTATTTCACTCTTAATAGCCATAATCGTTCCTCTGTATTACCTTGCTTAAACACAACGATACATTTGGGACACAGAAGAAATACTTACGTAATAAGTTTTGAAAAAGGACAGAAGACGATTGTACAAAAACCTATAAATAATATATATACAACTTTCAGATCCTCATATATATACTCTAATATATACTTTAATATAAACAACTATTGTGTACAAATAATTTAATACATACCTACGGTATACTCTAATATCGATGCGATGGCCCAATCCATTTCAACTATAGCTTTCGGATCCTCCATGTTGAGAATTACCAAACTGTTCCGGGCCCACAATGTTATCGGCCGGTAAAAAAATTTGAGTCGTCGGGTTCATTTTTTGAGTGATGTGGACCTTTAGAGAATCGATGTATACGGAATTCATCAATGGGAAATTGACCAACATGTTGGACTGGTTTGTATAAGTAGATGGTCGGGAGAGTTTGGTAGTGGAAGGGAAGGTCGGGACACTTTTATGGAAGGGAAGGTCGGGACACTTGGGGTACTAAGTATATATTAAAAAATGATTAATTAGTTAGTTAACACACATTATAGTCATCAACTTATTAACAAAAATATTGTCACTTACAGCGACAAGTTGTTGGGCCATGCCACAAAAGTACTAAGTGCTTGATCCACGATAAATATATCCGCATTAGCAATTGGAGCAGGCAATGAGTGCAGACCCCTCTATTGAATAGTCTACCCTAACTCTCAAATGGTTTTGGGCATGGGTAAATTGTGCGGTGTGGCACTCAATTAGTTACATATCAAACCCCTTTGCAACCTTTCGATGTGGGTTTGGAATATATAGCTCACATTCACGAGTTATCCTAAATCAATTATAAAGAAAAATAAATATACATGATAATTTTATCAAATACATATGTACAAAAAAGCAGTCGAGTTTTGTTAAATACTGTGTTGAAGGGATGGTGCGGCTATCTCGGGCGCTATGAAGTGCGGCGGGTGATATAGGTTGGCAGGGGTGGTGCGGCGGGGATGGTGCACCAATCCTTTGTGCCAAGAGAGCTGCTTAAACATCTGTCTCTCTTCCATTAACACAGCAACATTCTTGGATAGCTCGTCATACTTTGCCGCCATGACTTTACAATCCCCGCACCCCTTGCTTTGGCTCTTTGGCCCAAACACAGTTGTAGGAGGAATCCCATATCCATAACCTCTAATCCGACCACTGTCTCTCTTCCCTTCCCAAGGCACGAGCAAGGACATCTTGTTGACCATCACAATCATTAAATCTCCTTGTGATCTGATTGTGATATGCTTCTTGATGCACAAACATAAATAACGGATAAAATTAATAAACAAGTGTCAAGAGAAATTTAATCGACAATAAAAAATATGTCCACGTGTCAAAAAAAATCGAGTAACGGATAAAAATAATAAACAAGTGTCAAAGAAATTTAATCGACAATAAAAAATATGTTCACGTGTCAAAAAAAATCGAGTAACGGATAAAAATAATAAACAAGTGTCAAAGAAATTTAATCGACAATAAAAAATATGTCCACATGTCAAAAAAATCGAGTAACGGATAAAAATAATAAACAAGTGTCAAAGAAATTTAATCGACAATAAAAAATATGTTCACGTGTCAAAAAAATCGAGTAGCAGTTAAAAAATATAGTCGGACACAAATTCCAACTTGCTAGGAATCATAAAATTAAAATTACAATACATGAATTTTGGAATACTTACAATTTTGTCCTTGACCTCCTTAGTTTCGGATCCACAATCTCCCCATCCTTGTTTTGTCGGGCCTCTAACAGACGATTACAATGATCAAAGGGATTCTTGAGTTGGATCTTTCCCCTCTTGCATGATAACTATTTAAGTTTAATAATTGTTAATCAGCTGTAAATTAAAAGATTCATTAAATCATAATAAATTAAACTAATTGTGTCTTACCAATCTTTCTTCAAGAATTTGATATCCACTTGAACCTCCTCTATAAGAATGTACTCGGGATTAGAAGCTCTCACTTTATTGGCTTTGCTTTTTCAATTTAAAAACATAAGTATACATTAATGAATGATATCTTGTTGTGAAATATATATATATATATATATATATATATATATATATATATATATATATATATATATATATATATAACTTAAATAATTAATATACTAACGGGAAATCCGGATCATGTAGTGCGTACATCTACAAATTTGGTCCAATCCTCCTTAGTTATAATTACGGCATACGATCTTTGGAGGCTCTGTCGATGGTCCCATCGAGCCGTTTGAATACTTTTTCCCCACATCGAGTTCTATATGCCCGATGCAACCTTCCGCTTCCTTGAGTATCCAATCTCTTGGGCATCATCGACATCAAAGTGTTTCTACTTATACATAAAAATGGATTAAATAAAAACAACTAAAAATTCACTAAATAAGATTATTAAAGAGGTCTAAAATTATATACTGTATTAAGGACCAAAAATCATCTTTCGGTTTAGGCAAAAGCTGTATTATCTTTCTCATTCCAACTTTTTATTGAAATTGGAAAGATTTGTTTCACCTTAGTACCAATAAAGCTAATTAAATTTGTGCCGTTGTCTCCAATTGGCAAACCTTTAACACTCCATCGGACCTTAAATAATTAAATCATTAAATAGTTAGATAACTTGGAAAGGTAGAGAACAACATTAATAATTAGTAATTAACTTACCTTATATTTCTCGTGTCCTTTACTTATCCGATGGGGCGATATTCTTTTTCGATGTAATTCCTCGGGGAGTGAACTTCTTTGTGTTTCTATCACCCCCATCACCCACGACTACTCTCGTGATCACTATGTGATGCCATCGACTTGCAATGACCCAAATGAAATAGACTCGGTGAGTTTTAGCTTTCTAATTGTTTAGAACCAACAAACACTTAATAAAATATAGAAGAAGCCATGCACTAAAGTGAGTGAAAGTCATGCACTAAGTAACCTAGAGTAAACATACATAGGAAAGACATGCACTAAGTATATAACCTAGAGTAAGCATATATATGAAAGCCATGCACTAAGCAGAGAAAGCCATGCACTAAGTAACCTAGAGTAAACATACATGTAGGAAAGCCATGCACTAAGTATATAACCTAGAGTAAACATATATAGGAAAGCCATGCACTAGGAACCTAGAGTAAGCAGAGAAAGCCATGCACTAGGAAAGCCATGCACTAGTCAAGTTAATAATGCTATCTAAGCTAGACTAATCTAACAACTAATTAGATACAACATTGAGCTAAGTAACGGAGAAAGCCATACAAAGATACATAACAAACCATAAAAAACCATAACAAATAGTCATTGCGGTGAGAGAGGTGGAGAGTGCGTGAGTGCGAAATACCTTTTGAAAGGGAGAGAGAGTGCGAAAAAGGAAACAAATGGGAGGAGGCTGCGTGGTAAGATAGCACCAAGGAGAGAGGATGAGCGAAGAGGATGGGTTTATGCGTTTCACGTTTCTGGAGTCGCGTTTATGGGTTTTACGGGTCGTAGCACCAAGGAGATGAGCGAAGATGAGCGAAGAGGGTTTCTGGGTCGTGGAGGTTCGCAAAGTGCGATGATGAGCGAAGTCTCACGTGAGTTACAGGTTGTTACAGGTTACGGGTTGTTCGTGGAGGTTTCTGGGTCGTGGAGAGAAGTTAGGTAGATGAAGAGGCGTCTACGTGAGTGTGTGAGGGAGATGAGAGAGCGCGCCTTGTAAAAATTTTAATAGCATCCCTAGCGTTTTTACATAAAGCGCTAGGGATCATCTAGCAGCGTGTTTACCATTCCTAGCGTTTTAAGTTAAAGCGCTAGGGATGCTATAAGCGCCTTTTACAATTCCTAGCGTTTTACGTAAAGCGCTAGGGATGCTATAACACCTTTTACTACCATTCCTAGCATTTTATGTAAAAGCGCTGGGGATGCTATAACACCTTTTACTACCATTCCTAGCGTTTTATGTAAAAGCGCTAGGGATGCTATAACACCTTTTTACTACCATTCCTAGCGTTTTATGTAAGCGCTGGGGATTCTATAACACCTTTACTACTATCATTCCTGGCGTTTTATGTTAAAGCGCTAGGGATCTATAACACCTTTTTACTATCATTCCTAGCGTTTTATGTTAAAAGCGCTAGGGATGCTATAACACCTTTTACTATCATTCCTAGCGTTTTTACGTAAAGCGCTAGGAATTGAATGATTTTTAATTTTATTTCTAGCGTTTTCTCTTTAAAGCGCTATGTATTATTGATTTTTTTAAATATTTTTTTATTTTTGTTTATTCTCCACTTTTAATTACAACCTATTAATTCATTCCCTTCGGCCAAAATTCATCAAATATCATTCCAACAAAATTCAGCCAATATCATTACAATCAATATATAGATACACACAAAATTCAACCTATTAATAGATATTTTTGTTTACAAATCATACAACATAATAAGTAACTTACATTATGAAACTCAAAAGTAGCTACAAATTAAAGCTATAACATATATAATGACACAACCCTCAATGACTCTTGTCTTGACCACTAGATCTCATGATCACTAAGTGATGCCATCGACTGCAATATAACATAATCCATGTTATTGTTAAATTTACAAAAACAATATAATAATTATCTATTAATAAAAATAACGAGAAATCATTAAGTCTATATTACCTTTTCCTTTTCCTAGACAAAATTTTGTTTGCAATTTGCGTCTTGGTATTTTTTTCCGACGAATAGTAATTCCATCATTATGATCTTTTCTAAAATATACAACATCCTCTATAGAAGTATTTTCCCTATTATTGGTTACGATGTTACGAAGAAATGGTCGTCCTCAACACCAACATCATCGGGTGCTTCATCATCATCGTTGTTATACACAAATTTTTGTCGATCAATAGAACAATAGACCAATTGATATTAAGCTGGATCGGTGACATAAAACACTTGTTGAGCTTGCGATGCTAAAATAAAAAGGTTCATCTTTATATCCTAACTTGTTGAAATTCACCGCATGAACCCTAATTCATCAATCGTAAACCGTATTATTGTCAACCCATTCACATTTGAACACGGGCTCTGAAACATATTGTAATCCAACTCCCATATGTGTTCAATGAAGCCAAAGTAAGACATATTCGCATATATGGGATTTCTATCTTTGTACTTTGGATGCATGCATAGAATGAGCTACAAGAGTCACCCCACTATTTTGCATTTTACTCGATCATCTTGTTCTTTTGTATAGAAAGTGCACTCGTTCATTAGATAATTTGTTGTAAGAGAAGACATGTATATTTGGACCTTTTGCTAACCATCTCAATCTTTTTGAAATCGAAGTAGGATTGAAACACACTCACCATCAATGTGATGTTTTAGCCACACTATGAAACTCCTATTGTGTTCTTTTGCTAACCAAACTTGCTTCTTTCGGGAATTGACTCTTAAGAATCTCCTTGTGCTTGGCAACATATGAATCAACCTCACTATCATTGTGAAGAGCGTACAAGTGTGCTTGCTCTAGTTCTTTCCTTGATACCATCACTAATTTAGTTCTGTCATCCCTTTACTAATCCTTCTGCATGGCGAGACCTTGGCGGTCCCCGAGAATATTCAAGACTAGATAGATGGCAGTGCAAAACTCAATAGCCTCTTCAACTATGTAGCGCTCAACAATACAACCCTCAGGTCGTGATCGATTTTTCACATATCCTTTTAATATCTTCATATAGCAGCTCAAGCGGATACATCCATCTCATGTAACATGGGCCACACAATTGTGTCTCTCTAACGGATGAACTATTAGATGAATCATTATGTCGAAAAAGGAAGGTGGGAAATACATCTCAAGCTCACACAAAGTGGTGATAATTTCTCTTTGCAATGTTGGCAACTTTCGGGGTCAATCACTCTACTACAAATCGCCTTAAAGAATAAACAAAGTTTGGTTAAGGTCAGCGCACTTTCTTAGGCAAAATGGATCGTATACCAATGGGTAGCAAATTCTCCATGAGAACATGACAATCGTGGGACTTTAGAGACTTTAACTTGAGGTCTTTAATCGATACAAGAGTCGCCACATTTGAAGAGTATCCCTCTGGAACTTTAACTCCATGAAGAAACTCACAAAAAGGCGAGTCTTCTCCTTTCTAGATAGAGTATGAGGCTTGGGAGGTAGATATGTCACGTGTACCCTTCTTTCTGGGACCCAATTCAGGTCTCGAGCCCATACTAACCAAATCCAACCTTGAGTTGATGGTATCTTTAGTCTTACCCGGCATATTGAGTAAGGTACCAATGACACTTTCGAAGACATTCTTTTCAACATGCATCACATCAATGAAATGCCTTACATATAATGACTTCCAGTATGGCAACTCAAAGAAAATCGACTTTTCTTCCACCCCTGTTTGGCAATCTCTCTGCAAAAGGCTTCCCAAATTTAATGTTCAAATCTTCCACCTTTTCAAATACACATTCGCCGTCAAAGCGGGGAGCTCTACGTGTTCTGTATTCCCATCAAATGCCTTTCTCCACAATCGATAGTGATGAGTTGATGGCAAAAATCTCGATGACCAAGATAGATATTCTTCTTACCATGTTCCAACCACATCCAATCGTGTTATCTTCACATATAGGGCATACACTTTGCCACTTTGTTCTGTGCCGGATAGATTGCCGTATGCGGGGAAAGTCGTTAATTGTGCCAAATATCATAGCCCTCGGGGTGAAACTTTCTTCTCTGAACCCATCATACACCTCTACCCCAATCTCCCACATTTGCTTCAAGTCTTCAATTAAAGGAGCCAAGTATACATCAATATCATTTCTGGTTGTTTGGGCGAGAAATTAACAAAAACGACATCATATATTTGCGTTTCATGCAAAGCCACGGTGATAAGTTATAAATCGCCAAAATCACGGGCCATGTCTCTTGTGGGAGCTACTCTGGATACCGTGCGGGTTAAATCCATCGTGAGACAATGCAAGGCGTAGGTTTCTCGGGTCATCCCGAAATTAGGATACTCAATATTGATTTTTTTCCATTGCGGAGAATCTGTAGGGTGTCGTAGCATACCATCTTTAATCCTTTCATCCTCATGCCATGTCAAGTGTTTTGCATCTTACGAACTACCATACATGCGCCTATCGAGGAATTATAGGAAAATACCACAACACCTTTTGTGGAAGCGGACTCTTTCTTCTTATACGCGGTGCATTACATTTAGGACACGACTTTAACAACGCATGTTCATTCAGAAATAAAATGCAATCATTCGAACAAGCGTGTATCTTCTCATAGTTCAAGCCAATAGACCCCAACATTTGCTTTGCATCATCGTCGAGAAGGAAGCACATTATCATTCGGCAACATTTCTTTCAGAAGTGAGAGTAAATCGGTAAAGCTCTTATCCGTCCATCCGTGGCGAGTTTTCAAGTTATACAACTTGATCACAGCCAATAATTTTGTGAATTCATTACAACCCGCATACAATGGTGTCTCTGCATCAGTTATCAACTTCTCAAACATTTCAGGACAATCATTAAGATCCTCTTCAACCACCTTTGCCATCTCTTCAAATTCGTTCGCATCAAATGAATGTGTTCGGTGTCAGCCGTGGCGCATATCTCTTACTAATATCATTCATATTTGAAGATTCACCTTTTTCTCACCGTGCATTATCCAACAAGTGTAACTTTGATCAATTCCATTCGCCTTTAAATGTCGTGTCAACTCCTCTGCGATGGCGATTTTTACATAACAACACCTTAAACAAGGACATTTCATACCACTAGAAGTCCTAAGCGTTCAACGGCCACGACTCACAAAATAATCCACTCGGTGCATACTCCTTGGGCCAGACGATTGGCGGACATCCAATTTCTATCCATAATTGCCAAATATTTATAATAAAATCACGAGAAGAGAACTTTAACATATGACCCATCAAGCAATTCGAATATAATGAAGAATCAATTCATATAAAAAAACAAACAAAATTTCCTCTTTTATTTTTTTTTCAATTCCACTCCTTATTTTCCCAAGCTATATCTATATCATATTCTATTTCTATTCTCGGTCCTTTGGTCAAGACAAAGGAACCATATAGTCTAGTCTTCAAACAATTAATTTATGTGTAACAAGAAGAGGCTAGTGGTGAAAAAAAAGAAGAAGAGTCTAGTGTGCACAAGTGACAAAACTAATATATTTCTAAACTAGAACCCACAATTAATATCTAACAAGAAGCAGAGAAAAGGCAGAAAACTCACCAATGTTATGCAGGTGAGAGAGATGATGTTCTTTGAGAGAGATGATTTTCGTTGAGAGAGATGATGTTAATTTGAGTTAGGGTGTTAGGGTTTTGCGTTTACGGGTGAGTGATTTTTGCGTTTAGGTAAGAGTGTTAGTTGAAAGAGGAAGTAGCTCAATGGGAAACAAAAAAATTATTTAACCATACCTAGCGTTTTCTAAAAAGCGCTAGGAATCTATCTAGCGTGTTTTCTAAATACCTAGCGTTTTGAGTAAAAGCGCTAGGGATATGTCTAGAGTGTTTACTAAATACCTAGCGTTTTATAAAAAGCGCTAGGGGATCTATCTAGCGTGTTTTCTAATTGGCTAGCGTTTTGTATAAAAAGCGCTATGGATCTGTCTAGCGTGTTTTCTAAATAGCTAGCGCTTAAAAAGCGCTGAGGATCTATCTAGCGTGTTTTCTAATTGGCTAGCGTTTTGAATAAAAGTGCTAGGGATGCATCTAGCGTGTTTTCTAATTTGCTAGCGTTTTGAGTAAAAGCGCTAGGGATGCATCTAGCGTGTTACCTAATAGGTAGCGTTTTACTTTAAAACGCTACTAATGGTGTAGCGTGTTATTAAAATGGCTAGCGTTTTTTTTATAAACGCTACTAAAGGTGGCGATCTCTTTTTACAATTCTGGCGTAGTGGTACTTCAATGGCGTGCTTCAACGATTGTGCGTTTTGTATCAATGGTGTGTGTTTCTTGTGAAGCGGGAAAGAAGAAAAGTGAAAGAAAACTGAGATTAGAAGGAAGAACGAGAATGAAGAAAGAGAGAGAGAGAGAGAGAGAAAAAAAAACGTGAAAAAAGGGCTTGAATAAGATTTGTAACCGCCCCAGAAAAATAAGGCCTAATTAAATGGTGAATAAAACCAATTATTGTTGTGATTCTAAATATGCTCTTATTCAATAACAACCATTAAATTAAATTTCATTAAAAAATTGAACATTCAATAGTTATTATTTATTTAGTAATAGTTACTAAGGAAAATCCTTAGTAACATAAGCCAAAACCCTTTCATAATATAAAGGACAAAAAGCGAAGTCATCATAATTTATTGGTTTAATAAATGAAAGTATACATGAATTTTTTGCAGTTCCTGTTCTTGCAGGGCATAACTTCTTGGAGTTCATTGAGAGGCTGATCTTTTTCGATTATCGTGTTATTGGTATGTACTATCCATCAACTTTGTTGATGATTAACCTATGTTGGCGGTGGGGTGACCCGGTAGCGCGAGAAATAGGCCGCCACAGGGCGTAGTATCTATCGACTTTGTTGATGACTAATCTATCTTGGGAAATCGATTGGTCATGAAGATGCAGGCTTTGTCGATGCGTGTGGTTCTTTGATCTCCTCCCAACAGAATTTTTGTCACATTTAAGATTCGAACTTGAGACCTTGGGATAGGATCCGAGTCCAATTACTGATCGTACCTTGACCAATGAAGAGTTGAAGTGTTTGTTGCCGTCTAATGGGCGGTCGTTGAGAGGGTTGAAAGGACCAGGTCACGGCTTCACGCGTTGAGCACCTCGGGTGGTACTGCAAAAGACACTCGGCGATCTAGTGAGAGGTCGCTCGGGCGGATAGCACAAGGTTAGAGAGCGTGCACGATGCCGTGTGCGAATGGCGTATATATCTTTGTGGTCCGACCGTTATCACGAAGATTTCGGCCGGCGAGAGTGCGCTCAAGCGGCGTGTATGGGCGTCCCGAGATGGTGGAGCGCGAGTCCAATTCTGCATTGGCGATCCTCGTATTTGCTAATACACCGAGAGCAGTTGCCCCCAAGCCTAGGTCGCAAAGCGGGTGAGGCTTGAATCGATGCCCAGGGGTGAAGTTCCCTTGATGAAGCGGACGCGCGCCGTTCGCTTTCTCTGTAGAGGCGGCGTCGGCCGCTAGTCAACCATCGGCCCGTCTTTGTCGCGGCGGTTGGTTTTCACGACATTTAAGGCGTGGCGTTTGGTGTTTAGGGTTGTGCGGAGACAACCATTGGCGAGAAAGGTGAAAGCGTTGCGGCAACCGTCTCCGGTCCCGCCGGCGCCATGGGTCTTCACTATAAATACCCCTTGAGACGAGTTCATATCTCACACTTTCACGATTTGCTCTGCGCGCGGACCGATTCGTCTGCGCCGGCTCGCATCTGTGTTGCATACGTTTGCTTTCGCGGCCGATCTTCAACACACTGCTTAAGAGTGCAGTCGACCGCTCCCTTTTACTCTTTTAAACTTGAGTTTTTCTTTAAAGTATTTCGTGCTTTTCCACGCCTCGTGATAGGGGTGTCGGTCGAGGATGGCGGCTCGCCCCTCCCATGAGTGCCAGCTCGATCGACGACTCGATCCCTTTATCACAGTGTTTGTGTATGCCACGGACAAAATTAGCGCCGTATTCGGAAAACCGCTTGGGTCCTTCGCACATATATGTCGAGGCGGGCGAGCCCAATGCCTTACGAGGCGGACTCTAAGTCGTCTTGGATGACAAAAATGCTGATTCTTGGCGGTACTTCTACGAGCGGCACCAACTCTAGCTCCCCACTCTTACATTTCCTCTACACCACCGTCGGTCGATGCCCCGTGGCCCTGAACAAGATGAGTATGTCGAGGTGATCGACACGGATGATGATGAGGCGAGAGCCGTCGGTCGAGGGCGAGGCTATGCGTCTGGAGGCGGCGAGGTGAAGCGGTGATGAGCAGATCGTCGGCCAGCTGCTAGCTTCTCGGGCGGGAGGCGACAACGAAGAGTGTCGAATGAAGAAGCGGCGATGTTGGCCGGATATGGCGAGATCCCTACGATATGTCTTGGGTCTCCGACACTCTTGAGCGCCGCGAGTATCTTGTGATCGATCATTCGCCTTGCACGACATTGGCGTTATTTCGCCGACTCACGGCTGAGAGTGAGGGGTATGAAAAGCGGCCAAGATATTGCCACTTACTCCCGGTTTACGAAATTCACCATGTGCGGATCGTGGTCGAGAAAATGAAGATCGTTCCTCCTTTCACGCGAGTTCCAGCGGGGCGTCTGCGTCATATTGGGGTTGCCCCCTCTCGGCTCCATCCGAGACGCATGGGCGTTTCTCAAAACCTTTGAAGTCTTGCTAACCAAGCTTGGTGGTAGGTGTCGATCATGCTCTTCTTCACCCTCTTTGAGCTCGGTGGCTCGGGGAAAGCAAACAAAGAGAGAGAGGAGCGGTCTCCTTCAAAATCGAGAAGACTCATCATCGATTCTTGAGGCTTTCAAGAGTCGCTCGGTGCGGCTGGAGAGGCCACTACTTACAGGTCGTTCCAACGAGGAGGCGGGATGGCCATTTACGAGATCGGCCGGATGGGATGCTCGGTCCCCATTCTTCCCAATCATGTGGGCGAAGCCCACTTCTGGGAGGCGGGCGATTACATTTACTCTGTCAAAGATGCGGGAGGCCGACACTGGAGTCTTTGGAGATGATTAAAGTATTTGGCGAGCATGATGCGCCAGATCTAAAGGCGACATACCTTTGCGAGACCCGCCGTCTTGTCTGGCGAAAACACGGAGGCGAGATTGAGTGCGCCTTTGAACTTTTTCTTTATATTCTTATTGTAGGCCTTGTCAATATGTTATTCTAACCCATAGCTCGTTATTTTGCGAGAAAGGATGTCCGGCAAAAAGCGGAACTGCTCGCTTAGTCACGAAGCAGCTGAAGGAGGGGCTAAGGGACTGGTTCTTCTCGGTCGAGGATAATCCTGAACCTTCCTCCAAAGTCCCTCATACCCTAAGAGCGAGTGAAGAAGCGGTCGGCGGAGCCTCGAGTCGCCTCCTCCCGGTCTTGCGATCGCTCACCCAGCGGGCCAAAGCGTGGCGTTCGGGTCCGGCTCTGCCTGCAGCGGAGGAGGTTCCATCATTCGGCTCGAAAGCTTGGAGTGCGGCCCGATGCGGAGAGAGTGCAGAAGGAAGCCCGTGGCGCTCTGCGCTTCTCTGTATGAAAGTCGATAAAGTCATGGCAGTGGTGGCGAATCGATGGTAACTACTTTCTTAGTCTTGTAATTTCCTTCTTATCCTTGATCGGCCAGACTAACCAAC